>OX453322.1:12681628-13092092 GCA_949710035.1 Crambus lathoniellus
GTTGCTCTGGTGTTTATCTCTACTTCTATACTAATATTATAAAGAGGAAAGATTTGATTGTTTGTTTGTTTGTTTGCATCGAATAGGCTTCGAAACTACTGGACCGATTTCGAAAATTTTGACACCATTAAAAAGCTATATTCTTCCTAAATGACATAGGCTATACTTTGTCCCGATATTCCCACGGGAACGGGTACCACGCGGGTGAAACCACGAGGATCCGCTAGTACAAAAAAAATTCGATCGCGATTACGGGTACCGTAACGACAGTTTTACGTGCTACTGTACTGATATTCTCGTATCTTCAAGTAACCGAAGTAAAGATACTTCTTTCAGTGGGGGGAAATGGGGGAAGCTATCAAATTTATTTATTAATCGGTGCCGACACGCTCTGTATATTCTTCCTGAGAAATATGTTTTCGCTTGTCTTAAGAAATATAGATGAAAACATGTAAGTTTAGTTCGTAATATCTTTAGATTTCTGGGAACTTTGAGTTATAACATTGTGTAGGTTTGTAAGTATGTATGGTTTATAAGTATGGACCCTGGTGCCTACCATCAACTTTAAGACAGCGATTCAAAATTAGCGCGATGCAGAATAGGTTCCTAAAATGAATTGCTTTCTTTCGTACTATGACCTTCTAAAAACTGGATCGCAAATGAATTGCTAAATGTGAATGACCGAACGATTTGTCTCCTTATTTCTTCTACCCGTCTTTTTCACTCGATTCTGTCATGCCCGGAGAGAGATAGGGACGGGTATAACCTGCAGGTGACATGTTAAATAGACCGGGTTATAAGTCAAATAAGAGTTCTTGACAGCTTAGCGGCTGTGAAATGTCATTGAATAACCACTGAATCGCTGTCATTGATATTAAGCTGTCGTGGTACGAATAAGCGAAGCAGATCAGTTTAGGTCCTAAACAAAATCGCAATAAGAGTTGATGGTAGGCAGAGGCACCCTGATATTGTTATGATATTCAAAATTACTGCAATTAATAAATTATTAGAGAATGTATGACATACCTAAATAAAAGATAACGATTACTATACAGGAAAAACTGTAGTCTAATAGGGTATTTCGCAATTACGGAAATGATACTATTATTATTATTACTTATTAGTCACCAATCTAACCTAACCTTAACTTATTTTTCCGCAACCAAACCTAGTTTTTAACCGACTTCTAAATCAAAAAGGAGGAGGTTCTCTATTCGTCTGTATGTATGTTTTTTTTCTTCTTTTTTGGGTATGTCCACCGATTACTCGAAGACGGATGGACCGATTGAAATGATTGAAACGTTATTACATCAGGTTGGCTTCCAAGTTGGTCCAATTTTTAAATCGGTTCAGTAGTTTTAGGGAAATCTTGAAAATGTTTTCGTTACCACTTGAATTTAATACGTATCTTTAGGCATAACTCCGTGTTTATAAACCGATTTAGATGATTCTTGTTTTGTTAAAAAGGGGATACCTCAAGGTATTTTAACCGACTTCAAAAAAGAAGGTTTTCAGTTTGATCACATACCTATTTACCAGAATACAAGTAAATTGCCTGCACGATGCACTAAAAAGAGTGAAATAAAAATTAATTTTATAAAAAAATAAAACCGCCCTCAAAAAAAGTACTACGCTATTTATTTGGTGAGGAATAATTTCTTTCTTTTTTGATGAGATTTTTTTGAAGGCGGTTTTATTTTAGTCGGTAAATTGAGTAATTTTTAGTCGGTCGGTTTATTATATTCCTTTATTTCTTCTTCGTGCCTTTTCTTACCGAGAAATCAATTTGAAAATTGGCCACTACAAACAAACATCATTTTCCGTCACATTGTCATTATAAAAAAAAAACGCTGTATCATTTCCACAGCGCTTCAAGACATTGAAAATTGATTTACCTCTCCTTACTTTCTCAATCTGTATTATTGTTATGAAACAATTTTACAAAAGCATACTGATAATTCAAATGTCAAAGGACTTTCAAATCTACGACATTTGTAATAAGGTTCTTATGATTTCTTGGTAACAGTAAGGGGGAGGTTTTCTTTCAAGACAGGCCTCAAAGTTTTTGATTGTACGCTTCCTTAGATTCTTAGATATACAGGATGGATTTTTTTTGAGCCCAGGAGCGTAAATCCTTTAGTTAGCTTATTTTATTAAAAGAAAACATTTTTTAATTTTTAAGAAGTAACAAAACTGCACAATTTGATTAAAAGAAACAGCTTTTCCATATAAAAGTCAAACATCGACTCGATCCATCGTTTTTATTGTTTTCTTTTATTTGAATTTATCATGTTTGTTAGAGAGATTGGATTCGTATGATTACCTCATCGATTGTTGCGATAAAACTACAAAATGTTGTTTTCTATATTATTAGCCGGTTTGAATCCTGGGAGAATCATGCGAATTTTTGTTAATCTAACATTAAAAGCAGTTTTGATTCTTTATAAAATAAAACATTGTTTCCTTTTAGTAAAATGAGATTAATGGCAGTTTTTCTCCAGGTCCCATTTTTTTCATCCTGTATAGTTGTTGCTTTTGTTTTATTTTAAACCTTCTTGTTGTGAATTCAAAGTCCTTTGATAGGAAGTTTTCGGCTAATTTTAAAGGTATTGATACTTTTTTCTTTATTGATTTTGTGGTAAACAACCTTCTCGTTTAGAGAGAGTGCAATTTCAAGTTCGGAATTTGAGAGTAATGAAAGTCTAATAAGGAGCCCGTAGTTCGGTCGTTGAGGTTAAGGAGCTTAAGCAATGGTTGGTCACGGGATGGGTGACCAGAGACTTATTATCAAAGACTTGTATATCTTGAGCTCCTCCGTGCTATGGGGACGTTGGACCATTGGTACTAGTTTACATTTGCATCAAAAATCTACACTGGGACATCGTGGTGGATCTTGGCTCATTCTCCTTCATCATCATCATCATTTCAGCCGCACGACGCCCACTTCTGGGCATACTCCTTATTTAGATTAAATCAGTTAAAAACTAAAAATCTTTTAAAAACGGATTCCAAAAATGGCCATGTACAGTGCGTGATGAAATCTGTGAAAAGTTAAATGAACAATTCGCCCAGAAATGTTTAGGATGTGCCGCAAAAAAGGCTTTAACTTTCATCCAGCTCTTTAATTGTTCGGCATTTGTACTTACTTTTATCATACCTACTCAGGTACAAAATCCAATTATATTTAGAAGTTATTTTAATTTTTAGTTTTTTGCATTCACAATGCAATTTTTATTACTGAAAAGTGGAAAATGAAGTATTTAGAAATATCATCGGAGCTGATTGTGAGACGGGTCGATTTTTTCTAAATACTTCATTTTCCATTTTTCATATTTAGAAGTGTTCGATTTACATATTTTTTTGGCATAACAGCGAATCTGCCAATAAACCTTGCGAGTTTCGAGTCATTTAACTCATAATGATGCTTCAGGAATCAACGTTTTTTACAGTTTATGAAATTAGCGTTTTACATGGAACTAGCGGATCCTCGCGGTACCCGCGTGGTACCCGTTCCCGTGGGAATATCGGGATAAAATATAGCCTATCAAGGATAATGTAACATTCTAAATGTGAAAGAGTTTTGAAATCGGTCCAGTTGTTTTTGAGGTTATCATTACATAGCTACATACAAATCTTTACCTACTCTTTATAATATTAGAAAGTATAGATAGTATAGAAAAGCCAAACAATTTTTTTTGTGAAATTCTATACCTATTAAATCCGTGAAAGTATGAATCATAATTATCTATGCACTTTCGCCATTTTATAGATTCAAGATTCAAGATTCAAATTTATGTTTATTGTTTATTATAATTGTTTATTCAATTTAGATTGTTATTTACAATACTTGTGAACGTCATAGAAGCTACGCCATCGGTTCGCAAACCCTACAGCGGGAGGCCTTGGAGAAGAACCGGCAAGAAACTCCAAGGGTTGTTTTTTTCTCCCTGTTTTATTTCATACAGAGTCGTCAAATTGAAAAATGACCTTAACATGGTATGACTAAGGTCAGTTTCCATCACAATTCCACAATGGGTCATGATAAATATAGTTAAGTATAGGCGAACTAATGATCATAGCGGTGAACAATTTTCAATTACTTAGGAACTCTACTTAAAGCTTTAATATTAGTTAAAAACAAAAGACAATTCTACTATATACTGTAAGTTGCGCCATACATGTTTCAAATGTAATTCTTAATAAAAGCAGATAAGAGCAGACCCATTCCCACTGGCAGCACCCGTTCACGAGCATGACGCATGAACCAGCCATTGCTTCGCTCAACCATATTTTAGGGAACGTAACGACCCGCCTCATTATATGTCATTCATAGCATCCAATGCTGAAGAAACTCCTCCGTATCAGAAGGACAATCCAGTAAAATGGCCTTGTGGGAAGATGACGTTAAAGTAACGGGTGTCTCAAAAGTACGTATAGGATTTGAATTTCGCGCTATTTCCGAAATATTCAAGATGACGGGTTGAAATTTGACATACTTCATCATGTAAAATTAATCGTGGAGCATTTCACAATAAAACAGCCCATAGAAGTTTTATAAATATTTAACGAAAATTCACGATCAATTACAAACACTCGTCGAAAGGTCGAAAAATCTCGTAATTTCAAGAAAAGGTGATTTCAAATGGCCACCGAGATCTTGCCATCTGATGCCACTGGATTCTTTTCTTTGGGGCTACGTCAAAGATAAAGTCTACACCAACGATCCACAAAACATAGACAATATAGACAAAATATTCGCCGAGTTATTGGTGAAATAAGTAGCGAAATGTGTGAAATTAGCAGCGAAATGTGTGGAAGTGTCATGAAAAACTTGCACACAGCAAAAATGCCCGTGGCGGCCATTTAGCAGATATTCTATTCAGATAAAATTGTACAAGTCTCTTATTTAAAATAAAATAAAACTACGAAGAAATTCCAATCCATTCGCGTTTTATTGAGACAAATCATCCTATATCTACTTTTGGGACACCCGTTAATTAAAACATTACACTTTCACTGTAAAAATATATAATTTATTTTATAAGTATATTTATATTTAAAAATCATATAATTTCCTTAATATCTTCAATATTATGCTCCGTTATAACGACCTACTTACTAGTAAAACATATGTGGGAGCGAGAATCAACATAATCAATGGGCAATGTATGTAATGGTATTATATATTTATTTTATGATTTACTAAATAAGTTGGCACACTCTTTGGTCTGCACTCACATCGAATACGAATGCAGTTTGGAGTCGAAATGCCTGATAAATTACATTTTTAATTGATGTAAATTATTCATTCATTAATTATATTCGGAGTACAGCCCCTATGAGCAGAAATGTCCAATTAACTTGTTATATCCTTTTGATTCGTCTATTAAAGCAAGATTGATTAACTTGTAATTACTGAACATCCGCTTTAAAACTGGAAAGGACAATGGTGTGGTATGGACACCGTACCCAAAAAAAATTTACTATACCTACCATGAACTATGTTGCGTTTTTCAAGAAGCAGGAGAATTAAGATACGAGCTCTACATAAATGTATAAAGAAAGTGTTTTTTTATTGTACTTTCAAAATAATATATCTTCTATTTCTCCAAAACTCCAAGTGATCATACGGCTTTACAGTTTTATGAGGTCAGGAAAACGGAATTCCTATAAGATTTTTCTTAAAGGAAGTATTTTCTCATTGAATTATATGGATAAGCACAGTCAAGAGAGCCATCCTGCTCTATCCACTCGTCCTACAACATCAATTGGTTTAAGAAAACAGACTTGAAATCCTTGAATTGATAGCGGTCATAATATGACCACTTAGCAAACGTCGACTTGCAATTTGCGATCATATTATGACCGGTTATCAGGTGAGGGGATAATTCTAAATCTATGTTCGTGTCTACGTTCGCTGTTACCCATTGTCTTTTGATTTGTCATAATTAAGATGAGATTTAAAATTTATCGAAATTTTAAATAAAGGCGTCAGTAAATAGTAAAAACACCGCGACTGATCCAGTTTCAAAACAAAAAATATCAACCAAATCTTCATGAAATGTCTGAAAAATACTGTTTTTCCTTGATAACTGAACAGAAAAATAGACATAGGTATTGACATACCTACACTCAACCAATTTCAACAGTCAGTAAAGTAATTATTTTTTCACATTAATCATCATTATTATATGATAAAGAGCTACCTATACTAGAAAAGTAATTGGTATTTAAACCTAATGCTTAGACTAACTGGTATTTTAACAACGTAGTAATTTAAACTATTGTACCACACCCAAAGCAATTGTAAATTAATTTCACGCTACACAATTATTATTTAGGTGCTTAATAATTACAGCTTTTAATATAATTAAAATTCATTTGTACTGAAAATAATTAGAATTGCTTTCGAAGATATGAAGAAGGGAATGTAGTTGTTACTTTTGTTATTGGTCTTTATTTTACCGTGCTTACAGTTGTATCAAACATACACAGTTGTGTATGTTTCTTGTAACAATCATAAAATACCGAGGCTGAAAAAGTGATTTGTGATCACGTCTCCGATGTCACCCTGTATAACGTCTTACAACCACGTCTATTGTCTAACCCTATATTTTAAATTTTTGAGATAGCGAAATAACATTATAAAAAAAAACTATTTACTGATACGCACATGAAACCTATCCTATCCTACTAATATTATAAATGCGAATGTTTGTAAATATGGATGTATTTTTGGTACTATTTCACGCAAAAACTACAGAACGGATCTGGATGAAATGTGCAACACAGACTGATTATAGGCTGGAATAGCACATAGGATACTTTTTTTTCTCACGGGAACGGGAACCACGCGGGTGAAACCGCGGCCGGCCGCTAGTACATGAATAAATTAAATTCTTTATGTCTCAAGTCCAACCAAATTCAATAGCTTAAGCACTTTTCTTAATCAATCAATCAATCAATCAATCAATATATTTATTTGCAAAAATATGGTTACATTAGTTGTTACATACAAATCACCAACATATTTTGTTGTTATTGTCAACGCGCAAAAGTGCTTAAGATATATAATACTAGCGGATCCTCGCGGTTGCACCCGCGTGGTACCCGTTCCCGAGGAAATATCAGGATAAAATATGGCCTATGTCACTCGGAATGAATGTAGCTTTCTAATGGTCAAAGAATTTTCTAAATCGGTTCAGTAGTTTCGGAGCCTATTCAATGCAAACAAACAAACATACAAACAAACAATCAAATATTTCCTCTTTACGAGTATAATATTAGTATAGATTAGTATAGATATAGATAAGGAAGCTGAATCCCGTCGTCTATCCAGAGCTCCCGTGGTGGAAAAGCGTGCCAGGTGCCCCCGGCACGCTACACCGGATTGGACGGGGAGAGAGCGTCAGGGAGACGGGGAGAGAGCGTCAAGCTGACGGGGAAAGAGCGTCAAGCTGACGGGGAGAGAGCGTCAAGGGGACGCAGACACGGGGGTGGAGCCGCGGTGACTATCACCCAGGACCTGCAAGCACAGCCCCAATGTGCTGAGGGCTCCTCAGGGGGTTTTGGTGGGTCCAAGACCCACATAACATAACCCCTTAAAAAAGGGTACGGTCGCCAGCACGTCGGGTTACTACAAAATGTCAAAATTTATTAATTGAAACTGAACTCTATCAGTTGGACATAAGGTTGAATTTTATTTAAAGAATTTTGACAGTTTGTAGTAACCTGGCGTGCTGGTGACTGTACAAGGAGGCCACATACACCCACACGGACACAAAAAAAAATGTAGAAAAGATAATTTCTCATACAGGGTGTTAGGGGCACCCTTGCAAAAACTTTAACCATGGCTTCAGCCCCTCTAGACAAGTGGCTTTCTATTAGCGAATTCGCCAGTCCAATAGAAAGATAATGTATGGGATTGACATTAGCAATCGAAATTTTACGTGACCGCTAATGTCAATCCCATACATTTGTCTTTCTATTCGACTGGCGAATTCGCTAATAGAAAGCCACTTGTCTACAGGGGCAGGCCTTCATGCTGAACAACGCACAGCAATTTTTTTTGTCGGAAATGAGAAAAATATTTCGACTCTCCATACAAAATGTCCCGATAAGTTGCTAAATTTGTATTTTCATACAAATTTAGCAACTTATCGGGAGTCCAATTTTTTTTTTATTTCAGTTTTTGCAAGGGTGCCACTAACACCCTGTATACTAACCTTAAAAAACCGTTGCATACCTACTCCACTTAACATCAAAAACTTTACATGTTCATGCATTATGCGCTATGCGGATCTAAGAAAATAAGCGTGTTGATACGCCTTATTAACTACTAAGTAACTTTAAAGATTTACAGTAAAGTAGAGATAATATTGAACGTTCTAGAAAATAAACAATAAAACTAGTTTATCCCCAGGCTTCTGTTAACGTTTATTAGGGTGAGATAGCATCGTCAATGCTCTTGTGCACAGTAAGTAATGCGACTAAGAGGTAAGAAAGGAAAATTAAATTGCTTGGTTATGATAAACTAGTGGATACTCGCGGTTTTACCCGCGTGGTACCCCTTCCCGTGGGGATATCGGGATAAAATATAGCTTTATGTCACTCGGGAAGAATGTAGCTTTCTAATGGTCAAAGAATTTTCTAAATAGGTCCAGTACCTTCGGATCCTTGCAAACAAACAAACAAACAATCAAATCATTACTCTTTATAATATTAGTATAGATCTATAGGTAATTACTGTGTAGATAGGTAATACTCATCAAAATTTTCGCACATTGTACGTATTTTACTGAAATGAAAAACAGGCAGATTTGATTTAATGGCACACATTAACTGCCGCGCTCACGCCCGAATTCTCAAACGCAAATCAAATAATCAAATACGTTTGACATTTAAAGTGTCAGGGCGATGTTTGAGACGCTCCCAAAGATAAGTAGCGTACGAGTATTCGGGCATTAGAGACGCTAGTTTTTAATAGGCAATTAAATATCTTTCCTACTTTACTTAATACTGGACATAAAAAAGAGACAGAAAGATTTATTGTCAATTAAAGTTAAATTATCTCTCTGAGTAGAGACGGCAGTTAGACTTTGCGATAAGTACTTATTTATTTTTTTAATCCTCAATGGGGTAGCACTTAGTCTTCATCACACCTGCTGTTAAGTGAATCATACGTCCGGAATCCTCACACAAATCCGATCAAAAATAAACTGGCAAGTCCATAGTGATTCATAGCTCACGGACAAACCAGTAGTGAAACAAGGTATTCCTAATGTAAATATTCTTACCAGTCTTATCCGATCATTATCCTAACAGTATAAAATCTAGATTCTTATTGAAGTACTAGCCTTACGCCCGCGGCTCCGCCCGCGTGGTCTATATCTCGCGTGAGTGTGATATTTTTACAAGCTTTTATTTAGTTTCATTCACCTGTCCCGATGATTGGTTGTTTCTAATCAAAATCTTCTAAGTAAAATTTTATCCACTTCCCTGTGTCCGATTGAGCTTAAATTTTGCATACAGGTTTGGTTTGGATGACAATACAATATTAAAGTAAGGTCAGCAAAAAAGCTTGTTATAAAAATGGATAAAAATTAGCCTGTGTCATTCTTCAGCTCCAAAACTATCCCCATACCAAAAATCACGTCGTTCCGTTGCTCCATTTTGACGTGAAATACGGTCAAACACACATACTTTCTGATATAATATATTAGTATGAGTTATGCAAAGAGACTTCCAATGCGGAACAAAACCGTATTGAATTTCATAAAACATAACCTTTTAAAATTTAATACTAGGGAAATATAGGCTAAAGAAATAATATTGTATTTTATTACCATGCAATTTAACTTTGTGTTTACAAATCGATTTAATTCAGAATTCTAGATGTTACGTTTGCGAAACCTATGTTTGCATAAATAAAATGATAAAGGAATTTGTCTTGAGTTTGGCAATCTCAAGAACTACTAGCACAAAGCACAAAGTAAGTACGCGGCGCGCGCCGGAGTGGTAGCACAAAACTCTTTATTTTGTGCTACTAGTTAGATTGCGATATACAGGGTATTTTTTTTATCAGTGCACAAATTTTTAGGATCGACTCAGAATCGATAAGTGAACAACTTTCTCCTAGAAACATTGGTCGAAATACGACAAAAATTTTTGGACTTCCCATACTAATTCGATCACGTGATCAGTCCGATTTGTATGAAAGGTCAAAAAATTTTTGTCATATTTCGACCTATGTTTCTAGGAGAAAGTTGTTCACTTACCGATTCTGAGTCGATCCTAAAAATTTGTGCACTGATAAAAAAATTATCCTGTATTTTGGTATACAGAAAGATGGGACCATGGAGATGGGAAAGTAGTACCTACCTACAAAGACAAATAGGTATCATAAGTTCTATGCAGTAAAGGTTTTATTCAGCGTTTTTATACATCATTAACAAAACATTATTTCGGCTTTGATACATTGAGTACCTACTTAATTAATTTAAATTTTACACGATAAATAACTAATAAAATTCAACAAATTGAAATATCGATAAATTCGCTTGACATAGTATAGTTTAATCATGACACTAATCCGTAAAGCAAGCATCGAAAGTGCAGTATCATAACTATTGCGAAACTTCAATTGACTTGATATCCTGCTATGAATAATTTATTATAGGTATTTATTTAAATGTGGAGTATTCATAGTAAAATTTATATGTAAGTAATCAAGTTTGGTTGGTTATAGGGCTTGTTCAAAGTCCACCTGGCTAGCTACCACCATCTTATCTATGTCTGACGCCATAACAACGATGTTCTAGAAATAAGATAGCCGGTTCCTTAGTAATGGAGGCTTTCGGGAGTAGTGCAGTTCCACCTTCAGCCTTATCATCACTTAACATCAGGTGTAATAAAGGCTAAGTTGCCACCCCGTTGTAAATAAAAAAAGTGTGGCGCGTTTACATTAGATCGGTCACCGAATCAGCCTGATTCACAAACAGTCGGAAACGCTCCCGACTGCGGAATATATACGTACTGCCTCTGTCACTCCCTATAGAGTAGACAAAGACAAAGCACAGAGTTGGAATCCGATTCCGTTTCCGACGGTTTGTGAATCAGGGGGCTGGTGACCGCTTCCGGTTTAACCAGATCGTTTAACCATAATGAATTGTTTACATTGGTCCGCTTGTTACCGAATCCGGCGACCGCCTTCGGTTATTCTATCTCTCTCTGTCTCTCATGATCATCATAATCATAATAATTTATTTGCACTTGGTTGAGGTACAATTGACAGCACATGAGACTACTGCAAACTGTCCAACCGTATGTCGAACGGATAGAGTTCAGTTTCAATTAATAAATGTTGACATTAGTAGTAACCCAACGTGCTGGCGACTGTACACTGCATGTAGATGGCATTAAAATATAGATCGGCCCAATCAGCCATTTACAATAGCATGCAAAATCTTGTCTTATCTCGTCCCAAATACAAACTGCAGCAAAAGCGCTTCGTAATGCCCCTTAATCGGTGACCGAATACGGCCTGCAGCCGAATACGGTATTTACTAAAACTATACCAAACTCCTCTAATTTGCTTCAACCTTACACCATACAGCCAAACGAACTTCCGCATGATATCCGAAATATCGACAAATCCCGAAGCAAAAAGACAGACATCCGGTCTCCAAAATCTCGTTTAGGGCCGTCCGCGCATTATCGATAACCTGTCGATGTTCCAACGCACGACTACACCACCGGTCTCATGCATTGCGAATCAAAGTCAAAGGATCGTGGTAACGCTGGACATTGGCCATTCGTGGAGTAGAAAGGCAGTTTGTAATTTTTAGTTAAGTTTCATCATCATCATTATGTCAGCCGAACGACGCCCACTACCAGTAGTGGGCGTCCTATGCCCAGGCATAGGCCTCCCTCAAGGATCTCCACAACGATCGGTCCTCCGCTGCCCGCATCCAGCGGCTTCCCGCGACCTTGACCAGACCGTCGGTCCACCTGCCCACGGAACGTTGTCCGGTACGCGGTCGTCATTCAAGAACCTTTCCACCCCAACGGCCATAAGGTCTCCGCGTTATGTGTCCCGCCCACTGCCACTTCAATGATGCAATCCTTCGAGCGATGTCGGTTGTTTTAGTTCTGCGGATCTCATCATTTCTGATTCGATCGAGCAGGGAAATACCAAACATCGCTCTCTCCATTGCTCGCTGGGTGACTTTGAGCCTTCTTATGAGACCCATAGTAAAAGACCACGTCTTACTACATAGGTCATTACTGGCCAAAGACTGGTCAAAGACTTTCGTCTTGAGACACAGGTATTTCAGACGCGAAGATATGCCGGAGCTTTCCAAACGCTGCCCATACGAGCTGGATTCGACAAGAGATATAGTTAATTACTTGCAGGACGGTATTGTTAGGTAAGTTTAAGATTCGATTTTCTGTGTAAATAAATATAAATACACAGAAACTGTAAAAACACAGGGATCGAAATGTCATGTAAGTGTCATGTACATGTATTGTTGCATTATGAAAGCACTTTACATGATAATGACAATCCTGATTTGCTGTCGACTATCTTCTGGCAAATAATTCGTTCAATTATTCTGCAATAAACAAAAACAACACACCAAACTGCCGCATGATTTCCGAAATATCGACAAAGCAAACAGACAGATATCCGATTCAAGCTAACTCGCTAAATTGAGTCACTACCAGCACCGTTGCGATTCTAGATTTGTTCAACATCATCAGTTAATTTTGATCTCCCCATTGCTAGTGCACAGGCCACCACTGTACTATTATTTATTCTGTGGCACAGGTCTTCATAATGAATGGTCGTAAGGTTCGGGACGGTAAATAATAAAGCTCAGTCATCGTTTATAGATTTTAAATTGGATATTTTTATTTATTACTCTCTGAACTTCGTACCGCCCAACAGCACCACCGCAATCGGGTTCAATTGTGTTTTCAAACCATCCAGGAACCCATTTGAAATATACATACAAATATTTGCGAAGATCCAGCTAAAGTTTGGAAGTTTCTTAAAACCCTTGGTGTTGGCAAATCTTATTCTAATGTCACTGAAAATAATATCAATTTCGACCAACTTAACAGCCATTTCACAACGTCACAGCCAATAGATAGCACCCGTAAAAGCCAAACTTTGGATTATCTCTCAAATCTGCCAACCCAAGAATCCTCCTTTTCCTTTAATCTATTTGCAGACTGTGATGTGAAGAGAGCTATTCTGTCCATCAGTTCAAGTGCTGTGGGTGCTGATTCAATTAGTCGTAAAATGATCCTTCCTATCCTTGACTTCCTCACTCCCATAATTACTCACATCCTAAATACATCCATTTCCACTGGAACTTTTCCTGCTTCCTGGAAGGACGCCAATGTTATACCACTTCCTAAGAAATCAAAACCTATCATGTTTTCTGACTTTCGTCCAATCTCAATCCTTCCCTTCCTTTCCAAAGTCCTTGAGAAACTTGTTCATCATCAGCTATCTAATCATCTTATTAAAAACCACCTCCTTAACCCTCTTCAGTCTGGCTTTCGTAAAGGCCACAGCACCTCTACAGCACTTGTTAGAATTACGGATGACATACGCCTCGGTATGGAAAAGCGTCAGCTTACGGTTCTGACATTACTTGATTTTAGCAATGCATTCAATACCGTTGATTTTGATATCCTACTTGGTGTTCTACGCTCTCTACACATATCTCCAGCTGCACTTGATTGGCTTCAAAGTTACTTGCTAGGGCGACGGCAGCGTATTCGCACCGGAGTCACCTTCTCCGGGTGGTGTGATATCAAAGCCGGTGTCCCTCAGGGTGGCGTCTTATCTCCTCTTCTCTTTTCTATATTTCTCAATTCCATAACTCAGTCCCTTTCTAGTTCCTATCACCTTTACGCTGACGATCTACAGATCTACACACAGGCACCTTTATCTGAACTGTCAAATGCAATCATTTCTATCAACTCTGATCTCACTGAAATCTGTTCCTGGAGTAAGTATTTTGGTCTAGCCCTAAACCCGGCGAAGACTCAATGCATTATTATTGGTAGCTCTCATTTCGTTTCGAGGATCGACTTTGAACAAATCCCAGCAGTTTCCTTAGACGGCACCATTATCCCGTTCTCTAGCACCGTCAGGAATCTCGGTGTTATTCTCGATCAAAATCTTTCCTGGAAGCCTCATGTGGAACAGCTTAGGAAAAAAGTGTTCGCAGCGTACGGTTCACTAAATCGCCTACGTAATTTATTGCCGACCAGTACTAAAATCACTTTAGCACAATCCCTTTTGCTGTCTATTATTGACTACGCTGATGTCTGCTACACTGACCTGTCTGAGGAGCTTCTTGACAAATTGGAGCGTCTGCAGAATGTTTGCATCAGATTCATTTTCAATCTTCGTAAATATGACCACGTCTCGTACTTTCGCAACAAACTCAATTGGCTCCCTATTCGCCGGCGCAGGGACTTACACACACTCAAGCTCCTCTACTCTATCCTTTTCCTACCTACTTCCCCATCATATCTTAAAAATTGTTTCTCCTTTCGATCTTCGTCCACTCATTGTACCTTGCGTTCTACTTTTAACCTTGCCTTAGAAATCCCGCGTCACACTTCCGACTTCCTCTCCTATTCCTTTTCCGTGCGTGCCGTTCTCTTGTGGAATGCGCTTCCAGAGGGTATCAGAAAGGCTCAGACTCTGGTGTCCTTTGGTAATCAAGTTAAAAGTCATTTCCTCTCTTAACTTATAATATTATCTAAGTATTTATCTCCTTTAGTAATTAATATTTTAAGTATATACTTTTACTCCATCATTTTATATTCTTTTACAGCACCCATTCCCCTATTATTATTTTTATTTATTTCTTTCACCCAAGGTTGCCTGGAAGAAATTGCTATGTAGCAATAAGGCCGCCTATTGTGTATTTTTCTTGTATCTTTTTGTACTTGTCCGTGTATTTATTGGTGCAATAAAGTTTATTTGATTTGATTTGATTGATTTGATATTTATCCAAATCGGCCCAGCCGTTTAGGAGGAGGTGACAAACACACGTACAGAAGAAATATTTTTATTTATTTATTTAGGTAATAAGAAAGCTTACATAAGATTAAATACTCTGCCGCACTCAGAGACGTCAATTAACTTTAATTGGCATTAAATTATTAAATTACTGGACATAAAAAAGGAGACAGATATAGATTTTAATTGTCATTAAAGTTAATTGACGTCTCTGAGTGCGGCAGAAATGGTATATATTTATACCTATTTCTATTAGAGAAAGTAAATTACAAGCTCTCACAAATACCTATACCCGTACAACCGTACAGTATATGGATTGCGAACTACACCGAACTCCGCAAATTTCCATCGACTAATCTGCAATAAACAAGCAGCTAACCTTTCGCATGATTACCTTAAAACAAACAGACAGACATCCGATATCTAAAATCTCGCTTAGAGCGGTCCGAATTATCGATAACCTGTCGATGTTCCGACGCACGACTACACCAAGCTCATGCATCGCGAAACAAAGTCAAAGGATCGCACCGTAACGCCTGGACATAGTCTATTTGAGGGGCAGAAGGACTGTTTCAAGTTTTTTTCATGATTGTAGTGAGTATTTATTTATTGGTTCTTTATCGCATGAGAAACATACAAAAGCCGGACTTAATGCCCTTAGGCATTCTCTAATAGTCAACCGGAAAAAATGTAACAAAAGCTTGTGGCGGCAATAAAAATGAGAAAAACTGTTTTTTTTAAAGGAACCACCTTTATGCCTTACCACTATCTAGCTTAGTAGACCGGATACAGTCTAGTTCTAAGATCATCATGTTCAGCCATTTAATATCCCACTTACAGGGGCACAGGTCTTCCTTATGGATGAATAAGGAGAATGGGCCATGACCCACCACATGGGCCCAATGCGGAATGGTGGGCATTAACAACTGCAAACGCAGCCGGGACCAACGGTTTACCGTGCCTTCTGAAGCACGAAGGAACTCGAGACAGTAAGTGCTTGATCACCCATCCCGTGTTTACTTAACCTCAACGATCTCGAAGCGCACTAACCACTGTCAGGCAATTCACAAAATTGATCGAAGTAGTGTATGGTAGTGTCGTTTTAAGAGAGGTTTAGACTTCGATCAACAATAGCACTAGATCAGTGGTTCCCAAACATATTTTGTCTACTGCCCACTTTAAAAATGAATTATTTTTTAGCCCCCCCCCCTTTTTTTTTACCAACTTAAGAACCACTATAACTTCAAATGAAATAATTATTGTGAGCCTTAGCAGCGGTGATTAAACATTCATTCTAAACGAGACTTATTTATAACCCGCAAGAGTTAACTTGAGTTTGAGACCTGAGCGCAGTTAGGTAGTACACAAAGGCGCTCAGCACGGGTAGCTTCTACAACGCCCTTTAGGCAAGCACTAGATAATCGGTTGGAGTGTCAAAATCAGCCGTGCGAATAAGAGCGCACTTCAAAGGTGCGTTCTTATTTTATACCGATTCCTGTCATTTTTGACGTAAGATCGTAACATTCGTAACCTTTTCCCCTGTATAAAAATATGTCCTGTCCGCAAAAATATATGCGATAGAAAGAGATGCAACGAGTGGCCGTTCGTAATTTGCACTTACAAGCTGAATTCCACTTTATTGCGTTATAATTACAGTTGCTATTTATTTAAATGGCTTAGCTGAGTGCAGTATCTGTCATGTCGGGGCTTCACCTGCGTGACGCCTAACGGCGTTAATAACGGCATGCGTGTCTTAGCGCGCTCTTTTCTATCAAATTAGTGCGCTAAAACCCGGCCACACATGCGTATTATATCAAATAGCGCGCTAATTAATGGCATTAGACGCAGGTGAAGCTCGGGCATTACGTAGTAACTATTTAGTAATCTGTGGCGACGCTAACATTCTGAGTAGGCATTACCTGTGGCATAACGCATTCGTGCGTTATAGTGCACGCTCAGTTCAGACTCTGTGGGTAGTCGGGTCGAGGCTTGTTACGCAACAGTTGCAATTATTGCGAAATAGTTTGAGATAAATGGTAGAATGGTGGACATTAGATTTATTTATTTGAAATTGAACCTAATATCATATGGATAATAAACAACCACTAAACAGTATTCAACGATGAGAATTAAATGTTAATAGCAAAGCAATAACGATTGATTATTGGCATGAATAAAGTAAATCATCGTGTAATCATTAAATAGAATCCGGAGAAGAAAAAAGAAGGAGCTAAGAAATAAAAAGTACTTAATAAGAAAATTAAACCGACTTAATTATTAATAGTCGGATTAATTTTTAAATTACTTTTTATTTCAATTTTTTTTATGTTTGTACCTACAGTACAAGTTTCTTGCGCCCATTCTTCTTGTCAGTTATAAAAGTCTTGAATGGGTGGTAGGAAAATATTGACGATTCATAAGTACATGCTTATTATGTCTATGTGAATAAATAAATATTTTGATTTGATTTGATTTGAGTAAGATATTTACCCATATCTTAAAAACTACTGAACCGAATTTGATGAAACTTGGACTGTTCCCTAAGTTGCAATTAATAAATTAAATAATTTTATTTACTTATTTATTTATTCCATTTTTGAGAAGTTCGTGGACAAACATACAAATATAAAAACATACATACCTACGTACCTACACTTGCAAAATTTAGCACACGTACTTGGAAGCCTAAATACAATAGAACACTATACTTACTCAATCAAATATTATCCAATTCCAACTATATCACATACAAACAGGTCAAACTGATAACCTCCTTTTTTGAAGTCGGTTAAAAATTGGTGGGAGTCTTTATCTAAGTAAGTTCATACTAAACCATATAATAAGCAAAATTGTACTTAATTTAAGCGGTATCCTGTATTGTGATGGAAAATAACCTTACTATTATGTGAAGATCATTTTTCAAATTTGACGACTCTGTATAAGTTAAAACAGGGAGAAAAAAATAGCCCTTGGAGAGTTTCTTGCCGGTTCTTCTCGCTACAAGGTCTCCTGCCGTAGGATTTGCGAACCGATGGCGTAGCTTCATTGACGTTCATAAGTGTTGTTAAACAAACCTAAATTGAATAAACGATTTTGAATTGAATTGAATATTTTGACAATTTGTAATTTTTATTAGACACTGACATAGGACATTTTTAATTATTTTTCTATTTTTTGTTAATTATTGTCCTAATATTTATTTTAATATTGAGATATAATAATTACATTCTCATAATATAATTGACATTTGCATGCCCACAAATTTAGGGTACAACATTGTTGGTCGTTATAATATCATTGTTGACCACCCCAAACCCCAATGTACACTCGGCAGCACATTAAGTTAAACAGTTGAACTGCAATAACAGCTTTTATACGTAGGCCATAAAGGCAGTCTCAAGGTCAACATGTATAGTCTGACGTGCCGCCGTGTGTACCTACTGCACAATGATGAGCAAATAAACGTTTTGATTTGATTTTGAAAAATATGGCTAGTTACTTGATGTATATTCTGATGTCACGAAGATGAAATTTTCATTAAAATCTACATTTAACCCCAGCTTGGCCGGAAAGCTGACGTCATCGTTCTTTCATACCGCAATCAGCGCTGAAGAACTAGAGCGGATCGAGCACGGAGCCCGACCGCGAACAAACGAGGCTCTATTTGAATGCTATTTGATGTAAAATGGATGAGATTTGAGACATGCCTTGTTGAAGCCAAGGCTAAGTAGTGAAGTATATTCATCTAGAATAGCAAATCTGTATATCATTGTGAAAAACGAAATAATGAAGCTTACTTCCACGAAAAACACAACATGCAAAATGCACCGCCCGCCCGCCCGCAAAAAAATGCACATGTACACCACGAAAATACCAGTGCACAATGTCTGCAAGACAGCAATACACCTTGCACCTTCACCGATTAGACTACTCTAAACGTGTTTTGCCCCAACCCGGGGCATCCTCAAGAAATAGTTCGTGCGAATACCAACACCAATTGGTGGTAGTCTATATCTAAGACAGTACTAAACCAAACTTAATGGATATTTTGATTTCACGAAGATTAAAATCAACATTTAACCCCAGCTTTGCCGAAAGCTGACGTCATCGTTCTTTCATACCGCAATCAGCGCTGAAGAACTAGAGCGGATCGACTACGGAGCCCGACCGCGAACAAACGAGGCTCTATTTGAATGCTATTTGATGTAAAATGGACGAGACATGCCCTGTGGAAGCTATGGCGAAGTAGTCAAGTATATTCATCTGGAATAGCAAATCTCTATATCACTGTGAAAAACGAAATATGTTGCTAACTTCCGCAAAAACACAACATGCAAAATGCACCGCCCGCCAGCCCGCAAAAAGTTGCACATGCACACCACGAAAATACCAGTGCACAATGTCTGCAAGACAGCAATACACCTTGCACCTTCACCGATTAGACTACTCTAAACGTGTTTTGCCCCAACCCGGGGCATCCTCAGGAAATAGTTCGTGCGAATACCAACACCAATTGGTGGTAGTCTATATCTAAGACAGTACTAAACCAAACTTAATGGATATTTTGATGTCACGAAGATAGAATTTTCATTAAAATCTACATTTAATCCCAGCTTGGCCGAAAGCTGACGTCATCGTTCTTTCATACCGCAATCAGCGCTGAAGAACTAGAGCGGATCGACTACGGAGCCCGACCGCGAACAAACGAGGCTCTATTTGAATGCTATTTGATGTAAAATGGACGAGACATGCCCTGTGGAAGCTATGGCGAAGTAGTCAAGTATTCATCTGGAATAGCAAATCGCTATAATTATGTTACTTGAAAAAGCATATCAAATAGAGGTTTGGAAATACACTTGCCGTGTCCCCAGATCAATTGCTCACACTATGGAAAGCCTGGATCAAGTCCTTGAATTTTGGTTCTTGTATAGTTTTGTTTTTAGTTATTTAAATTTTTACTTTTTTACATTCACAATGCATTTTTTATTATTCTGACTGACTCGAACCCACGACCTTTCGCTATCCGGGTGACTGCTTTAACCCCTGAGCTACGAAGTCGTTACGAGAAGCGTCGAATTTATCCAATACCTCTTACGCGCTGTATAGGCAGCGTTAATTTCATCATTGTGAAGATATTACTACCCTCACACGCGAAAGAAATACCTTTCCAGATATTTGACAATCGCTAAAGATGAAATTATTGCTATTGCAAGTTATTTATATTTTTACTTTTTCGTGTGTGTCCTCCGTCTTTTTTTATGGTAAGGAGGGCAATGCCATTAGGTACGCATACCCCATCTACGCACAGTTTGGACGGTGGCTATGTGGGTATCGCCTACACGTTCCTGACCCACTTTATCCCTCACTACTTGTTCTCTGGTCACCGGTTCACGAGGGTTGCTGTGACAGTCACCACCTCCTAAAAATAAGCACATAGTTAAAAACCGACTTCAAAAATAAACTGAAAATTAAAAGAAATATATCTAAATAAATAAATAAATGTACCATAACCTACCTATTTGAGGTCGGTGCCTTTTTCTGGTTTTTCTTGCTTCTGGCTGGCACCACATCAAAAAGGTAGGTTCAGTGTTCTTTTTCAGTTGACAGTTATTTTTAGTCGGTTTAATTTTTCAAATAACTTTTTTATTTCTTAATTTTTAGTGCAGATTGTACAATCATAATTATAGGTACCCATATCTCAAAAATTACTGAACTGATTTTGATGAAACATAAACTGTTCCCTGAGTTGATACCTAATTTAAGTGAAAAAGAATCCTCTATTCGCAACCACTCACACTGTTACTGGTTGAGAAAAATATTCACATCTAGTAACAGTGTGACTCGATTCATCTCGATATAATCTAGTAACAGTGTGACTCGATTCATCTCGATATAATCTAGTAACAGTGTGACTCGATTCATCTCGATATAACTATTAAAGAAGACGTTCTTCTAATGAAAATCCTTACTATCTAAGGAGAGACCTTCATATCCCTTCAAAGCTGACGTCACCGTTCTTTCATACCCTCCGCCCGATGCAAGCGAAGTCACGAGTGGCCGATAGTTATTATTATAAAGACAAAGTGGGTTAACTGACTGTTTAAGGATATAGCATAGGTAAAAAAAATATCGTCGATGGCCGTTGCTTACACAAGCGAGGGGGTGCTGGGATCGGTAAGACTCCGGCCGCGGCACTCTCGTAGAGTGAGAAATACGTGTAGACGCGGCATGCAGCGCGCATTCTATTTACATCTAAAATATCACCTGTGTGCGCTTTTACTAATTATATTATGTAGAATACAAGAAGAATTATTATGAATATTTATTGTAATCGTCGGTTTGTAGGAAGAGTAGATCTTAGATATTATTCGTACCTATGTAGTAAAAAAAGCTTTTTTTAACAAAGATAGTCACTTCAAACGATTCTTCAAAATGCAGAACACAGCAGCAGCTATTTATATTTATTTTCTTAGAAATTAGAAATTTATTTATTAGAAATGATCTTCGCAGGCAAAACTACAACATTTGCTACAAATTACACTGAAAAAAATAAATAATGTATACTGCTCTAACCAGTAGGTACATTTTCAGATTTATTCCAATCAAATTAATAAAACTTATAATTTAATATGAAAAAATATAAATAACTCATACTAGCCCATCATCCAATACTTTTTTACAAAATAAATCTACTTAGTTAATCAATATTTAAATAAGTATACCGTTTATATAAAATCACGCTATCAATCTATAATATAAATCAATATATAAAAAAACACTTAAATAAAAATATTGTTTAAGTACAAAAAAATAAAATAAAATACATATTATTCCAATACCAAAAATGATAATATCAAATAATACAATAACTTGTGTCATTGAAAATTGGAAGCAACGATCACATACACCCAGATACAAGAAAATATCTTAAAGTTAGTTTTCGACATTTACCCGTCCGAGAATCGAACCCGGGACCTCAGAGATAGTGGCACCTAGAAAACCGGTGCATACACCAATCGGCCACGGAGATCGTCGAATTTGTTTAAACAAAATGTAGCGCAACTGAAATAATTGATACTTTGTTTACTAATGTAAACTTGCCAGTTTTATAATGTGGTTGGTTATAGTACTTGAATAAAATTTTATGTGAAAGATTCACCCAGAAGATGCCTATTCACTTGCGACTTTAAGAGGTTTGGGTTGTAGGTACTCGGGCAAACAGAAGCCGGCATGGTATTCCAGGCATGATGAAGGAGTACCTACTTAATTCTCTGAGCGTGAGTTTAAAGGAGAGGGCGGAATGAGGTTATGCAACTCAGATGCACACTCGTTAAAGCATACCTGACAAGTGACTCAGGGGATGAAACTCATAGACAGTATGGGAGTGCTTATTCGCCAGGCCAGATAAAGAGGTACGCACTGTGTATCAGACTAACACCAGTAACATAGAGATCCTTACTACCGAACTTAGTAACTGTACGGTCACTTCAGTCTACAAACCTCCCAATGCACCGTATTACTTCAGCTGTCCGCCGAACTTTAACGCCCATCCGGTTAGATTCGTTCTTGGTAATTTTAATAGCCATAGCGAGAACTGGGGATACAGAACCAGTGATAACAACGGAGTGAAGGTTGAAGAATGGGTTGATGGACACATACCTACTATCTTTGATCCATGATCCAAAACTTCCGTCATCATTCAACAGCGGTCGCTGGAAAAGGAGTTAAAACCCTGATCTAATCTTTGCCAGTGATCACATAGATCACCAGTGCGTGAAGACAGTAAGTGGTGCAATACGGAGGACCTAATTATGTGCCAGGCCTTACGACCTGAAGGATAAAATAATAAAATAAAATAAAAAATATCTTTATTCAACTTGACTTAAGAAATAAGCTCTTTTGATTTGTTAATATTTTCGTTCAAGACTTTTTTAACTGATAAGAAGAATAGGCGCAATAAACTTATCAGCTTTAATAATTGGAGTAACGATATTTCCAAAGATTTATATCGTTAACTTTTACAACTTTTTCATTATAATATTACATTAGTTCAGCTAAGGTTATGTGTTACATCAAATCCATGCATTACGGTCTTTCAAATAGTCGTCTACTTTATATCCTTTGCCCATGAGCGATTTTTTGCCATGACTTTTCAATTTGTGCAAAGGCAGCTCTACTAAATTCTGTGGAACTTTATTAAAACTAGCTACGCTTTTCCCCAAAAACGAACTTCTTGTTTTTTCAAGTCGAATCCTTGGAACGGCAATCTTATTTTTATTTCTTGTTTTGAATTGATGTATATTGCTACGTTTTACAAATGTATTGAGATACTTCTTCACATATACCATATTCTCATATATGTATTGTCCTGCAACAGTTAATATGTTGATTTCTTTTAAAGAATCTCTTGGCCGAAGTTTGTATATGGCGCGAATAGCTCTTTTCTGAAGCACAAAAATACTTTCGATGTTAGCTGCTGAACCCCAAAGTAATAGGCCGTAGGACAATACACTCTGAAAATAGCTAAAATAGATTAACCTTGCCGTTTCAATAACAGCAAATGCCGCAGAACTGAGTCTACCGGCCAAGGCTTCAATATGAGGGTCCCATTGAAGTCGATAATCTAATGTTATATCTAAAAATTTAGTACTGTTAATTAATTCTACTACATTGTCATCCAATTTTATGTGAATATCAACCTGTCTTACATTTTTTTTTTCACATTTTGTTTTTTTCGAGTTTAATGATAGATTAATTGATGGTACCACGGCAAAAAGAAATTGCCACAGTACCATCAATGGTACTGTGTAATGGTACCATGGTAAAGGAATGGATTATTGCTATGAAACCAATGCGCAACTTTCGTTAAAGTACTATTTACTTCGTCAGAACAATTATTACCTCTGTCAACTTTAAAGACTAGAGGAAGTGTCATCAGCAAATAGCACTGTCTCGCATAAATTCTTTGCTTAAAAAGGAAGGTCATTTATATAAATTAAAAACAGCAAAAGGGACCAGTATTGACCCCTGGAGTACGCCCATGTTGATAGGGGCTCCAGTAGACTCAGTTTTGTTGATAACTACTTTCTGTGTTCTTTCACATAGATATGATTGCATAAGGCTAACCGATTTATCATAAACACCATAATGTTTTAATTTCCTTAAAAGCGTTTGGTGATTAACACAATCGAAAGCTTTGGAGAGGTCACAATAAATACCAACTACATCTCGCTTGCTCTCCCAAGCATCAAATATATGTTTTTAAATATAATATGATAGGATGACATACCAAGACCAGTATGAATTAGATCCCATCTCACAGGACACCATCGATTTTGGGAATGAATTGCAAGAAGCCATATCCGAAACAACGAGAGAAAAGTGGAACAAGCTAATCGAAGGCGTAGATATGACGCATAAAAGCAAGAAGGCATGGTGTTTTATAAGGAAACTAAATAATGATCCTAAAATCACTGATCGTCATTCCAATGTGACCACAAACCAGATCGCTCACCACTTACTCCGAAATGGGAAAGCTTCCACGAAAAGTCTCCAGAAGAAATTTACACAAGACCATGGTAAAGAGGTTAACCACTTGGACGAGGCTTTTACAGAAACAGAGCTCAAGTTTGCCCTTGATAAGCTCAAAGAAGGTAAAGCCGCTGGCTTTGACAACATCAGGGTCGAGCAGCTGAAACGGTTTGGTTTCGTACTACTTATACAAAACTGTCATTTCTTCCATGGCCGCTTCCAAAGGGTATGTAATCTAATCACTGACGTTTTAGCCACCTACTTTTAATAAATGACATTTGTGGCAGAGAGTGTGTTCGGAAAAGATCGACGTTTCTGAACGCAACTCTAATGTCACGTCAAATTGACATTGGCTGTCACTTGAAGTTGACAGGGACACTTGATTGAAATTCTTCTTGAGAAAATGTCGGATTAATTTTGCTGAATTTGTTAAAAATCGCTCGCGTTGAATGTGCCTGGCATATCGAGTTTGAATACATCTTAAATTATCCTGCCGATCCCGTGTTGTACGACCACGATTTTGATGCCATCCTGATGAGTGGCCGGTCGCGATGCTTTGAAGGATAATCATCCACCACACGTGTTGTTGCAAGGGCAATATATATCTTGACAAAAGGCTCCTCCGTGTGTTATTGTGTATCTATTGTTGAAACGCCCAGTGTCTTGTGAACGCTGTTATTTGTGTTGTGAGTGAGGTCACTAATTGGTAAGGTCTGCAGAAGAAGACGAAGAAAGGACCCCAGGGGCGCGCGCGCTCCCTTACACCACCTCTGTCTCCACTGCCCAGGACCACAGACAGTATGTAAAATCCACCTTACTTCACAATATAGATTAAGCGCTGTGTATCGCAGTCCAATTGTTCAGTTTACATCCCCGCTGAAACCTAGTTTTTGTCCGGAGTCTATATTAGTAATACCAGCTTCCACTGCGCTAGCCGACTCCGCGGTATAGGCAGGGGTGTACTGAACAGAGTGTATATAAAACTTCTTCGAGATTATTTATTTTTATGAGTTTATTATCTTTGATATAATATGTTAGTCAGTTTAAAGTAAGCCCGCCATTTGTTTATACTTTGTGCAATGAAATTTAAATAATGAAATAAATATTCCTCCTTCGGAAGTACTCGTAGCTATGCAATATTTCATTAGAGTATCAAAAATTTTACTCCGACTATGCAAGTCTCCTTACAGAACTCCGCAAACTTATCTGACGCGGTGGTTAAATTTGAGAGTTAAAACTGTCAATACAGCTGACAGACTTTTCATTCTTTTTTATTGCTACTGGCGCCTCAACCATCGCTTTTAGATATTGTTGTGGGGATTTCGAATTTCGAATTTCAAAACCGCGAGAGCATTTCTTGCAAGAAATTGTATGCATGCTCTATTTTTTGTACTAATAATGGATAAGAGAATCAGTAATAAAAATGTTTTGAACCTGAAATTTACACAAAATGGTGCGGTTTATGTTCCTCACTCAAAGGAAAGAAGCTGAACTTCTCACAGTCTTAAAAAAGTGTAATGGTGATATTAGATCAACTAGGTATATAAAATTCTTACATCGGTTTTATTTCAAGAATTGCTTTTACATTATGTCTCTGTAAAAAACTTTTTCAACAAGCGAATTTCTTATTTCTTGATGCAATTTTTTACACCTACCTATCTTAACTTTCTCACATTTTCAATTTTGAGGAACCTAAAATGAACATAAATTTAATATACAGTAGTAGAAGTTAGAAACTTAGACTAATTATGTACCTACAACACAACAAAATATTGGTACTCAAATAGGTATAACTTTTATGGGCTCTTAAGTATCTTAGGCAATATTATCCGTCACTTTTATTTCAAACTATTGATGTTTGCTTTAGGTAATGAGTAAAATAACTTGTCCTAGGTTACATAGGTCTATGGTTATGCAATAAATGGCAAAGCACTCATCTATACCCAATCCTGAAGCGCTATTTCAATATTTCCTAGCAAAATAAGCATCATTGAAAAAAATTAGGATCCTAGTGTGAGTTTTTTTTTTAAATTTTGGCGCAATCGGAGCGATACAGTCTCCACGTCCAAACGCCGCCAATACCAGGCGGAGACTGAACAATTATGCTGCGAAACGGTGCACGATGCATTTTGGGATACTAGTTATTGACTATAAATATAACAAAAAAAAATTTTAGTAACTTCCCTAGATATGACTAAGAACTACTTACACAAAAAAAATTAGCTTGATTACTCAACTAGTTATTGAGATAATTGAGTTTAAGACGGAAAAAAGGGGTCTTGAAAATATTTTTTTTTAGTACATTTTATTTATTTGATTCAAATAAATTTTAGTAACTTCCCTTCATAAAGAAAAGATCTATCACATATTATATTTTGAAAGGCCTAGCAATGATACGTTGTCAGGAAATTTAATTTAAAAACATTGAAAATTCTGAGTTTGATCGCCGCAATAGCCTTAACAAGGCTTTAGGATTTATTGGGCACTGGCCAAAACTGGCGGCCTTGCGCAAACCAAAATTACGCTAATGAGATAAGTTACATGTAGGTAGGTAAGTACTCTGTACCCCCTAGCACAAAAGCTATGGTTATCGTAATCGTTATCGTGGTCGAATTTTATCCTTTTGCGGGGGTGGCCTGGTGACCTGTGTAACCGGTTTTCTTTTAAAACATATTGCGGGAACCAGCTTCTCACACTTCAGGTCATAGGTTAAATAGTATTACACTCAAATATGTTTTAGAGTTAAGTAACCTATTGTGTGATGAGGAAATAAATGATTTATTTATTAAAAAAATATATATTTATGAAAACCCCAGGAGCCGTACTCTGAAACGCAAATCCGAAACTTCGGTTAGCTCCGTCCCTTTCACTCGATTCTGTCACAACTGGGGAGTGAGAGGGACTAGTATAACGAAGTTTCGGGTTTTGCGTTTCAGAGTAGACCCTCTGGGTAGAGCCACTTTCGGTCGTGTAAGGAACAAAAATTCAATACATATTTGACAGCAGCATTTTGACAGCTTTTAAAGGATGGTATAGTTTTAGGACATGCATTACGACACGACCGATATCAGATACTTCAACTTATCGTGATTCGTACTTTTAACATTAGAAAATTCGTATTTCAACAAATACAAATACAAATATTTTATTTGCCATAAATAGGGTACATAATACAGACGGTCAAAAGAAAAGCAAATGTCGCTTAAATCCTATTTAGCCATAGTACTACAGCTTGCTAAAATGATTATGTCAATGCATCGACCACATCGATATAAATTATCTTATTAGCTAACAATAGTTAGCTTAACGTTTTGTGTCGTCCTGTGAAGTACAGTAGTGTACTGTGTGTACCATACACGGTAATTTTTTTATCATCCCGGAACAGGGATAATTCTACTCTTGAAAACAAACAACTTTTATTATGAAATCGCGAAAGTAAAATCAGCTGTACCATACAAAAGTGCAAAAATATTTAAGTAAAATGTATGGAACAGCTGAATTTTATTTTCGCCATTTCAGTTTTGTTCCCATAATAAAAGTTTTTTCTTTTCATGAGTAACTAAAAAAAATTACCGTGTATATTACACGCGGACCAAGTCGCAGCCATCTACTAGTATTACTGTGAAAAATTGTGACCAACAGCTAGCATCTAAATAGAACCCTTTTCCGTATAAATAAATAGTACGGAAACCCAAAAGAAGTTTCCAACAATTCTATTTAAGGCCAACTACTTACGCGATAATACGTTAACAACACCCAGATAACTTACTGAACTTAGTCCCGGATTCTTAGTTCGTAACCAAAACATTTCCAAGGATTGAGAAATTGGCTCCAAATACAAAGGGGCATTGGTACAATTGGGAAATTTCCCCGGTCGCCCACTGAAAGACTATATTTGCTTGAGCTTCCTGCTGCCTGCGCTGTCGTATCTGGGGTAGGTACGTTATTTTTCACACTTATGCTCTGAAATGTTAATATTATATTTGAGAAAAGAATGCAGTACGTGGCACTTTTCCGAGGTAAACATTCTAAATTTCAAAATCACTGCAGTAATGAATTTCAGTACTTACTTACTGCACTAAAATCAGTGCACTAAGTAAGTACCTACTGAAATTCATTACTGCAGTGATTTTCAAATTTAGAATGTTTACTTCGGAAAAGGTACTACCCAAAGATATTATTACCAAATTTTTTTCTTTATTTTTTCTTTCGTTATTCCTGTGTATAAAAACAGAAAAAGCAAAGGGACATTTGCACCATACAGCCACATTACTATTATTATTATATAGGTAATTATTATATCATAATTAGGTTAACTTTTTTTAAAATACGGTGCGCACAGAGTATATTACTTCGTATTGTACCACAAGCGCTATGTACCCTTAGCACGAACATCAATCGAAAAAACAAAATGAGATTTATCATATACAAAATATCCTTTACTAGTAATTTTGTATGGGAAATATGTACAGCGCCATCTACCACCCAGAAGCGGGTATTGAAGTTGCGCATTTTAGTAGCAAGTAGTAAGTATGGACAATACCAGGCTCACGGCGATGGTCTTGCTGGATTTCAGTAGTGCATTTAATTGTGTTGACTTTGTCCTTCTCCTTGGTACTCTTCGCTCTATTAACATCTCACCCCCCGTCGTCGAATGGTTTCAATCTTATCTTCTCCATCGTTACCAGTGCGTGGTTCATAACGATTCTTCTTCCGATTGGTCGCAAATCTCAGCTGGTGTACCTCAAGGAGGGGTTCTTTCTCCCTTACTGTTCTCTATCTTTATAAATAGTATTTCCCGTGTTATCTCTTCGCCTTTCCACCTTTATGCTGATGACCTTCAGATTTACAGGCACTTCTCAATTGCTGAGGTTTCGGAAGCGATCAACTCCTTGAACATGGATTTGACTATCATTTACAACTGGGCCGCTTCATTTGGTCTCATGGTGAACCCGAGCAAAAGCCAAGCTATGATTGTAGGTAGCAGCCGACTTAGATCTAAACTTGACCTTGACTCTGTTCCTCCACTTGTCTACGATAATGTCACAATACCGTATACTAATAAAGTGAAAAACCTTGGTGTTATCATAGATAGTAACTTGTCCTGGTCCCCGCAGATCAGCGAGGTCAGTAAACGGATCCATTATGCCTCTCACTCGCTCAAGCGACTACAATATTTTCTTCCTTTCAAAACTAAAATCATGCTGGCGCAATCCCTCCTCCTCCCACTTCTCGACTACGCCGATGTTTGCTATCTGGATGTGACTGAAGAACAGCTGAACAAGTTGGAACGCCTACAAAATCTTGCAATTAGATTTATCTTTGGCTTACGCAAGTATGACCACGTATCATCTTATCGTTCTCAGCTTAATTGGCTCCCCATTCGTCTTCGCCGTGATATCATCCTTTCCACTTTATTCAAAATCCTCATAAACCCTAACTCTCCCGAATACCTGGTCTCCCGCTTCCATATGCTTCCTCCTCCCTCTCGCTCTAGGCGGCCGTGTGTCACTAAGACGCTTGATCTGCCTAGAAGCAACACCAACTTCCTTCTCAATTCCTTCACTGTTAGAGCTGCGCAGCTTTGGAATAGACTTCCGTCGGACATCCAGGACAGTCGGAATGTTCAGTCGTTTAAAACGAAACTGAAAGCGCACTTTCTTGCACAAATTGCTCCAATCCTATGATTCATTAATCATCTGATATTGTAAAGTTACCCACTATATAGTATATAATTTATGTATTGTATTAATATATGTATATAAGTAATATTTATTTTAAATATTTATTATATATTGTGTTAGGTATTTATTTATTAGGTATTGTATTGTATTTATTTATTTCATATAGGTAGTTTTGCACTTTACGTCACCTGCTTATTTATCTATCTCTTACACGTTCTGGGTTGACTGGAAGAGATCTCTTTTAGAGATAAGTTCACCTTTGCTCACATGTTTTAATTATATTTGTTTATATGTGTTTTTTTTTATGTGCAATAAAAAGTATAATAAGTATCAATAGGCTGTATGACCGTTCCACTTGGCCTCACAAACCAATAATAAAAAAACGGCGGGAATGATTTTCAGCGGTTGATTTGATATCAATACAGTTTATTTATATTGTGTAATAAATTATCAAAATGAGTTCTGCCAATGAAACATATACAGACATTGTATGTACCTACCCCACCAAATTTGAGAGCAGAAGCAAAATGAATAACAGAAATCAAAAGAAAGATATATGAAAACCTACGATCTGATTTGGAAAAGTGAAAAAGGCGCATACGTTTTCGGAATCTGTGTTGTTGGCGTATTTTAATGATACTTACATCATTAAAATAATATTATTATGGGCGATTTATACATAAGTGTGCCCGGGAAAACAATAACATTTACATTTTTTATTTTTTTTATTTTATTGGATAAGGGAAACATACAGCACTATATAATACATTATTATTGAGAAGCAATATGATTGTTCAAAGGCCAACACAGTTTCCACAAAGATAAATTAATGCAAATCATAAGTTGAGTATACACTAGACAATTTTAACGAATTATATAGGTACCAAAAACACAATCAAACCATTAGACACTTATTAAAATTATTAAAACATAGTTAAGTGATATAAACAATGACACGGTGATCAGCTGTTACATATACTCTTTTTAAACTTAAACAAACTAAGGGAAAAAATATCAATTTGCTGATAGCTCTTATCATAAGAACTACAAGCTCTAACCGAGAAGCGGTTTTTGGCATAATTGGTGCGACAAAAAGGCGGAGCAAAAGTTGTCGAGGATCTCAAGCAAAACCTTTTGCATTTATAAAATATCTTACTGGTAAGATAAATCGATTCAACCATATTGTTTATAATTTTAAAAAGAAAGAATTGATCACGTTGTTCTCTTCGCAGCCACAAGGGTGTTATCATGTCCGTACTAAAATTAGGGTATTTATATTTCATGCGTCTGATGAATTTAATAATTGCCCGAACATGTGTGATATAAAGTTTAATAAATATTATTAAATATTATTTAGTTAAACAGTTTTTTTTTATTTCCTCGCATTTCTTGAGAAAAGCACTATACAAGCCTTGTAAGGTAAACAAATTACCTGTCCTCGGCTGTAATGTACTATTATTATACGCGAGTTACGCGTAACAGGTCTAAAACTTATTTTTAAGACCTTATAAACCACAAAGTGTTTTAATGTAGGTATTCTTATTTCATCATGTCAGTCGAACGACGCCCACTGCTGGGCATAGGCCACCCCCAAGGATCTCCACAACGTATTCCGTCGCCCATCCAGAGCCCTCGTGGTGGAAAGGCGCGCCAGGTGCCCCCGGCGTGCTTTACCAGAAGAGGTGGTTGAGGGTTAGTTGAGGGTGGTTTAGGGTCGTTACGTTCCCTAAAATATGGTTGAGCGAAGCGATGGCTGGTTCATGCGTCATGCTCGTGAACGGGTGCTGCCAGTGGGAATGGGTCTGCTCTTATCTGCTTGCCTTAAAATTTGTTTTCTTTTGTTTTTATTCATTTTATTAAGAATTACATTTGAAACATGTATGGCGCAACTTGCAGTATATAGTAGAATTGTCTTTTGTTTTAAACTAATATTAAAGCTTTAAGTAGAGTTCCTAAGTAACTGAAAATTGTTCACCGCTATGATCATTAGTTCGCCTATACTTAACTGTATTTATCATAACCCATTGTGTAATTGTGATGGAAACTGACCTTAGTCATACCATGTTAAGGTCATTTTTCAATTTGACGACTCTGTATGAAATAAGACAGGGAGAAAAAAACAACCCTTGGAGTTTCTTGCCGGTTCTTCTCCAAGGCCTCCCGCTGTAGGGTTTGCGAACCGATGGCGTAGCTTCTATGACGTTCACAAGTATTGTAAATAACAATCTAAATTGAATAAACAAATTTGAATCTTGAATCTTGAATCTTGTGTCGAAGGGACGCGGGCACGGGGCGGAGACACGATGAATATCACACTGGCCTCGTTCTCTTCGTCCATGTGCAGAGGGAGCACCCTGGGGGTTTTATTTATTTATTAAACTTTATTGTACAGTTACATCAAGTAGAGTACAAAAGGCGGGCTTAACGCTAAAAGCATTCTCTACCAGCCAACCTTTGGGAAAAACGAGACAAGCGAAGGCGGTACAAATAAAATAATAAAAAATTCTGATTTAAAAATGAATACAATTACCTAATATACGTTTAAAATACTATAACATATAATATAACATATATTTATATTTGATATTTATATTTTTAATATAAATATAAAATATAAATAAATATAAAAATACGTATATACATACATACATATATACATGAAAATATATTTTACATACATACAAATAATTATAATATATACATAAATAATACACAGTGAACACAGAAAGGAATGATGACTGATATGATATTCCACTTCATGTGCGTAATCCTGCGAGAAGAACAGCGCGAGCATTCTTTTTGAAGGAGAACTTGCTTAGAGATCTTCTAATAGAGTCTGGGAGACCATTCCAAAGACAGATAGCTTGCTGTGAGAAGGAATCGGACATATAGCCGGAGTGGAAGAGAGGGGTAGAGAGAGCTAAACAATCGGAAGAGCGGAGTTGACGGTCATGAGAATCGCAGAGGTATGAGAACTTGCATTTCAAGTAATCAGGTGAAAAAGGATTATTTGAAATAGAGAATAGCGTACAAAGCAACCTTAGTTGTCTGCGCTGACGGATGGGGAGCCATTTAAGCTGCGACCGGTATGCCGAGACGTGATTGAATTTGCGAAGGCAGAAAATAAAACGGATGGCATAATTAATAAGCCGGTCGAGCTTGTTGAGAAGATCCTCATTTAAATTAGAGTAACAGACATCAGCATAATCAATGAGTGGGAAAATGAGAGAAGTGACAAGAAGGACCTTAGTTTTGATGGGGAGAAAATTTCTAAAACTATTTAAGAAGCGGAGGGAACATGTGACGACTCGACTCACCTCGGTGACTTGCGTTGTCCAGCTAAGCAAGGAGTCAATATGTAGGCCGAGATTCTTGACGCTGGAGCAAAAGGGAATGGCAGTGTTATCCAGCACGATAGGCGGAATCAAGTTGTAGTTAATTTTAGCAAGTTGTTTGGTCCCGCCAACAATTATCGCCTGGCATTTTGATGGATTCACTGCTATGCCGAACTCTGTCGACCAGGTGCTTATTGTATGCAGAACACTGTTTAATTTCGTGACTAGCGTGTCGACATGCTCGGCTGGCGCCTGCACATAAATCTGCAGATCATCGGCGTAGAAATGGTAAGAGCAGCTCAGCAAGGAGGAGAGGGAGTTAATAAAAAGGGAAAACAGGAGAGGGGATAGGATACCACCCTGATGGACACCAGCACAGAGGCTATTCCAACGTGATACTTCTGGTCCCACGCGCACTGCCTGTTGGCGACCGCGCAGATAGTGAGAAAACCAGTCCAGCGAAGATGAGAAAAAATTGAGAGACTCGAGGATAGCGAGCAAGATGTCGTGATCGACCATGTTAAAGGCGTTAGAGAAATGAATAAGAACTATGATCGTCCCCAGCCTTATATCCTCAGTAACTTTAAGCAGTGCTGTTGTGGTGCTGTGACCAGGGCGGAAGCCAGATTGGAAGGGAGAGACGAGGCAGTTGGAATAGACAAAAGAGGATAGCTGTTTTTGAGCAGCAGCTTTGAGGATTTTAGATAGGAAAGGAAGGATGGAGATGGGCCTGAAGTTATTTAATAGTTGAGGAGAGGAAATTTTAGGGAAAGGAGTGACGTAGGCCTTGCGCCAAAGGTGCGGAAACTGACCGGACTGGAAGGAGAAATTTATGATGTGGACTATAATCGGAAGGAATTGTTCAAGGACACAGAGAATCATTTTCCTGCTGATGTCATCACACCCAACTGCTTTAGATTTAAGAGACTTAATGATCTTGGTGACATCATCGATGGTGGGTGACTGAGGTGAAGGAAAATGACTCCGTATGCTGAATGCCAGTGGAAATGATAGAAGAGATAGTGTTGGACTTAATAGAAGGGTCAATAGAATTAGACGAAGAAAAGTGATCATTAAATTCATTTAAAGAAAAGGGATAGGAGCTGGGATTGAGAGGAGATCTACCAAGGCCAAGAGAGCGAAGGAACTTCCAAGTGTTGGCAGGGGAACAGTCGGTGACATTGTCAAGGAAGTATTGACGCTTAGCTGCTCTTACCATCCTGTTACAGTTGTTACGCGCAGTCTTATATAAAGATCAGTTATCCTCAGTCCTAACTTTTTTATTCTTGCGGAAGGCACGGTCCCGTCTGGTCATAGCAATGCGGACGCCGCGGTTAATCCATGGGGCAGGTGGTCGTTTGATTCGCACAGCTTTTAATGGGGCATGAGTATCAAAAAGTTGAAGCAAATGCCGATTCAGTGTACTCACTTTAAAATCAATAGACGAGGACAGAAAAATCTCTTCAAAGTCGAGCTTGCTAGCATCTTCTCTTAAATTATCAAGGTTGAGTCGAGCGAAATTACGCATCCAAGCAATGGACGGTTTGGGCTTGGGGGGTTTCAAACGATATTGGAGAAAAATAAAGTCATGCTTAGAGAAGCCCGGTGCGGGTATTTGGCCATGGTGAAGAACGTTATCTTGGGAGGTGATGATCAAGTCAAGCCATGTATCACAAGAAGAAGGATTATGATGCGTTGGCTCCAGAGGAAGAACAGCGAGATTGACAGATTTGACGATGTTAGAGAGTTTTGAGGACTGGGGAGAGGTACAAGAGAAATCAGAATTGAAGTCACCCATGATTATGTGATGCCTGTAGTCCGAGCAAAGTGGCTCAAGAACGGACTCAAGGTCGGAGAAGTAATCTATATTAGGAGGGCAATAAACAACTGCAAGAACCGCTTTAGTGCCTTTGACACAGATTTCAAGAAAGATATACTCAGCTGATCCCGAATAGGCAGAGGGAGAAGATGCAAGTATTTTGTAGGGGATGTCACTACGCAGATAAATGGCAACACCACCACCACGAGTGCCCGTGCGGTCATTGCGAATTAGACCATAGTTGGGAAGTGAGTAAGACAGAGAGGGTAGACAGGGCTTGAGCCAACTCTCAGAGATTAGGACAGCGTGAAAACAAGACGAAGAGAAAGTATCGAGAAGTTCAGTGTAGCTGGCCGGGATACTCTGAGCGTTGACGTGGCAGACGTTAAAAGAGTGTGGAGTGTCGTAAGTGATGTTATGGAGAAGATTACCTAGTGTATCAGGATCAGACTGAGACAAATTAGTATCAGTGGAGGAGATACTCGTGTCGCAAGCAGTGTGGAAAGAATCATCATCAGACATGTTATAGAGAAATATATATATATATATATATATATATATATATATATATAAATATAAAAATAAATACCTAATAAAATAAAAATAAAAATCTAAACAAATATATAAATACGCATAAAAAATAAAATATAAAAAAAAAATTAAAAAAATAATAAATAATAAATTTTAGTGGGTTCATGCCCCACATAACCCCCTCGTCTCCCCAGACGGGGGGGTACGCGAAGGCGTTTCCCCCAGGATAAAAAAAATTATCTCCACAACGTTCGGTCTACGCTCTACCTTGACCTTGATTTATTTACTGCTGTCACCCCATCTATGATTTTACCACAATGAATTAGGGCAAAGTAATATTTTTACGTACTCTACTTAGGCGTGACTAGGTTATTACTTAGCTTGCCTAAAAGTCATGTTTTAGTTTACTCAAATTATTTGATTCAGCCGTGACGGGTGCCAAAGATACAGGAGTTGACCGCGACTGACTTGAGGTATCGTCCTATTTTTCCAAAAACTTACAAAAACTTTGAACGACGATTAGGTCGGTTGGTGGTATGGTAGGACTTGAAAAATGGAAAATGAAGTGTTTAGAAAAATCGACCCGTCTCACAACCAGCTCCGATGGGACTCGAACCCACGACCTTTCGCTTTCCGGGCGACTGCTCTAACCACTGAGCTACGGAGTCGTTACGAGAAGCGTCGAATTTATAAAATACTTCTTACACGCTGTATAGCCAGCGCCAGCGAAAGCGAAAGGTCGTGGGTTCGAGTCCCATCGGAGCTGGTTGTGAGACGGGTCGATTTTTCTAAATACTTCATTCTCCATTTTTCAACCATAAAAATTGCATTGTGAATGCAAAAAAGTAAAATTTTTAATAACATGGTAGGACTTGTTCAAAGTCCGCCTGGCTAGGTACTACTTACCTAAGTCTGACGCCATAACAAAGACCATAGTCTGACGACATAACCGCCTCTGTGGTCTAGTAACCGCCTCTGTGGTCTAGTGGTTCATCCCACCGATATCAGACCCAGAGGTTCGATTCCCAGTGGGGGTACATAATGTATTCGGTTTGGTTGGTGGTAGGACTTGTTCTTAGTCCGCCTGGCTAGCTACCACCATCTTATCTAAGTCTGACGCCATAACAATGATGTTTTCAGCATTATTGTGTTCCGGCAGTTAGAGATAAGATAGCCAGCTCCTCAATGATTGAGGATTCCGGGAGTAGTGCGCTTCCACCTTCAGCCTTATCACCACTTATCATCAGGTGTGATGAAGGCTAAGTGCTACACCGTAGTTTATAAAAAAAAATAAAAAAAATAACAAAGATGTTTTCAGCGCTGTTGTGTTCAGCTAGTTAGAGATAAGATTACCAGTCCTTCATTAATAGAGGATTCCGGGAGTAGTACGCTTCCACCTTCAGCCTTCTTCTTCTTCATCGATGCACTCTTGGCAGAGCGGTCGTGGTCGTCATGTAGTCGTGGAAGTGGAGGGGGCAGATACAGCACGCCGGCGCCGCACGATGCCTCGCCATTTTCTCTGCTCGAAGTCATCCTACTGCACTCGTTTATGGACCCGCCCACAAAAGACTTGATCTGATCGGTCCAACGCGTAGGTGACCTCCCGCGCGGTCTGGTGCCTTCTACTTTCCCCTGGACGACAAGGCGCTCGATGGACACGTTATCGCGTCTCGAAACGTGACCAAAAAATGTTAGTATACGAGACTGTACAGTGGAGAATAGACGCTGCTTTATGCCGAGTTCCTGGAGTATGGAGACATTTGTACGAAACTCGGTCCATGAAATTACAAACATTCTTCTCTAGCACCACATCTCCAGAGCGTCTATCTTCTGCCTTTCCACTTCTCGTAACGTCCACGTTTCGGCAGCATAAAGAAAGATGGAAGATAAGAGTGCGCACGAGCCTGGTCTTCATGGTTTTGGTGATATTCCTATTCCTCCATATTTTTTTCATTTTGTCCATCGATGTCCTTGTGATAGCCATTCGTCGCTTTATCTCATCTATGCAGCCTTATCATCACTTAATAACAGGTGTGATGAAGGCTAAGTGCTACCCCGTTGTGGATTAAAAAAATGGTTCTCAAAATTGTTTTCAGCGAGATATCACTAACATTATAACTAAAAAAGTTGGAACGTTTGTTACATCTCATGGCGAAACGGCCAATCGGATCTAAATGAAATTTGGCATAGAGATAGATTATGGTCTGTAATAGCTTAAAGGCTACTTTTATCCCAGGAAAATGTCGCGTCAGAAAGCTAGTATGAAATAAGTATGATACACTTAAAATAACTACAATAGTAAACAAAAATCGTGTGCAAGAGAATTTCGCCGTGAAGCGATCGGACGGAAAGTTCTTCAATGTGAGAGTACACAAGTTTAGGATCCGCTGTCCAATGTAAGAAGTTTGTAACAACTGCAAGGTTCCGCAATGGGAAACGTTTTAGTTCCAGTGTGGTTCGTTTTTATTATTTTAGTTCGAGTAGAAAAGTTGGGGTTGGTGGGAAAATGGATTTTATTTCAAGGTGGTAAGAGTGAGTTTTGTAGGTGAGGAAAGGTGTTGAATTTAGTTGTTGCCATTAGTCTTAAGACTTAGGTTTAATATCATATTGATATAGTTGTCGTGTTTCGACTGGAGAAAAGTTTCTGAATGTCCTTTAGAAAATATTTGACTTTTGTTTCTATTTAATTAACCGCCTGTGTGGTCTAGTGGTACACACCATCGATATCAGACCAAGTGGTTCCGGGTTCGATTTCCAGTGAGTACATATTGCATTTGGTTTGGTTGGTGGTAGGGCTTGATCTAAGTCCATCTGGCTAGCTACCACCATCTTGTCTAAGTCTGACGCCATAATAACCATATTTTCGACATTGTTGTGGGATAAAGGCTTGGTGCTTATAGCACTTATCCTAAGCTTTTCGTGCTAAGGGTATTCCAGTCAAATATCTACCGAATATTTCTTCCTTAAACGACCGAAAGGGGGGCTGCTCTGGTTTCATACAAAAAAATACGATCTATAACGATTACGAATATTACTTTAACGATAGTGTTTATTGCTAGGGGTACTGTTTCTCATGTTCTGCGATACAACTTGTCAAAATACAATAGAAGTTGAGCTTGTTTAAGGGTAAAGCTTTAGGTTTTCACGTTTCGTAACTTTGTTAGAGGAGCTTTACCTTCAACTGAAACATTTCGCTTGTTTAAACGCAAAAACGTAAACGTTGCCGAAACGTCCTGAAGTCAACCCTTAACCCGGCGAGCATGACCCAGGGTATCTCATACCCGGTTACATTTTCAAAGTCGTGTATTTTTTAAGTTTCTCGTCTGACAACACTAGCGCACTCAGTAGCGTGAGGAAGGGGTTCTCAGGGCAGGATAGTGCCATGATCGCAGTGTGGCCCGGGATACCGGCTGCGATATTAGTGCGCATACCTGTTGGGGGGTATGTCACACCATGACAGCGATTAGTCATATTTTTACTAAAATATTCATTATACTTTTTTTACGAAGAGGATCTCATTATGTCTTAATTTTAAGTGAATTAAATTCCAAAGAATAATTTTATGTATAATTATAAATTTTTGTAAAGCTATAAAGATTTGTTACTATGATTACATAGTTTATGAAAAACGAGATTAAATAAAAATGATTGTATAATTCTGAACGATTTATTTTTATTTCCTATTAAAGAAAATTATACTTCTTACAAAATCAAACCAATTAAGTTTATAAAATAACAATAAGAACTAAATTGTGGTACATTAACTTAAGGGTATGTCAAACCCTGCCTCATGCTTGATGTAACTTTATTTCACCTCATGCTCGCCGGGTTAAGCCAACACACAAACAGTGACGTGACTCGGTCGGAGGTACCGCAAACAGCGGACGGTTAACAAACGTTGACTGCATGAAACTTCTGGAGAATGTTTGTGGTACGGTCGTTAGCACATCGAGCTAAGCAGTTGCACTAAGAAATCAATATTAACTTTAAACTAAATAATAGATTTTTAACCACTTGTGTGGTCTATTATTCTCCTCCAGGCGCTCCTGTGACAATTACAACAACTTATTTAACAAAATTGATATCTTTTCGAACTCCACATTGGCAGGTACAAGTCGAATTACGTAAGTTATTTCTTAAACCCGTCTTATAAGTTTATTGCACTAACCCTCACTGACCTCACTGTACTTATCTAAAACTGTAACTTAAAATATAATGCTTGTTAAATTTAATTAACAAACCGATTGTATTAATTAAAGACTAGTTAATTCATAATTCAATTCAATTCAATTCAATTCAAATTTATTTGCATACCATAAAGTGATTACATAAGGTGTTATTTTATAAAAGAACATTTATGGACCCAGCAGGGTATAGCAAGTGAATGAGGAGAGGACGTCCTATTTACTTAAAAAATAATATAATAAAGTCTGCTTTTAAGTTAAGAATAGTTTAATTCATACTCAAAAAATTAACTTAAATGGAACTCTAGGTCTGTTTGTAGATATTTTTTACTTAAGCTAATACTTTTATAAGACTGTATGTTTCCTTTTATTAAATAAATAAATAAAAAAATATTATACACTCCACCCATTTCAGACCAAGAGGTCCCAGGTTCGATTCCCAGTGGGGGTACATAATATTGTATTCGGTTTGGTTGGTGTTAGGACTTGTTCTTAGTCCGCCTGGCTAGCCTACTCCACCGTTTTATCTGAGTCTGAATGCCGGAACGCAACAATGCTGAAAACATCAGTGTTAATGCAACAGACTTTGATAAGACGGTGGTAGCCAGAACAAGTCCTACCACCAACCAAAACGAATACAATATGTACCCCAACTAGGAATCGATCCCGGGTCCTCTGGGCCTGTAGCCGGTGGTGTGAACCACTAGACCACAGTTACCGTAACAACAGGTTTCTTGCTACCGGCTACTGGTCACGACTAAAATCGTAACTAGTAAATAGCCCTTCCCTAGTTTCGCTAGCATATTAATAAGCTCCTGTATAAACAGATAAAGTTCAGTTTGTACGACCCACGACTTTCTTCAAATCCCGAGCTTACGGTATAATCTGAACTGGTTTAATAGTTTCACTATACTCGTAGTTCACGTGAAGATATAGTTAAAGTTACAAAACGTAACCTTTGCGAAATGTAGGAGACAGGTAGTAATTTTTGTTTTAATAGTTGGTATATTCCCGCTGTCCCCTTGTTTTTATCCACTTTCTGTTGGACATCGGGAAACAAAATTATTTATATATTTTTTTCCGATGTCCACAAGTGGGAGACATTATGCTGGGGTACAACGGGAATAGCCAGAAAATTTGATCAGTCTACCACCAAGCACGCAATACTCTCGTTATTGTAATCGTAATATAGTAAACTGTACCATCGTCAAAATGCTATCAAAGCTGTTAAAATACTGCCTATTAATTTAAGTTCCTTAAACGCTCGAAGGCGGCGCTGCTCATTTTTATAAGTTTTTCGTGCTTGTGATACTGAGAGGCAATACGCTGAAAAATATTTTTGATTGTTTCCGATGTATTATTAATAGCTTCCCAAAATACCGTAGAAAACTATTGAGAGTGGTTTACCTATGCCCGAATACTCGTACGCTACTTATCTTTGGGAGCGTCTCAAACATCATGGCATCTCTTTCATACGTTTGACATTTAAAGTGACAGGGCGATGTTTGAGACGCTCCCAAAGATAAGTAGCGTACGAGTATTCGGGCATTAGAGTAAAAAAGAACGGACTATAAAGCCTAAAATCGTTACAACATGCAATAGTTATTTGAGAGCGATGCATCGATCATTATTGTTTCGGCACAAAGATAAATATTTATGTTTGTGTCCTACCCAAATCGTAAGTTATAAAAGGCTTCCGATGCGTACTGAACACATATTGTAAGGCAACGACAAATTAATGCATAATAGTGCAGTAGTTATTCTTATTGCAAGTCAGCTGTGGGTCGTGGGGTCGGTATGGATGCCGTTTTCTCAAACATTATGTGTGATTGAAATAGATTTCCTTTAATATAAGTAAGCACTACTGCTAGCTTTCGCACTAGCTCTAGCCCTTGACTTTACCTGCGTATAATAACTAACTTGGGCTAAAAAATGAGTTGTTTTTTACCTTTATCTAGATTCGTAAAGTTTTAGAAACAAGATTTTATGATTTTGCCTCGACACTTTCTTTTCGAAAAGACCCATAAAATACAAAAATTCAAGATTATTCTTAAATTGGGTTACATATACTATTGGACATTGGTTTAATTAGTGGACATACGTATAGATTTTTTTAAACGCTTTAGTTTTTTTTATTCGAAGTAATTATGTGTTTTTTTTACTTAATCTGCAAAATTGATTTCGCTTCAGCATAATTTCTCGAGTAACTAACGTTTTACATTTTTTGAAGTTTGGGAATGCCAAGACATTTTCAAAGTTGGTTCCAATAACTCATTTGACACAGTTACAAAAATAACATTTAATTTTGTGAATTAAAAAATATATGTAATTAACAATTTTAAACAACAGGTTACTTACCAACTGGCTCCAGACTCGTAAACTGTAAAAAGTAACTTTATAAATAGGTACTCTTGCTAGTAAAAATAAATTTACCACGCGTGTGTAGTTTACGCTCAGTAGATGAAGTTATAAAATGATAACTGCTTAAAAGAAACGTTCTGTTTAACCCTCTGTTTATTAAAACGTCCATTACGAGATGAAACTAATAAAAAAAACTGTTAAGACGAACTGGGAATCGTATAAGGGTTCTGTAGGTTATACGTAAGTAAGTATAGCAATTTGTTTATTTGTTTATGGACAACTAACAAGACATAAATCGGATTAAATATTAAAATAACATGAAAAGGCTTAAATTAATCTAAATTTTGTCTTACTTAAAAGTTGCCACGGCATGTAAAAGGACGATCCTTTAACATGCCGTTCGTCAGGCATGTCAGTTTTGATCGCTCTTCTCATATCTGACCATTGCAAAAGACGCTTACTGCAACGATCGCAGTTCTAATGCGCTAAACTTCTTTACTCGACGGCTTTTTTCACGTTTTTTTCATATAACTCAAGAAAGAGCTCGGTCCTGGGGGCCATATTCTGCTAACGTTAAGTCATAATCGTTTCTCAATCGTGTTTCAATTGTAGTTCTATTGTATTGCTTTTTTACACACTAGTTACAAGAAATGTGTACTTTTTTCACCATACTACTGATGGTCACACCACACACTACATTTACATCAGATCATATTGTCATAATTCTTGTAACTAGTGTGTAAAAAAACACAACAATTGAACTGCAATTGAAACACGATTGAGACACGATTGAGACACGATTATGACTTAACGTTAGGAGGCTCGGCCCCCAGATACTAAATAGCGAGTTTTTGAGTTGATCTGTTACAAGCAAACAAAAATAAAATATTCCCTCCTTATATTATAAGGGCTTATTACACTTATCCTAGTTAGGATCCTAATTAAGCATACATTGCTTGTTTTGATTGCATCACTTGCTAAAACTGAGCTCAAAGAAAGCAATGTATGCATAATTAGGATCCTGACTATCCGATATTTAGGATGGTGTAATAAGCTCTTAAACAGTAAAAAGGTGCTTAACAGTTCTAATCGCATTTATGCTTATTCAGAGACAGTTCCCATAGCCATTTGCTTTACCATGATTGGATACGATTTAAAGGTAAGTAATAATAATTGTGTGGAAACTAAAAACTCAATAATTTTTTTAAAGTAAAAAAAAATCGATTTAAATTACATTCAAAGAAAGAAAAAGTTAATAAATAAAAAAAAAAATAATAAGGAAGAATAATAAATAATAAGGAAAAGTAGTAAAATTAAATAACATAGAATAGTACGGCTTCGGATAAAGTGTTTGACCTCATCCGCAATAAAATAAGCCGCCTGCAACAGCATCTTGTTTTCAGTTGACTAGTAGAGAATGCCTATGGACATTAAGTCCACCTTTTGTTTGTTCTTATGCAATAAACAGTCAATTTATTAATAAAATAAATTTGGTATAAATTTCAGGAATGAAAAGATCTTAGAACTTGTAAAATTTGTTCATCTTACAATATTCAAATTTCAAGATCGGAGTTCCGAAATTATTATTCAGAATCACAAATTCAAACGTACCGTAATCGTGGTAACAAATGAAAATCAAATAATCTTTAGACATTTACATTCAAAGAATCATTACAAGTTGAAGACACCTGAAAAGTGATTAAACAAAAAGCGATCGTAAATTTTACAACCCATCCCTAAATCCAAATATGGCCGACACCAAACAGTTTACATTCCGAAAGCATTTACAATCAAACGCGGCAAATACCAGGAATCCAGTCTCTAATTACAAAAATACAGAATACCCGCTTTCCGATTCGTTAAATTGACCCGAGCAGGCGTCCGGGAGGAAATTAAACCGACTGAAATCCAAATAGTTGCCAACACCTCGGAGTAAACCTTAATTTCCAGCCAATTTACTATAACTCTTTTACATAAATCCTTTTTCAAGAAAAAATCAACGCCCGGTGACCTAATGCCGCATATAGGTTTACTTTTTTTAAATTTGAAAAAAAGAAAAGCGTCCTATCCCGAGACCCCGCGGATTCCGCGCCCGCCGTACGGTACGTCAGTTGCGCGGTATCGCTCTAACAGCGAAGTCGTGTACCCTAACGCGAGTTAGAACGTTACTCCCGACATCGTGACGTTAACCAGATGCAGAATTTAACGATCGAAAACACGGATTTCAGTGTTTGTGAGATTTAAATCACGTCTCGTTTACTGATTTTTATTGATACAGTGATTGCGGGCTGTGAAAATTTGAATTTTATCTGTTTTGTGCAGTGCTGTGGTTTATGTGATACTGGCGATGGTTATCCTGACGGCGATTCTTGGGATAAGGCTCTACATCTAACAGGTTGGCTTTTATTTTGATCTTTTGAAAAAGGAACGGAGCGATCTCGGTTAATCTGTGGTTTTACGGAACATGACATTCAGTTGTCTTTTTTTTAGTTGTAGATCAACTTAAAAATGTTAAACATCATCAAAAATAATAAATCAATATAAATTTGGATTTAAAACACCATTTAAATTAATTGATGCTTTTAAAAACGTAATTGAAAACAGATATTTTCCCAGTGTTAAGCGAGAAAAGTGTGACGTAGTCTTTCACTTGAAATATATAGAAAGAAACTCAACGAAACTCACTTACGAAAAACTTAGAGTAAAATAATTCAAAAGCTATAAAATTAGAAGTGTTATAGAAAAAAAAGGGTTTCTATTGAAAAAGCTTGCGTTGCAGCTCTATTTTCCAAGAAAAATATATACTGGAGAATTTAATGCCGAATGAACTAAGTACAAAAATATTTTCCAATTTCTGACTTCAGCCTTCAGATTTTCAATTCTATCGAATAACTGTCAACAATAATAATAAAAGTTGTTTCTTTTTTTGTGTGAACAGTAATTAAAAATAACTCTATTCTCAATTAAATAATAATAAAAATACTATTATTTAAACTGCACAAATAAGAGTTTTACTAGGGAAGTGTTTATTTTAGCATCATACTTTTTAGAATTTCTCATGAAAATGGAAAATTAACTTTCTTTTTAAAAGCTTTTCATTTATTAACTTGTTAAGTACTTTTTATTACCACAGCGTATAGGGAAGGGAAATATATAGACTGTGTTATTACCATGTTAGTTAGTTTGTTAGTTAGTGGGGGACAAATCTTGCAAGCTTAATTTGACCCACTTCCCAGTGTCCGATGGAGCTGAAATTTTGTATACAGATATGGTTTAGATGACAATATAATATTAAAGTACAGTCAGCAAAAAAGCTTGTCATGAAAATGAAAGTTTTACTAAAAACTTATTAGATTTTCGTAAAGAAGATGGAAAATTTCTGACACATCTGAATATATTTAGTACCTATTCATTTTACTTAGGTCTCTTTTAGAGATAATGTATCTTCGCAATAGACGCAAATAGGATCAAAGAAAAGGTTTTCTCGTAATTTAGTATAAAGCGTTCTACATTTAGCTCATTTGAAGTTCTCTTTATTGTTATATTTTCGGGTGTAGATTTTATGTTATGTATATTTATTTGGCAATACCTAAAATATTTTCAAAAACCAGAAGCGTAATAAATTAAATAATAATTAACGCTTCTGTGGTAGACTTTTTTATTTTATGAAAACAGTTTTTTTTTGGAATTTTAAAATAAAATGCAATGTAAGGAATAACAAATCATTTATTTAAAACAGTTTTTATTATATTCACTGAAAGTCAAAGCAACCATACACCAATAAAATAGTCACATCCATGACTCATTCATAAGGCTGCTGTACACGGGTATGAGTAAACGGTAGAGTAGAGCGGTAGAATACTAAACTTTCTATACTAATGTAACGTAACTGTACCAATAGCTGACACAATTAGACATTCAATAAACTTTAAAATCTCTTATTTGAAATATATACATATTAAAGTTAATTCAATTGTATTAACATATTAAGAAACTCATATTCTACGTCTTTTTTAGGTTAGAAATCTACAAATAAATAATACCAGCTCGTGCAACATCATTTTTTATTCATACTTAAATGTTCCTAAGCCTGACACGGCAAAAAAAACTTTGCACCAGTTGTTGACATTGACAGTACTAGTACCTGACACAAAAACGAAAACATATTAGCAATAGGAAATAATGTTATTTTACTCTTTTTTTATACATAAGGGTTTGTCGAAAAGATATCTGATACGTTCCCCGACCAGTAGTAGATTTGGTGAGGGTATGATTAAAAAATTAAGATAATTATGCCCATTACCAATAGCTGACACCTCATGCACCAGTGTCTGACACACATATCAGGCTTTCATTAGAATCATTTAAATGAAATAAGAATTAAAATGTCGGGCAGTGTTGTCATATCAGGAAAAGTGTTGCTACTGGTTAAATAAATTTACCCCGCTTTTTATTCTTCTTCAAGATGATTGAATGTCTTAATAAATGAATTGTATCCGAAAGTGTCAGGTTTAGGTACACTGTCAGCTATTGGTGCAGTTACGTTAGTATTAATTTAGTACTCTACCGCTCTATTCTACCGTTTACTCTACCCGTGCACAGTGTCCGTAGTGTAAGTTTTTATGTCAAATAACGCAAACTATTTCGATTCCGTATTTATGTCAATTTGTATGAAAACTGTATTACCGCCTCTAGCGGCGAGTAGCGCGCTTATATAGTTTTCATACAAATTGACATAAATACGGAATCGAAATAGTTTGCGTTTGCTTGACATAAAAACTTACACTAGGGGTACAGCAGGCTATAGGTCTATTTATTCATTAGTTTTTAACGCAAAATAATGAAATTCTAAATACCTACTTGTAATTTAAACCAACATATTGTAGAAATGTTGGTTTGAGTTATATATAAAGGCTACGGAGTCGTTAAGTAAGACGTCTAGTTAACGTTAGCTCAGTGGTTGGAGTATTCGCCCGAACTGTTAAAGTTCGTGGGTTCGAGTCCCATCGGAGCTAGTTGTGAGACGGGTCGATTTTTGTAATACTTCATTTTAAATTTTATTGTGATTGAAATTGAATTGTGTTGTGAATGCAAAAAAAAATCATTGTTATTGTCATTATTTAGAATATTTTTTCAAACAATAAAAACGAAAACTGTAAAATAATAACTCATTCAACTCAACAACTTAGAAGAGAATTTTATAGTTTCAAGAAAGGCTTTCGAAGAATCTCTGAAACATTTCGCTAACACCGTTTTCTCGTATTTCAGTTCGTTATCTAGATTTAAAAAGTTCTTTACAAACCCGATATACTTTAAGTATCGCTTTCTTTAAAACCAAGACTAATAAATCTAGCCGTTTCTACTACGAGAAAGAAAGCTTTTTGAAATCTTAGAGTGATTCACAAGATTTAAGTATTTACTTGTTCACTTGGTACGGTTTTATTGGGAAACTTGTGGCTGGGGTTATATTGCGCTTATGATGTCAACAAATTTAATAAATAAATAAATAAATATTGGATAAAATCAACATCGAAATCAGTTTTTTTTAATTCAATTTAGGTTGAGGTAACAACACTTATGAACGTCAAAGAAGCTACGCCATCGGTTCGCAAATCCTACGGCGGGAGACCTTGCGAGAGAACCGGCAACATCATCAGATACATTGTTCCAATACCAAAGTATGGTAGCTTAAGCACTTGTATTATGGAAATTGGAAACAACGACGGGGACAATACCACATACACCCAGACCCGAGGAAATATTGAAAAATTCGTTTTCAATATTTACCCGACCGGGGATCGAACCGGGAACCTCTAGAGATAGCGGCACCTTGAAAACCGGCGCGTACACCACTCGGCCACGGAGGTCGTCAAAAATTTGAAGTAAAACAAGCTTTCAGGCGGGATTCGAACCCGCGCCCCCGGGAATCCGGCCCCATGCTCTGACCAACCTACACTCCATTAAGCGAAGCAAAACATGTTTAATAAACAATCTTGATATTATGACTCCTTATCTAATAAACGCATTTAAAAATAAAAAAAATGTATTTTTTTATTTTTAAATGCATATGTACAATATGAAAACATGGAGTTTTTTTTATCCACAACGTGGTAGCACTTAGCCTTCATCACACCTGATGGTAAGTGGTGATAAGACTGAAGGTGGAAACGCACTACTCCCGGAATCCTCAATCACTGAGGAACTGGCTATCTTATCTCTTAACTGCCGGAACACAATAATACTGAAATAGTAGATTATTAACCAAGGGGATTATTAAGCTGTGTCTTCTGTCGCGGGTGACGATTAAATCGCGAGCGTAACGAAGGACTCTAGGTTTACTCCCGAGCGTAGCGAGGGTGTTAAAGACGAGCCCTGAGTGTAGCGAGGGATTTAAGTTCACCCAAGACTAAGACAGCTTTATCACCTAGGAAAATACTCTACTTTTCGTACCATTTGCAAAAAAATTAACATGATAATAATATGAGATAAGCATTTATTAAAAATAATGACAATTAAAAGTAAAATAAACTTAACGTTTATGTATTTGTAGAAAACAAAAACGAGGCAAATTCCTAGACTAATATTTTTTTGTCGGAAAAGCAAAGGCATCAAGCTCATACGGCCTCGTCGATTTGGTAATTTTATTTAATAATCATAACTCATCATACCCACCTTCTGCGCCAGTGGTCTCGGGTTCGATTCCCGAACAAAACAAATATTTGTGTGCATGAACATGTCTATTTTTCTTGGTCTGGGTGTTTACTATGTATATTAAGTATGTATTTACAAACAAAAAGTATTTAAGTATAATATTTATCCGTTATCAAGATTTCCATGATACAGTTTCTTAATGAAATTAAAATGGGCTTAGATAATTGGTGTGAATGTAAGAAGTTATTTATTTATTTATTTATTTATTATTTATTTATAACTGCATAATAAATGCGTATTCCTTTTTCAAAAAGATGTGTAATGCTTTCTATACAAACTCAATGATGTAGGTAAACCATGAAGCTCGACTTAATACTGAGGTAACTGGAGAGAGCAGCACGAAAAATTTTTTGTCACCACAAATTACATAGTGGCTGTCTTCCGTCTCACCTACACTTTAAAAAAATACGTATGGTCATATGAGACAACTGACAGCCACTACATACATAAATGTCAAATTTGCTGGGTACACTTTTTATTCAGGGTGGGAACTCCAGTTACCTCAGTATTAAGTCGAGCTTCATGGTGTAAACACAGATGTAGTTCAGTATAAATTTCGGTAAGTATTTCCAAATTTAAATCACATTCTCTCCCTAGAGGATGAATGTAATTCAGTGCAATTTTCTTTCCCTGTTTTTAACAGATTAAAAATGACTATTGTTATGTTCGCTTTTTGTGGCATATGCCCGAATACTCGTACGCTACTTATCTTTGGGAGCGTCTCAAACATCATGGCATCTCTGTCATACGTTTGACATTTAAAGTGACAGGGCGATGTGTGAGACGCTCCCAAAGATAAGTAGCGTACGAGTATTCGGGCAATAGAATGTCACTTTTTTGAGCAAGTGGTACGAAAACATCATTATATGGCGTCAGACTTAGATAGATGGTGGTAGCTTGCCAGGCGTACTAAGAAAAAGTCTTACCACCAACCAAACATAATATATTATGTACCCCCACTGGGAATCAAACCCGGGACCTCTGGGTCTGAAATCAGTGGTGTGAAGTTGAACCACTAGACCACATGGGCGGTTAAAAGTTATTTTAAATAAAAAAAAGTGTTTAATGTTTTTATTATTGCATTGTATATTAAAAGACACGTAAAGATTGTTTAGGTAATAGTAGATTGTATTACAAGGGAGCAAAATAATATATTTACGGCGAGGGCGCTATTTTGAATCCAGAGTGCAGTGAAGGATTCCAGAGTAGAATCTCGAGCGCAGCGAGGGATTCTAAAGTAGAATCCTGAACGCAGCGAGGGATTCAATATACGCCGCCCGAGGTGAAAATAATTTTGCGGCCGAGTAATACACTCTGCTTTTCATCCCCCTCTATAAGAAAAGCAGTAAAGACAACTCAAACTACCTACCTTTCTTTGTCGTTCGGATACATCATAGCGCTAGTCGGGCAAGAAAAAAAAATTGAGTTTAGAAATAAAAAAAAAAAATAAATAAAAAAAAAATGTTCATCAGATTTCTTATAAGTATCTCCGGGGATGCCGTAGGGGGGTTGAAAATTTTGTTAGATTTTAGCTACGACTCACCGTTTACGAGATAATCTCAATTTTATAAAATTCCGTTTTTGAAAATTTCTCGGTCCCGAAAAAAGTCCCGGCCCCATACAAAATCAGTTGATTTTTTTTTAAATACTGCACACCCTTTGCTACACTCCAACCAATGCTTCTTTAATTATGTTCTAAATTCGAATCTCATCGTTTTGGACCCTGTTATGAAGCTGTTCAAAATTCAAATCTCATTTATACCCTCTTGACATAACAGGTAAACAATGAATCGTTTTGGACCCTGTTATTAGATAAACAATCATCGCTTTTCGAATCGATGGGATGAAAAATCTTTTGCTGTAGGTACTGAATGACTGTAAGCTCCCGAGAGGCTTACAAGACTACTCCTGAAAGTTTTTATTAGAACTATTTTTAAAAACTAATATGTATACTTACAACGTGTTAATACTTTACCCGAAACTGAGAAAATTGATTGTTCAGAATCGAGAGTAGAAATCGATTCCACACATTTTTGATAGGGGTTAAATTTTTCAAAAAAATAGTTTTGGGTCATTCCATGTAACGGGTGTTACAGGTCGTACGTCTTTACTTGACGATTAATTAATGATGGAAAAAGGAAACATATCCTTTTTATTAGCTTAACACCCTCCACCTAGGTCTAAGTTTCGTCATCCGTATTAAAACTAACAGTAATAGCTAGCAGTAAAGAAAATAGGAACAATATATGTGCGTAACGGGCGTTACACGATTTTGCCTATGCTTTCCGGATTACCCGCAACAAAAGCAAAAGTCTGCGAATTGTGTTTGCTTTCGAAGGGAAAAAAAATGTAAACGCATTTCTAAATAAATTCGAAACATTATAGGCTATTTATATTAAAACAAAAATACACTTGAATTATTCATCGAAATTTAAAAATGTAACGGGTGTTACAGCTCAAAGTAACGGGTGTTACGAGTACAAAATTAAACCAATATTTCTAGTAATAAATGTTTATTTGATCAAATTTTTGGCATTAAACAATATAGGAACTTAGTAGAACCTAGTACCATGCCTAAACTGCTCTCTAACATCAATATTTTTGGAAAAACTGTTATAGGTACAGTTCCCTTTTGCAACACCAAAAAAGGAAAAATAACTGTCAGATTGACATTGCGCGTTCCGCCGCCGCGCCGTTAGAAAGGAAAAGTTTTAGGCAGCCGCATTATTTGATATTTTTAATAATTTCTTAAAACTTTTAAAGCATGCCTCGTACGTGTAACACCCGTTACAAGAAAAGTGCATTTGTTTATTTAGCGAATGAGTTAATGTACGCATCATAAAATGCATTGAAAGGTTTTTAGATGCAACAACTATAAACCAGCACAATCAACCTTTTATTAGTCCTAATAAAGTCATATTAAAAATTGGTAACACCCGTTACGTAACGGGTGTTACCCATCATTCCCCACCAATATTTCACAAATAAATAAGCTGAACATCAAATAAATAGAAAATATTCGCAGTTCTTAATCATAACCTTACTTTCCCAAATGCGTTTTATGATGCGTGCTTTAACTCAGTCGCTAAATGAACTAATGCTCTTTTTTTGTAACGGGTGTTACACATAAGAGGCCTGCTTTAAAGGTTAAATAAATCTAAGAAATTATTAAAGTATTCAAATAATATTTCAGTCACTGGTTGCTTAAAACTTTTCCTTTCTAACAGCGAAACGCGCAATGTCAATCTGATGGTAGTTTTCTTGTTTTGCTGTTGAGAGTTTTGATAAAAATAAACTACCATCAATCGTATACAGTAACCTGACTTTGATATGTAAAAACAGGATAAATTTGAAACTAAATTAAAAAATTAAGAGTGGTCTTTTAAAATATAGGTTTATATGATTATCCTAAGACACATTTTCTTTTAAAATCAGCATTTTAAGAAAATATGTTGCGGTAGCGTTTTCCATGGAATGACCCTTTTCCTTTTTTTTGCCGCTTATAAAAATGTTTGTGTCTACTGCCTATTCATTCAATACGCGCGCGACCCGTCACGTGCTCTCTTACATCATACGAGGAGTAAGTAGGTACACTGAAAGTTTTGCCTTACTAACATTCGAAATTCAATCATTTATGAGCGGCCAGGGTGCATAGACAGCGATTCAAAAATAGCGCGATGCAGAATAGGTTCCTAAAATGATTTGCTTTCTTTCGTACCATGACCTTCTAAAAACTGGATCGCAAATGAATTGCTAAATGTGAATGACCGAACGATTTGTGTCCCTATTTCTTCTACCCGTCTCTTTCACTCGATTCTGTCATGCCCGGAGAGTGAGAGGGACGGGTATAACCTGCAGGTGACATGTTAGCTTGGCCGAGTTATAAGTCAGATAAGAGTATGTGACAGCTTAGCGGCTGTGAAATGTCTTTGAATGATCACTGAATCGCTGTCATTGATATTAAGCTGTCGTGGTACGAATAAGCGAAGCAGATCAGTTTAGGTCCTAAACAAAACCGCAATAAGAGTTGATGGTAGGCACCCAGGAGCGCAGAACTTTGTAGTAGAGCTTAGAAAGTCACGGAGACCTACGAGTACGAATATCTTGGAAGTTTCTATAAAACATTTTTTTTACTGGAATTCAATTTAATCTATATATATAAAAATGAATCCCTATTTCCCTTGGTCACGACATCACGCATGAACGGCTGGACCGATTTGGCTAATTTTGGTCTTGAAATGTTCGTGGAAGTCCAAGAAAGGTTTTAAGGGTGAGAAAATAGGGGAAGGAGGGGTAAGTAGGGGTAGAGTAGAAGTAGGGTAGGGTAAAGGTAGGGTAGGGTAGGGATAGGGATAGGGTAGTGGTAGGGGTAGGGTAGGGATAGGGTAGGGGTAGGAGTAGGGTAGGGTAGGGTAGGGGTAGGGGTAGGGTAGGGTGGAGCAGGGGGTAGGGCCACGGGAACGAAGTCGCGCTGGGTCAGCTAGTATAAAATAAATTCGTTGGGGTGTATGGGCTTTTCGCTAATTGCATTAAAGGCTCGCTCTAGGCCAACTGCAAAAGTAATAACTGTCTATCACGAAAATTGTATGCTATCGTGTTTTGAGTAACATAGCCGCTGAATAAAGTTATTTGTATTTGTATTTTAGTGTTATTATTATTATACTCTTTATTGCACTTCAACATAACATAGAGAAAAAAAAAGAAACAATATGTGAGCAATGGTGGACTTATCTCTAAAGAGATCTCTTCCAGCCAACCAGCACGCGTAGCATGACAAACCCGAGAAGAGTTTTGTCTACCTCGAAAGTCTATAATTGACAGCCGAACAATAGGTTTGTCTACGATGAAATGTCATTTTTGACGTTTCGATGTAGACAAAACCTTTCTCGAGTTCGTCATGCTACCCGTGCTGGTCATGTTGAGAGATTGATTTAAAGAAACAGAAGTTGCAAAGTGCGACAAAATATTGAGTGTAAGTATATAGGTTGTATGGTGTTAGTCCTCTAGTTTGCTGCATCTTATTGATATTACAGACGATTCATGTAAAGCAATCTGATTTACGGTGGCCTATAGCGGGCCCTTAGCACGTTGTATAGTAGGTTGAGGTTGTGAAAATTGTACAAAAAAACACAACTCAGTAGTCACAAAACTACAAAACACAGTCCCTTTACCTACTTAAAAAGTTGGATGTTAACCGTTACTACCAAAAACATTTTGATTAATCGCACTTACTTTGGAGTTTAACCCTCATCTATGTAACAACATCCACATACCCCGAGGGAGCATGAACTATAAAAAGTTAACCCTAAAACAAAAGGTGTCGACAAGCGAGCAAAAACTCACCCGTCTTGGCTCGCAATTTTTCATTTAACCCGTGTGCTTGTGAGTGATAACAGTTTTTTGGGGGTAGAAAGGACCCAAATGGATGGCAGATTGATTTTATGACCCTGTTTCAACCCGTTTCCGATTAAGGGTGCGGAAGTTAATAAATCGTGAGGGCTGTGGCCCCGGGAATGTTCAATATCTTGTTTGTTTGTACTTTTTAAACGTTTGGATGTTTGATCCGTTTTATATTTGTTTCCCATTTGGCTTTAAGCGGATGTATTACTTTGAATGAGAGGTTTTTGATGTTTCATGTGTAGGTTTTTTTATTGGAAAAAATATAATAATTTAATTAAATTAATTAAATAATTAATTAATTAATTATTATTTAATTTATTTTAATTTTTTTTTTTTTTTTTTTTTTAGTTTATTTTTTCTAGCTGACCCAGCGCGACTTCGTTCCCGTGGCCCTACCCCCTACTCCACCCTACCCTACCCTACCCCTACCCCTACCTTACCCTACCCCTACTCTACCCTACCCTACCCCAACCCTACCCTACCCTACCCTACCCTACCCTACCCTACCCCTACCCCTACCCTACCCTACCCCTACCCTACCCCTACCCTACCCCTACCCTACCCTTACCCTACCCCTACCCTACCCCTACCCTACCCCTACCCTACCCCTACCCTACCCCTACCCTACCCCTACCCTACCCCTACCCTACCCCTACCCTACCCCTACCCTACCCCTACCCTACCCTACCCCTACCCTACCCTACCCCTACCCTACCCCTACCCTATCCCTATCCCTATCCTACACCTACCCTACCCCTACCCCTACCTTACCCTACCCCTACTCTACCCCTACCCTACTTCTACTCTACCCCTACTTACCCTTACTTACTTTTATTTAATATTGAAAATAATTTCAAAACGAGACTGGCATCCGTCCGCGTATTCAAGTGGGCACTTGAATACGCTCTCTTATATTTTTGCAATAAGGCCTGCCCCTGTAGACAAGTGGTTTTCTATTATGCTGCGGCTACATTAGCAGACGGTAATTGTCGACTGTATAGGTGAATTACCCACAATTTTATTTCCCCAATATTTTTCTTCCCGTTCGCTTTATATCATTCGCGTTTTTCCCCATTTGCTTTATTTTCCATAGGTACATGTTTATAACCAGTAGTTTATTTCCTCTCTCGATTTAATTTCTATGCATTGTTTTCGCTACACGCATCTATTCCGATGCATTTTTTTTACCAATCCGGATCATTCACATAGTTCCATAATTTAGTGTTGCCAAATAATCGATTATCAATTAATCGATTATCTTCACCCTAAAATAATCTAAATATCGATTATGAATCGATTGCATCGAGTAAATCGATTAAATCGATATAATTCATGCTCTAAAAATCGATTAATAAATCGATTATAATCGACAAAGCACACGATTTAATCGATTATTAAAATTTAAAAATTATATCGATAAAATCGATTTTATATAAGTAAATTAATCGATATAGTCGATGGATAGGACGATTTTATCGGTAAAATCGATTACATTTTAAAATTTCAATAATCAATTAAATCGTGTACTTTGTCGATTATAATCGATTTCTATAGCATGAATTACTTCATATTAATCGATTCACTCGATGCTATCATTCATAATCGATATTAGATTATTTCAGGGTGAAGATACCTAATCGATTAATTGATAATCGATCATTTGGCAACACTAAATTATGGACCTATATGAATGATCCGGATTGGTAAAAAAATGAATCGTGTGAGAAAATAAACTACTGGTTATAAACATGTATGGTATGGAAAATAAAGCAAATGGGGAAAAACGCGAATGGGAATAGACGCGAACGGGAAGAAAAATATCGGGGAAATAAAATATTGGGTAATTCACCTATACAGTCTAATTGTCGAGTATCTCTTTCCATACGCCACTACCGGTTAGTTAGAAAGAGAAAGATATTGCGATACTTCTCCGTAGCCCGCTAATGTAGCCGCAGCATTATCGATATCGCCAGTAGAATAGAAAGAAAATGTATGGGATTGACATTTAAGTAGCTATCGAAGTGTCACGTGACCGCTAATGTCAATCCAATACATTTTCTGTCTATTCTTCTGGCGATATCTATAATAGAAAGACACTTGTCTAGGCCTTCAGTTCAGACACAGACGGAAACTGGTTCCTGTTTACGCTACCGTCGAACATTCGTTCAGAAATGTCCGCGCGGGTCGAAATGTAAATACCGCACCGTCGTCAAACTGCGCGGTTTCTGAATTGGCCCTAAGGGCGCACTTAAGCTAAAGCCTGTTGCTTTAAAGAAAATATCTGTTTAATATCTTTACATACTTATTTGACAACTTCCATTAAACAACGCTTTGAAAAAAAAGGAAAGATTAAGGGACTTTCCTTCCAAAATATTTTATATTTTGTTTTAAAATTAAGTATAAGTACTTACGTATTACGTGTTGAGAATTTCAATTAAACGTTAAACAGTTTTCGTTGTTTAATTTTATATAACTTAGAAATTCTTAAACAATGCGATATACAGGGTAAACTATCTATTATTTCGACTACTTTTCTTCCACCCCCTGATTTACAAACCGTCGGAAACGGAATCGGATTTGAATTCTGTGGTTTGTCTTTGTCTATTATTTAGTGAGTGACAGAGACAGTGCATACATTCCGCTGTCGGGAGCGTTTTCGAAGGTTCGTGAATTTGGGGGTAAGTATCTTGAAATAATAAAATTCTACCCTGTAGGTATACCTACTAGTGCGGTAAAACATAAGTCCTCTAATTGGGTATTTGTCAAAAAAAAAATATTGACTTAAAATGTTCATTGAATTAATAGCAACACAACATAGGTATTTATTTTTAAATATCTTGAATATTTTCAGCGATATAGAGCATCAAACATTCTAATTAGACAAGGAGAGCGCTATAGAAATGTGACGTCACATTTCTATAGCGCCATACTTTTTTGTTGCCAGCCTTTGTGTTTAAGGGTCCTCTATTTACACGCTTTTTGAAGAACTCCATGTCATAGCACAAAGGGAACACCTCTGGAGGAAGCTCATTCCACATCTTACAAGTTCGAGGTAGGAACGAACGTGATGCCCGAACAGTTGTTGATTTCCAGGTGTCAAGAATGTGGGGGTGTTTAGGATGAGTTCTACTCACTTGGCGTGCGGTGCGGTGGCGGAAGTGTGACGGTGGCACCAGTTCAAAAAGCTCCTCAGAACATTCCCCATTGTATAGACGGTAGAACACACAATCTCGCCATACTAAATTTCGTTTTAGAAAGAGATAGCTAGAGTCACAATTAAGTAGCTCATAATTAGCTTGTTATAATACCGATTGAATTTCTTTTTCAAATTTGTTATTCAATAATGTTATATTTCTGAGGGCCTGTTTCACAATGTCCGATTAGGGGATACTTTCCAGTTAAATTGACAGTTTTGTATGGACTATCTGTCAAGTAACAGCTAATCAAAACTTTCTTTGACATTGTGAAACAGGCCCTGAATGTCATAATTAAATATCTACATTTCAACAACAGTCAAATACCCAATTATATACGTCATAGTACAAAAGTACAAGCTTAATTAAGTATGTAAAAGGGCTTTACCTGCGACTCTGCTTTAGCTAATAATATTTATTATGTCACAACTAAGTAAGATAATTAATGAGATTCTGTAATCCCTAATTATCGTCTTGGGATTACTCGATCACAACAATGAATTACTTCGTAATAGAAACTTACCAGACTGGCAGTGGGGTTGTCAAAAGGTTTTTGTTAAAACAAGGTTTAAGGGGCTATATACGTGTGGCGCAATTTTGGTCTAACAAGATCTAAAGCCGAACGATCGACACGCTAAGAAGAAGGGGCTATATGACTGAAGCGAGATAGCAATGAGGAAACGAGACGCGTGGGAGCGAGACCGCTTTTGCAGATTATTATTTTCTTCTTTCGATGATATTTTGACATAATTGTGGTTGGATTTCGTCAATAACTCGACAATTTCTTTTTGAGCTCGGGAATTGTCTGTGGATTCCTTATATACTTTTTCCTTTAGAAATCCCCAAAATGAAAAAGTCCCGAGGTGTCAGAACCCACGTTCTTGGTGGCCAGTTTACTTCTCCTTCTCGCGAGATAACCGTCTCTCCAAAATTCTCACCATTTCAGTTATGGATTTTCACAATTTATATGCGTTGCTCGGCTGAAAAACGCTCCATAACTTGTTGATGACAACTGCAAAATATCCCTGTTCCATTTTGAATACAACGAAAATTATTTGACATTAAAAATTCAAGTACGTTTTGAGACACCCGTTATTATCCATTAACAACCAATCAAAAATCGTTGCCAAAGAAAACGTATTACAGAATTCAGCGATAATTATACCCGGTACATTTTGTTGGCACCGAGGACATGCTTCGCCCATTAACGATCAAAGTTGTAATTAAAATCTGATTTCAAAGTGAAGCGAACCTTCTGTCTTCCGCGTAGTGGCAGGAAGGTATTAATGGCAGAACAGAGGCAGATAGCTACTGACTAGCTAGAAACACATTTCGCTGGCGCAGCGCAGCGTCGACCCGGGTGTGCACACTTTACTAGCGTGGCGCAGCGTTTTCCTGACGAAATTTTTGATCAGTGTCAATCGAGTCGTTGCCGAGCTAACATCTGCATTATGTTTTCTTCTAATTTTGAAAAACAATTTCTGTTCTTACTTGAACATATTAAATCCAAAAAAAAATATGTTGATGATTACGATGATAATATGATGATGAATGAAGACGAGATACAATTTATATCTATACTAATACTATAATTACACTTTGTTTGTTTGTAATAGATAAACTCAAAAAATTCTGAACCGATTTTAGAAATATTTAGTGTAATTTATTTTCAAATCAGAATTATACATTATTTTTGTTATAAAATTAAAAAGTATAGTGTACTAAAAACACTTTAATACTGTTTTAACAGTATAATTAACAACCCTACATGATAATGAATTGGTGACTCTTCTAAACAAAAAAAATATTTTTTAAATTGGCCCATTATTGACGGAGAAATCGGAGAAAATAAGTAGTAAAAAGCAAAATGCAGAGCTCCGCTGCGCAGTCCGCTACCGAGCCATCTGACGATACAATGCTAGAAAGTGGTGGGGGGCCTGGCGCAATCGGAGCCGGGCGGAAACGCTGCGCTGCGCCAGGGAAATGTGTTTCTAGCCATACTAAATGTATGAATAGATCGCGCTGCGCTGCGCTGCGCCAGTGAAATGTGTTTCTAGCTTATGTCTTTTACCGCAGGCACACTATGCTTAGGCTGCCTGCTAGCGGAGCGGAGAAACGCAGAAATATTAACAGGCAATTGTCAACATGACTATCGAAAAAATCGGCCAAGTGCGAGTCGGACTCGCCCATGAAGGGTTCAGTCCACTAAACGTACCGATTACATACACCTAGCAAAAATACCACTATCATTTTTCGCCAGAAAATAACTTTGTCGGTTTTCGAAAATTTGTTATTCTATCTCAAAAACTTGTAAAGCCTACTTAGCTGTGATAGTTTTCCTTTTAACTTCGTCATATATACAACTATCGTGATTTTTTTTCACGTATCCAAAAACAACCATTTGGGTGGAAGGGGGTGGGGACACTTGACTCTAACCAAATTTTACACTTTAAAGCATTATAATTCACAAACGGATGCCTCAATCAAAAAACTGTTGACACAAACCCGCAATATTTTTTAAAGTTGCTATCCAACGACACTTCACACTGTGGGGTAGACAAGGAAAAAAATTACATCCCCACTTCAGTGAAGGTGAGGTAACCGAAAAAAAAAATTATTTAAAAAATTTTACTACACCACTTTGTCGGCGTGATTTATATGTATATTCATACCAAATTACAGCTTTCTAGTACTAAGAGTCTATGAGCTAGGCTGGGGACAGACAGACGGACAGACGGACATGGCGAAACTATAAGGGTTCCTTGTTGACTACGGAACCCTAAAAATTAAGTTTTGTTATTGGACGCGTAATACCTACGGAGCGATGTTGAAACGTTCATGCCGTTATTTCAATGTTAACCTATTTATTATTATTTCATCATCATCATTATTATGTCAGCCGAACGATGCCCAGTGCTGGGCATAGACCTCCCCCAAGGATCTCCACAACGATCGGACGCTGCCCGCGTCCAACGGCTTCCCGCGACCTTGAATAGATCGTCGTCTGTAGGTTTTGACTAATTACCCCAAGAGCTATCTGATATTTTTGTAAAAAATTCAATAACAGGCCAAATTTTTGTAAACGGTCCTTAAATATAATTTTAAGAGACTATATTTTGGAATCCAACATAATATCGCATTGGAAGGTATAAAAAAAAAGTTATACCCTGAAAATGGTGCAATTTTTTCAGCAAATATGCTATCACCAATTTTATCGTTAACATGTGTTTATGTTAACCATATCTAAGCACCAAAGTCGAAATCCATAAATATATAAAACGGGAAACTAATACTTTAGGAAGAAGTCGGTTGTTTCTGATAGCATTTTTCACATAGGTGTAATGCCAATTTGAGAGAGTTTTTTTTAAAGTTTATTTGTTTTTCATTTACAAATATAGGGGGATTATATACTTTTACGAAAGATAATAATAAAAGTATTCAAATGTAAAGTGAATAACACTTATACCATTTTTGCCTATTTTTTATAAATTTTTTAAAGCTTTGTATTTGTTTTTTTTAATGTCGCTGTCATAAATATTGGTGGATTACTAATGAATTATTTATTAAACTAGATAATCTAATTTTCAATGTTAAGAAATTACTGATATAGAATTATTGTTGAGTCTCCATAGAGCGAATTAGTTTGGCTCTCGGGCTAAATACGCCAACGGCCATCGGTTCTCCGTGCTATGTGTCTGTCTGTAATACAGACATACTACTACAATTATATTTTATTTTATTTTATTGAATATGGTACAATAACAGAATATAAATTATTGCATTGCAGTCACAATGCTACAGAACACATTATAAATCTATATCCCAATAACTATTGTACACAGCATTTCCAAAAAAGAAAAAACGAAAGTAGTAAACAAGTTTTAAATATTATATACTAACTTTGAAACAACACACAATATCATTAATTTAACAAATTAATATGAATATCTCTGTTATGTACACCTCTGTTCTTTTCATGACTACTGTGGTAGTGCTCGAATTTATTTATCAGTTAACAAGCAATTAAATAAACGTCATTTGCAGCCTTCACCAAAAGGTATAATATAATATTGACAATACTTTATTGACAATCGGAAATAGAGTTGGTACTGATAAAGACAAACTGTCAATGTTCATCATTCTGGCTAATATGATGGAGTGAAAAATGCGATAAAGTTGTGCTTCTGTTTCGATATTGGAGAGGTTAAGTAAGTTTCACTATGGTACATTTTGAGGTTGGTGATAAAAAAATCATTACACTTCTCAGTGCATACGAAGGCACGCTAAACCAACTTTTGTTACACGTTTTCACACGAAATTTTCGGCCACCATTTTCAACAATTAAAAAAAATATATACCTACGTACAACTCGGACGAGCTAACTTGACACCTGCAAATTATACCCGTCTCTTTCACTCGATTCTGTCATGCCCGGAGAGTGAAAGAGATGGGTATAACCTGCAGGTGTCAAGTTAGCTCGCCCGAGTGGTAGTTTCATACATTAACAGCGAACAGGCTGCAAATGTGAATTTTCTTTTACCTTCATTTTTCCGTCTTTACTGGTTGGAGGGTGCTTAATATCCTAAGGTTTTTGGGTCTTGGGATAAGGGCAAACAGTCCAAAAGCATTGCAATATCTCTGTTTCTAGATTGTTAGACATTTTTACCAGCATAATTATAAGCGACGATTTCATTACTTTTTAAGAAATAAAAAAAAAAAAAAATTTATTTACTTAGACATAATAAATATGTGTACTTACTTACTCGTATGAATCGTCTACATTTTCCTACCGCCCACTCAAGACTTTTTTTAACTGACAACTTAACAGTACAGTCGATCCAACTGAATCATGACCCACCCTAAGTTTATATTCTTTCTGTCTTTCTTTCTTTCTTTCTTTCATTAGGGTCTAAATTATAACTAGTCGACATTGACCTTTATAGTTTGGATGCTTTCCAACATATGATTAGCAAAATAGGTCATAATTCAATTGATTTGACCGTACAAAACCCGCTGTTTTCAAAAATATTTCTCCTTCCTTTAAGCTCTGTTACAACTAAGATAAAAGTAAAGAACTTTAATCAAAGTGATCTACTGCTGAAGCGAAGTGCCGTAAGCTCACTAAGCTTTTACGATATTAAAACATAACTTAGGTTGGCTTTTCTTAAACAAAGTTTTGTTAAACAGCTATAACAATGTTAGTTAAACAACTATAACAAAACATTTCCATGTGAATAGCAAAGAACTAGAGACTTAGCCCAAATTCCTGTAATTTTTTTAAACTGACTTAAAAAAATAGTAGAATGGGAGAGTTTCCTACATAATAATAATATAATAATAACAGTAATTCTTCGATGTACTAGATGGCGATGTAACCGTAACATGTAATTTACCCGTCTCTGTGGTCTAGTGGTTCACACCACCGATTTCAGACCAAGAGGTCCCGGGTTCGATTCCCAGTCGGGGTACATATTGTATTCGGTTTAGTTGGTGGTAGGACTTGTTCTTAGTCCGCCTGGCTAGCTACCACCCTCTTATCTAAGTCTGACGCCATAACAATGATGTTTTCAGCATTATAGCCAGTTCCTCAGTGATTGAGGATTCCGGGAGTAGTGCGCTTCCACCTTCAGCCTTATCACCACTTAACATCAGGTGTGATGAAGGCTAAGCGCTACCCCGTTGTGGATAAAAAAAAACACAACCTACTTTATCAGCATATTAAGGCAAAGTACTTTTCATACAGGAACACCTCCCACCTCACCTCCTGTTCAGAGGATAAGCAACTTTTCGTTTATCTTGATATTCGGAAACGATATTCGTATAGTGATGTCAGACTATTTTCTTTGCTATTTTCTATTAGGTAGGTACTTGAAAAATGGAAAATGAAGTATTTAGAAAAAATCGACCCGTCTCACGACCAGCTCCGATGGGACTCGAACCCACGACCGTTCGCTATCCTGGCGACTGCTCTAACCACTGAGCTACGGAGTCGTTACGAGAAGCGTCGAATTTATCAAATACTTCTTATACGCTGTATAGCCAGCGTTGTGAGACGGGTCGATTTTTTCTAAATACTTCATTTTCCATATTTCAACCATAACAATTGCATTGTGAATGCAATAAAGTAAAAAATTTAATAACATGTAGGTACTTGTTTGTTAAATCCTTCAAATCTTTTAACATGCCTTTAATGGCATTTTTGGTGCAAATTGTTGCTCCTAGATTCTATACTATAAACTAATTTGAAAAAGTTAGGTCGCTATAGTTGGGTAGCGCCACCTAGTACAAATTTTTGAACTAACGATGCAACGTCAAAAAGCTCTCCCATTTCAGTATTTTAATAATAATAAAATACGCTTTATTGCACACAACAAGAAATATCTTTAGAAGAAAAACAGTTACAACAAAAAAGTATACAAAAGGCGGCCTTATTGCTTAACAGCAATCTCTTCCAGACAACCTTAGGTGGAAAGAAAGAAATAAATATAAGTGGAGTATAGGGGAGTGGGTGCGCTATGGAAAGAATTTTAAGAAGGAAATATAAATAAATTATGATAAACTACTTAGTAAAATATAATTTATAAGCAATGAAAGGGATAAATACAACATATAAATGATAGTTGACACTGAGGACCAGAAGAAAGGAAATAACTACGAACTCCATTGCGAAAGGATCCCAGAGTTTGGGCTTTCCTGATACCTTCAGGTAATGAGTTCCACAGACGAACAGCGTGTACGGAAAAGTATTAATTTTATTTAATAAAACTGTAAAAAAAATATCTAAAAAACACGCAGGGCATGGGAAGTGTTCAGGGTCAGAAAGAGTAGCAGACAACCTCTTCAGTCGACCATTTCCATTTGGCAAACGATGCACCAAACAAACACCACTAAACATTTATATTATAATAAATAACTTCTTACATTCACACCAATTATCTAAGTTCATGTTAATTTCATCAAGAAACCGTATCATGGAAAACTTGATATCGGATAAATATATACTTAAATACTTTTTGTTTGTAAAAACATACTTAATATACATAGTAAACACCCAGACCAAGACAAATAGACATGTTCATGCACACAAACATCCGTCTTGTTCGGGAATCGAACCCGAGACCACTGGCGCAGAAGGTGGGTAGCCTACCCCTGCGCCAAATCGGTCGTCAAATACTATTTATTATGTACGTATATGTACTGTATACCTAATACTGTTTATTCGATACTCGATCTATAATGTATTTATCAAAACAAAGACCATGATGTGATAGCTGCTTAAATCAATTATTTGAACATAGAAATTAAGTTGATCTTAAATCTTGTTCATACTTAAGAATAATATTATCCTACAGTGGAAAAATTAGGCCGGGTTATTGTAATTTATTCAAAGGATTTTAATAAAACTGTTTGCTCCATTCATTGATATTTAAACGGTCCATTAACTCAGAAAAAACAGAATACACAGGAAAAGAAAATGATACTAAATGAAAAAGCAAAACAAAGATGGTTTTTCATGATAATGCATAAACAATTTTGATCCGAGCGGCTGAAATCTGCTAGGGCTGTCGATGTCTAGAACCTCGGAAAAATACTATAAGTACTTAAGTATACAAAGTTAATTATTTTGTTTCGCATGTCTTGACATTTGCATGGTAAATACAGGATCAAAAAAGTCCCTTTCTAAGAATGCTTGTCACTGGCTATGACAAATGTAAAAAGAATAATCATTGTCTTATGCAGAAGTAATCATCAGTCACTTAAGCGTAGGATTGGCAGAAGCTTTTTCTAAATTTGTAGGATTACATTAGAGGAAAAGGAAGGATTTTTTTTCTTTGTAAGTATACCCAAGTAACACAAACGTGCTGAATAAAGGTTGAGTAAGAGCAATCATTAGAATATAAGCTGAATACTAAGCTGAATAACGTCTGAGTACCATCTATTCAGATTTTACTCAAACAAAATAGGCCCCAAATTAAAATGCTTTAAGCTTAATATCGTCGGAGTAAAATTTGAGTAGGAGCTTAGTAATGGTACAATAATCTTAATAACTTCTGAATAACTGCTGATATTGCTTTTATTAAGCTCTTACACCTCAAATATTCAGTTATGTCGAATTGGTTATTGTATTCAGAATTTACTCAACATTAGTTTCTTGTTAGCAATAATACAGATTTTTTTCATACAAATCGTGGAATTAGATTGACAATCAGTTACTTAGACATTTTTAATGTCGTGACGTGAGTGATAGGTAATTGACAAAATGGTGAATTTATTAAAATGGTAAGCAAAAGTTTCATTAATTAAGTTAGAGGTTTGCTACATGTTAATTCTTAGTGCGCAAATTATTTTGTCGTAAATAGTTTATGATTTTTTCGGTTATTTTTGACGCGCTTCGTGAATAATCAAGATAAGTGATTGTAAATATTAGTTTCGTACATGCATGCTCGATCTGACTAAAATATTTATGGCGAAATTTCTAATTCTAGCCATTCCAATTAAACATACGATAAATCGAATTGAAAATGTTGTAGTTGTAAGATTAAACATTCAGGTAATCTTGGTGAATTCTTTGTAATTATAATTATTCACAAAGACTTTAAATGGCGATCGCTTGTTTTGCTTTCATTGCTGAATAAAAGTGCACAAGAGTCTAGTTACTAAGATTTCACTTGAATAGAGTCATTTCACTACACTAACTTCTGAATAACAATTGAATAGTTGACCACATTTCTACATTACTTCGAATTTTTAGGGTTCTACAATCAAATGATTTTTTTTCTAATGTGGAATAGGGTTGGCCGATACAAATCGTATATAGATATTGAAACTTAAATTAGATCAATATTGTAATACCCGATAGCGATGCGTGTAAAAAAAAACTATATCATTTTTGAAACACGATATTGCTGCATTTTTGCGATACGCTCGATTCGATATCTTGCTCGATACCTACCCAAGATTTGTAGATATGACGATTATAATATAATAATAATTATATTTGCTTGTCACATGGTAGTTTGCACGTGTTATTACAATTTTTGGTACATTGCACACATGAGTTTTACACTCGGGAGTTGATGAATAAATTAATTTTACTCAAAATTTTTTTTTTCTATTTTAGGTCGCAATCAAACTAAAATAACATCTAAGCATGGAAGACGAGACTCAATTATTGTTTACTTATAACATTGGAGATCAGAAATCACCCGATATACCTACCTATTATGCGCTTTGCTGTGTCAGAAACCAACATTTTTGGAACAGGGAACACAAACACGTGAAACCGATATCGTGTTTACAAAAGTAATAAGAGACGACGTTGGAAATAAAAAGAAAAAAGAGATTACATAGGTATTCAACTCGCTATTTGCGATATGCAAATGAAATTCTATAACCATAATATCAATGTTCCAAGAAATAACGATTTCGCAAGAATAATAGCATACGAATTGGAACGACTACCCGAAAATAAAACGCACCAGCGCAAATATCAAAATGTTTGGAGGTCATACAAGATATAAGTGCTACCCCTTGTGTATAAAAAAAATACATCAAGAGGATCAGAACTCATCCAATGATATGCAGGCAATGGAACAAATGCAAACAACTTCACAGGCATCAAACGAAGAACATAGAAATAAATCGTTTTCGAAAATTAACTCATTAAACGAATTAAAATCAAACGATTCTATTTTTTTTAAGATGTAAGGTACTTTTATATAAATATCTAAGTAAGTACTAAAAAGGCTTGAAAAAAAAGACAGCTGACCATGATTGAACTTGAGTTTTATTGTTTCCACTTACTTACGTAGTAATGTTTTGCAATAATAATGTGTGACAATGTTGTTGTAGTTATTTTGATTAAGTTAAACTTGTGAACACTAAGAATTAAATATACTTTGTAACAATAAAAAATTGTGTTTTATTAACTCCTAACAGCAACACGGTAACACACTAGGTAGGTACCTAGCGCAGAAATAATAATAGATACCTAAGTAACTTTTTTTGCCGGTTTGCATATCTATGGGTAGTTGTAGCAAGGGAGAATCAGAATTGCAATTCTGTTTGATATATTTGATGTACGGAATCCTCTTCATAAAAATATAGCTGACAAATAGATTTAAACAAAGCTGATATTAAGCTATTTGCGCTGATAGACCGTGCCTGTGGTCTTTAATTTGAATAAGTTAGTTTATAACATACTTTTATGCCGGTGAAAACTTAATAAAAGTCTTAATAATTTTCTTTATTCAGCAGCTGAATAACTGGTAAAAATGACATCTTATCCAATTTAAGCAGTAAATAATTATCTCACTTTACATTTATTCAGTATCAAGCTGTATAAGAGCATTATGTAATAGCTTATTCAGATTGTTATACTTTATTCAGCAATCAGCTGATTCAAACGCGACTAGCTTAGTAATTATTGAATAATAGCAATACAGATTATGATTATTCAGATAAATGCTTCCATAGGGGCTTTTTTTCAGCGTTAAGATAACTAGAATGCGTAATGCTTAATAAAGCTTGTATAATAGTCTAACAAATATTGTTTATTAAGTTTTAAGAAATAAAGTACAAAAATACAGAACTTATTAAGCATAAAGAATTTTAAGAGCCCAAACTCAACTTAATTCAGCATTTAGCTATTTCTAAGGCTCTTATACAAACGATATTCATCTTTAAACTGTAAAGTTTTCCTAATGTGTACGGTTATCTTGCTTGTGTGTTACTTGGGTATTTTTTTTGTTGGAGAAATTTCATACTACCTTCCCAATTTAAAAAAAACTATGCAAAACTATGAACTGCATTGCTTGAAGATGATCCAGAATGGAAAGCCTAAATTCAAGTTTTATGTAAGAGTTATCAAGTTACTTAATAGGTATTTTACACAATTTATTATTAATTTGAAAGGTAATAATTTAAGGATAACAATACGTTTTGTTTATTACTAGTTACTTCACATTTATTTAAGATTTTTGTTATTTTTTTATGTATAAACCTCTTATTTAATGTTTTTTCCATCTACTTATAACGTTACGACCTTACGACACCTTTGCGAATTTAGTTTAAATATGGTGAAGACTAATGATAACTAATATTTAAACTCGTTCGACATTTTTACGCAAAGGTAGATTTTTCGATGATATTACATAAAACAAAATTATTTAAATGTTTTTGCGACACTCTGAAAAAGAACTGCCCAAATTTCCTACTGTGAGGCTATTTCGATAACGGATAACATTTGTCCTTTTGATTGAAATAGTTTCTCATAGAAAGTTACGTAAAAAAAGTATCGTTGACAACCCTGCTTAATCCTAGCACAGTATACCGGGTAAATGTTCTGGCTTTAACTAAATTACGCGAACAAAAACTTCATTGTATACCAATGTATACATGTTCCCGTGGGATTTTTGTGCCTACAAACAGCGCTTAATGTTTTGTAAAACAATAAAAAAAAAAATTTGGCGTTACAAAATAACTGACTTTTAGCTAATGTTAATCGCCGGATAGGCTAACAAATGAACTTTGGATAAATATTTGTTCTTATTAACCCCTGACTGGAAAAATAGGGATGTTATAAGTTTGACGTGTCTGTGTTTCCGTGTTCCTGTGTATCTGTCTGTGGCTTCGTAGGTAGCTTTGGAACGAATGGACTGATTTTGATGCGGTTTATTTTGTTTGAGAGCTGACGTGATCGAGATGGTTAAACCGAGAGCGGATTTCATTACAAGCTTTTTATTAACTTGCCATGTTAGTTAATTTGTTAGTTAGTTAGCGGGGGACAAATCTTGCAAGCTTAATTTGATCCACTTCCCAGTGTCCGGTGGAGCTGAAATTTTTAGATGACAATACAATATTAATAAAATACAGTCAGCAAAAAAGCTTAATGAAATTTTTACTAAAAACTTATTTTAAGGCATTTTTGGACGAAGGTTGATTAAAAATTTTGTTTGTTGCGTGATACACGTTTGCATTACATGGCTAGATTAAGAATGTTGGCAACAAACAACAATCCCGGTTCGCGATGGTACATCGGAATTAGCCCGTATTAGCTTGCTACTACAGGTGATCTGTGGCCCCTATACGATCACCTGTTATCCCAACAGGGCCGGATTTAAGAACTTTGGACCCCTAGGCTCAGTCTGTGGTGCGGGCCCCCATCTATACAATTGACAACATTTAATTTTTTGCAAGGCAGTAAAATTCGACTAATTAAACATGAAAAACATTTTTTTAGATTTTTTGGTCGCCTATTTATTAAAATATTTAAAAAAATTGATAGTTTAGAAAAAAATAATCAATATCAGGCCTACCTAGCGTGTATGCATTTGCCTGGAATCAATCCTTATGAAGAAAAGGAAAGAACAAAAAAAATATGTCAAAATTGCTGTCATTTTAATAGTGATGCATGCTTGACTCTATTTATCGACTTATTATCGATTATTTTCAATGACAAATGAGGAAGCTTAGTATAAAATTTAAATTGGTAGTAATACTGAAATGTCTTCCTTTTATTATTACACAAACGAAGATTTTAAAAAGTACTTACACAGCACCTTGTTTAAGGTAATGAGCAAGTTACAAGCTTACAAGTAATGAAAAGTATAGCATTTTTAAAACTACAGTTGTATATAGAATAGAATAGAATAGAAAAGTTTATTCAACAAGACACAAAAAAATACAGTTTACAAAGACAAATGTTTACACTGTAATTACAGGTAAGTATTTTGTTGAAATGGTTACTTCTCAGCATGTGTCACTGCCTGAACCGTGACGCTGATTTTATATCACATTTGAGATGAAATTAATCAAGTGTAGCGTTATTTGCATCTGACTAAATTAAAATAAATGATCCCTTTAAACAAAAATGCTATTATTATCGACACAAAATACTGCTTACGTGCTACATCTCTATGTAAAACATCATGTCATGGACATTTTTTTTAATTGAGGCTAGAAAAAGGCAGGATTGAGGCTAAGGAATCGCTTATATTACGCCTGATATTGTACTTACGTCCTTCTAGAATATACTATTTTCAATTAATTATTATCTCAATAATTTCTGAAAATAAAATGAAATGAAAAAATACGGGTTCCCTCAAAAACGATAAACTTTAATAATATTCATAAAAACGAATACCTTAAAATTTTGAAATGTTGTCAATTGGGCGAGAAATAAATCATATCACATTAAAAAAAAACACAAATAAATATACAGTCGAATCGAGTACCTACAGTTCTTTTTTTTTGGAAGTCGGTAAAAAAAACTTAGAAGATTAGTAGATTATTTATTACAAACTATAATGATATTGGAATTATCATATAACTAGTAAATACCTAATTTCTATGAATCGATTTTCGTCTACATTTCATTTCAATAAAGTCGCTGGTCTTCCGTCATGGACGTCCGAAGGCAATTTTTTATCAATAGAGAATGATCTTTCTGCTGAACTGTTCGTGATCATGAGAGATAGGTACATACCATCCCTAGTTAATATTATAAATGCGCAAATGTATATATTATGTTTGTTTGTTTGTTTGTCTGTCTGTCTGCCTGTATGTATGTTCCGTTTTCACGTCAAAACGGCTGAAACGCTTTTGATGAAATTTGGAATGTAGATAGTTTGAGACCCTAGAAAGGACAAAGGCTACTTTTTACCGCGGGAATAAGGCTCATTGCCATGGGAGAAAAACTTTTAGCGCGGACAAAGCTGTGAAATGGGATTGGTATTTAAGGTAATAGTTTGAGGTCCTGGGAAGGATTATAATTTAGAATGGAAACAGCTTAAGGCCCTGGGAAGGACATACTTACCTTTCACCGCGGGAAAAAATCTCATTCCCATGGGAAAATACTTAAAGCAGGGGCAGAAATTGGTATTTAAATAAATAGTTTGAGACCCTGCGAAGGATTATACCTAATAGGCAACTTTTACTTTTTACAACAGGAAAGTATCATATTCTCACGGGAAAATCAGTAGGTATTATTTGTTTGTCCGTCTTTTACGTCAATTCAATGTGATTTTTAGTACAAAGGTAGATTGGGAGCTGGAGAGTGACATAGGCTTTTGTTTATCGCGGAAAAATATCACATTCTCTCAGGATAACGTCGTGGAGTACACGCGGGCGAAGCCGCGCTTTTTAATACAACTTCCATTTGGAAGCAATCTTTAACATGATATTAAAACAAAAGTTTGTGCATCCATCTTTCTTTGCTCATAACTTTATTATTTTTTCGTAGTCTGATTCAAACTGGATTAAAGGGCTTCTTATACTTGGGTAAATTCAGCATCTAATTAAGCATACATTGCTTTCTTTGAGCTCATTTGTAGCAAGTGATGCAATCAAAACAAGCAATGTATGCTTAATTAGATGCTGAATTTAGCAAAGTGTAATAAGCCCTTAAAACTTTTGAACTGTATAACCTCGTTGCCTAAACTGTCATCTTCATACATCTCTAGTAATTTTCTACTGACTTGCTGCTAACATTTCTTCGTCACACACGCTCTGTGACGAATTTATTGAGGAACCCAAAACGTTTACCCCAAAATTATGCTGTACTGTATTGCAATGTGATTCTTAATCGATTAGGTTAAAAGGCGAAAGAAGCATGTCTTTGGTTGACTTGTCTTTACTGCCAAGACAGTGCCAATGCCGTATATTTAAAACTATAAATTGATTTTTTTTTTGTTATTTGGAAATGTGGCGCGGGCCCCTTTGTGGTGCGGGCCCCTAGGCTGCAGCCTATGTAGCCTGTGCTTAAATCCGGCCCTGTATCCCAATATTGATATAATGTTGATTACCGCAACATCTCTTCTACAATCATAATTCATATTTATAACCTGTTATAATTTTGCTATAACAGGGTGCCTACCATCAACACTTATTGCGGTTTTGTTTAGGACCTAAACTGAACTGTTTCGCTTATTCGTAACCACGACAGCTTAATTTGCGATCGAGATCCTATTGCGTCAATGACAAGCGATTCAGCGACATGTCACAGCCGCTTAGCTGTGATGAAATGGTGATGAACTCTTATTTGACATATAACTCGGTCGATCTAACATGACACCTGCAGGTTATACCCGTCCCTCTCACTCTCCGGGCATGACAGAATCGAGTGAAAGAGATGGGTAGAAGAAATAAGGACACAAATCGTTCGTTCATTGACTTGACATTTGCGATTCAATTTTTAGGAGGTCATGGTACGAAATAAAACAATTCATTGTAGGAACCTATTCTGAAACGCACCAGTTTTGAATCGCTTTCTTAAAGTTGATAGTACGCACTCAGATCATAGTAAGACCCCAGAACAAGGTATCTGACATATTACCTACTTATCTCACCACCATTCCTCAAACATAGGTACTTATACAAAGAATAACTTGCATTTCTAATTCTTACACGGATGTTGCGCAAAGAGATAAATTGACCAAAATAGAAACTAGATCTTTTATATCAACCACGTCTCTTACATCTCTACCTCAAACATTTCGTAGGAATTATGAGAAGACGTAAAAAGTACTGTAAAAACACACGTTTGATGTTAACGCCGCTGTTGTGGTGTTAAGCAAACTGTTGTATTTGGTCACGAAAGTGTTGGGCTAAGGGTGCTTATACACGGTGCAAGTAGCTGGAGCTAGTAAAGTTGCGGGTTACACGCGTGAGTAATATGCGCAAGCTACCTTTTTTTTTACTTTTGATGGGTTTGCTCTTGATCCCAATCAAGCCCATGGGCTAGAACAGGATCTACGATGGAGCGAGCTCACCCAGAAGGTGCCTATTCACTCTTGCTTTGAATGTGGTCGGGTTGTACTATTGTTTGTACCTGTTCAAATTACTCGCTTGTACTTTTCATAATCATCAAATAATTGGAGCAAGTAAAGACACGGGCTACTTGCGCAAGCAGTACTCACAAGTTATTTGCTGGAGCTTCGAGCGGTAGCTTGAGTTGAACTTGCTCAAGTAACATGCGCGAGTGAACCGCGCGAGTGCTCGCGCGCGTCGCAAAGCACGCGGATTAGTTGCGCGGGTGGCTCGCAACATGCTTGGTCGTGCCGCTAGACCCGCAAATGCTTTAACAGCAAGTTTACGATCATATAATTCGCGCAAGTGCCTCAACATGTGCAAGCTACTAGCACCGTGTACAATCACACTAAAGATAGGTACAGTGGGGCGGTAAGCGACAGCGACAGCGGATGCGAATTTTGAAAAGGATACTATAAAATGATACTATTGTGATAAATATCGGGAAATAATAATTATTATGTAGTCGGGGTTGTGTCTTTCTTGTCACTTTGATAAGTACCATTTCATTGAGCGCTTTGGTAACGTGCGTTCTGAGAACCTCTAATTTCAAAGATTTTTTTTATCCACAAACGTGTTAGCACTGAGCTTTTATCTCACCTGATGGTAAGTGAAGATAAGGCTGAAGATGGCGCAGTACTCAACACTGAGGAACTGGCTATCTTGAACTGGAATGCTGAAAACATCGTTGTTATGGCGTCAGACTTAGGTAAGAAGGTGGTTGCTAGCCAGGCGGGCTTATAACAAGTCCTGCCACCAACCAAAATCTGAAAGACCGCAATACTTGGCTATGAAATGTACCTATACTTATCATTAGTTCGCCTATACTTAACTGTATTTATCATAACCCATTGTGTAATTGTGATGGAAACTGACCTTAGTCATACCATGTTAAGGTCATTTTTCAATTTGACGACTCTGTATGAAATAAAGCAGGGAGAAAAAAACAACCCTTGGAGTTTCTTGCCGGTTCTTCTCCAAGGCCTCCCGCTGTAGGGTTTGCGAACCGATGGCGTAGCTTCTACGACGTACACAAGTATTGTAAATAACAATCTAAATTGAATAAACAAATTTGAATCTTTGAATCTTTGAATCTTTGAATCTTTGAATCTTTGAATCTTTGAATCTTTGAATCTTTGAATCTTTGAATCTTTGAATCTTTGAATCTTTGAATCTTTGAATCTTTGAATCTTTGAATCTTTGAATCTTTGAATCTTTGAATCTTTGAATTTTTGAATTTTTGAATCTTTGAATCTTTGAATCTTTATACCTATCACTTTATATTTGGCGACGCAATATTGCGCTTCTGTCACGCCAGCCCCCTTACTGTGGTCACTGCTTTAAAGTTCGAAGAATAAAACTTCGCTTTGAGTAACTAAGTGTGAACTTTTATAAACCCATTTATAGTTCCCTGAAGGTATCTAATATCTCGCGTCAAGCTAGATAAAGTCACCGCTCGTTGAACTAAGCCGGCTTTGAAAAGTTTTGATTTAATACAAACGGGAATAGATAAAACTTTAATCGGGGCAAGTGGATGGGAATTGCCTTTTCAGCACGTCGATTTTGTAAATTGTTTGATGGTGATTGGTGGAGTACGTGGTGCAGTGGTTTGGCCTCGGCCCGCGATTGATGTGGTTAAGCAACTTTTACAATGGTCGGTCACGGGATGGGTGGCCAGAAAGTTCTTCGGAAGACACGTTACGCCATTGATCCCAGCTGTGTTTGCAGTGGCCTATGAGGTGGGTGGCCCACTCTCCTTATCCATCCATAAGGAAGGCCCATCTCCAGCAGTGAGCAGATTAAATAGCTGATGCTAACGATTAGAGGCAGAAGTGAGTTTCGAAATGATGACGGATTTTTTTGCCGAATGCCATAAAACGTTATTTCGGAATACAAATTGTAGTCAACGTTTTACGACTATTCATCATCATCATCATCATTATTTATATAGGATGGTATTATTTCATGATACTTGTAGGGAGTTACTCGAAATAATAATGGAGATAGCAAACAAATTTTAGTAAAGGTTTTTTGTCGTAGGTAACAATTTTAGAACTTTTGATTTATTTCCCAAAGATCGGGAATAGCCGACTAAATATTCCCGAAATAGTTAGAAGTAGTATCGAAAGAGTATCGATAGTTTTCCCGGGTATTCTCGGGATCGGGAACCCGGGAAAGAAACTCTCATAGGATCCAAGTGCGTACTTTAGACTTTACTCAAAGCAAGGTGTACTAGACCAGAAAATGTACAGAACCGAGCTTTATTCTCCGGCAAATTTTTTTACTTGCAAAATACTCAACTTCACCTTAAGCAAACTCCCGTTAGTTTTGTATTCAGCCAGTCGGTTACAGGAAATTGTTAATTCAATGAACACACTCCTAATTTGTATTCAATTGCCGAATTAAAAGGTAAAAAAAATCTTGACGAGTTTCTTGCCGGTTCTTTTCCAAGGTATCCCGCCGCGCCGTAGGGTTTGCGAACCGAAGACGTAGGTATATTATCTTTGACGTTCACAAGTGCTGCCTTGCCAGTTTTCAAAACAAAAAATGTTAACTATGTTATTTTATTACGAAAGTTCATTGTGTAGGTTGTTATCAATACATTTTACTATGGAACCCTTTATCTTTTTTGTTTTGAAAACTGACAAGGTTCGATTCCCGAATAGTGTACTTATGGGTTTTTTTTGAAAATCTTTGAATGCAGATTTTCTTAAGTCTAAAATCGACGACATGGTTCCTTAGAACAAACATCTCTATCTCTTTTAGTCTCAAACATTCTCATTTTGACCCGTCCCGATGGATCATCATAGCCTTTGTCACTCAGGAATAATTTAGCTATGGCATTGTTGGTCGAAGTTGCAAACAAAATCAAGTCAAGTCTAGCTTGACGTTTATTTTTCGCCATTTCGCAAAACTTTCCACTTCGAAAAAACTCCCTAACTCAACCTCACCAACTCAAGTTAGTTCTAGATCCAGTCAGACGGTTACAGGAAATTGCTAATTCAATAAACACACTCCTCAATTTGTATTCTGCGGAGGCACTAACGAATCCATTAATAGGAGCTTCGCCGAGTTAAAAGGTTCCCCGAATTAAATTCACGTCTGACAGATGGCACACCCCTTGGGAAGACAGTCGGCAATTTTGTAGGATGGGCGTGGAAAATGATACAATTTTATTGTATATGTACACATATCATACATATACCATACTAGCTTTCCGCCCGCGGCTTCGCCCGCTCGGACTACACGGCGTTATCTCGCGGGGATGTGATATTTTTCCGGGATTAAAAGTAACCGTGTCACTCTCCAGCCTGACTACGAAAAATTAACCACTAAATGCGAGTTTTTTGATCCGTAGTTAACTGAACCAATGGTTAAAAAAGTAACTAAAAGTCAAATCTTAAAATTCGTTTTTTTAACAATAGCTAGCTTAACGTTTTGTATCGTCCTGTACAGTAACTGTACTTCAACCCTTCATTTTAATAACCCACTTGATGGGATTGGTGGAAAAAAAGTTTTTGGTATTGCCATCAAAAATACGCCGTTTTGACTTTTTTATGTACTTACTTACCACTAGTGTCACTTGCGCTATCAACACACCCGTCCCCCCGTTTAGTTTAGTTGTCTTCAACTCCCAGGAGTTACTGAACTTCAGAATCAACCGTCTCTGTGGTCTAGAGTTAATTTCACCGGTATCTGATCCTGAGGTCTCGGGTTTGACTTCCAGTAAGGTTATACAGTACAGGCTGTTAGTTTAAACAAGGGACATACTTCAGGGGGGAAACTACCCATCAATAAAAACCACTTTTACTATGGGACCAAGTGTGATATAGCGATAAAAAAATCAGCTGTTCCATACATTTTGGCCCATTCGGTATTGCAGTTTGGTATGAAACTAAAGTGCAATACGGAATTTCGGTGAAAGACCCTTGTTTAAACTAACAATCTGTATATTATTTTCTGTTTGGTTGTTGGTACGACTAGTTTTAAGTCTGCATGGCTAGCTACTGTTCGATCTAATCTTCAAAACGGCTGGACCGATTTTCTCGAGACGATTACTCTGTGATTGCTGACGTCATAGGGAGTAAGTATACACCACAAAATTTTAATTATCATAAATATTTTAGGGGATGTTAGTGCCCATCAATATAAACAACTTTCACTATGGGGTCAACCATGGAATTGCGAAAAAAAAAATCAGCTGTTCCATACATTTCAGTCAAGGTCAAGGTCAAGGTCAATAAATTTTTATTCATATAGATTAAATAAAATTAATGCTTATGAATCGTCCAACATTTTTTTACCTACCACCTGTTATGGACATCTTTTAACTGACAAGAAAAACAGGCGAAAAAAACTCATCAGCTTTAACAGAAGCAACGCATTTACAAAATAATTATGTCGTTGCTAGACAAAATGGTACAATAATAAAATTTATACAAAAAGCTAATGCTGAAGGAAAGTTTTCACATACTTAAGTATAGGAATATTTTCCTTTTATACATTGTTAGTGTTACTTACTATAATTATTACAACCATGCGTTATGATCATTTAAATAATCTTCTACTTTGTAATAGCCTTTGCTCAAGAGCGTCTTTTTAACATGTTTTTTAAATTTATTCAAAGGCAGCTCGATTACTTCTTGTGGAACTTTATTAAAGAATGCTATGCCTTTTCCCAAAAAAGAGCCTCTACTTTTTTCAAGTCTAAATCTTGGAACGGCAAGCTTATTTTTATTTCTTGTGTTAAAATTATGAATATCACTATTCTTAGTGAATGAGTCAAGATGTTTCCTAACATATAATATATTCTCGTAGATGTATTGCCCTGCTAAGGTTAGTATATTAATTTCTTTAAACAAAACCTTTAATGAATCGCGGCGGCGGAGGCTGTAAATGGCGCGTACCGCTCTTTTTTGAAGTACAAAAATATTTCCAATATTGGCTGCTGAGCCCCACAACAACACGCCATAGGACATTACACTATGAAAGTAACTAAAGTAAACAAGTCTTGCCGTTTCAATATCAGTTAATAGCCTTATCTTTTTTACTGCAAAAGCAGCTGAACTGAGTCTACTCGACAAGGCCTCAATATGTGGATCCCATTGTAGTCGTGAATCTAAGGTAATACCAAGAAATTTCGTGCTGTCAACTAATTCGACTGCATCTGCATTCAAACTAATACTTAAATCAAGTCGTCTCGATGTTGTACTTTTTAATGGAACAGCTGATTTTTTTTTCGCGATTCCATGGTTGGCCCCATAGTGAAAGTTGTATATATTGATGGGCACTAACATCCCCTAAAATATTTATGCTAATTTAAATTTAGCGGTGTATAAGGCTAAACCAATGAAAGGCTTGCTTACACGAGGAACTAAAATTGCGCAATTCTTGTCATTCCACGCCAAATATGATGTCACGACCACATTAAGCAACTAAGGGCGATGTCAAAATGTGGGTTCCTGTTGCTAAGATACGGCCATACAATACCATAAAATATGAAGCAACATTTCTCCACTTAATTGCTCCAGATTGATCCATCACAGTTGCCAGGCAATTATTGCCAAAAAAATTGCCCGTGCACGCGCGCCTTAAGTAGCTTAAAAAAGAAGAAGTCTAGTACAGATCGCGGCAAACTACTTGGGCATTAAGTAGTAGGGTGGCAACCATTCACAAATCGTAAAACGGTTTTTAGCGAGTTGTAATTGGTTGTTTGCCCCACCATTTATACTGAAGTTGTTTGCCACGATCTATCTGGGTGGGTGCCTACAGAAAGCAATTAAAAACTGGTGCGTTCCAGAATAGGTTCCTAAAATGAATTGTTTTATTACGTACCATTGTAGCGTGTGTTTTGTTCGTTCGTGTGTCATTATATGTAGGATATCCGGTGCCCTTCGGGTCGATGGTTTTCGAATTTCGCGTCATTAACTTATATATATATATATATATATATATATATATATATATATATATATAATATACAAGCTGACCCGGCAAACGTTGTTTTACCATATAATAGTGGACCCGGTCACCAACATCTTGTGTGTGTGTTTATACACCAAAAGTTGCCTACACCAGACAACAGATAGCGCTAGTTACACACTACCAATAAAGGGGCCCAAGCTTGGTCTCTATTTCCTACATATAAAAATTACTCTGTGAAATAGAGTGAGTGTCAGATAACTCTGCGCGACTGGGGCATTTTTGGCGCTAGTTACAGTACATTTTTTTATTCTAAGCTTATAGAAAAGATTAGTATTCGATTTTGACCGCGCAGACGTCAGTGATTACATACTCTTTGGAAACGGCAATGGAAGAAATGACAGTTTTGTATCGAAGGTACGACAGTTAAACGATTTTTCATAGAAAATTACAATTTTTACTCAATTTTCCGGAATAATAAGTAGCCTATGTTACTCTCCAGCTCCCAAACTATCCCCATATCAAATATCATGTCGATCCGTTGCTCCGTTTTGGCGTGAAAGAAGGACAAACAAACAAACAAACAAACAAATAAACAAACAAACAAACACACTTTCACAATTATAATATTAGTATGGAAGTATGGATATTTGGGTAGTCGCATAATATCGATTTAGAAGCCCTTGAGGGCGTGAAGGGTGTCCTCGGATTAAAAATAAAGAAATAAATAATAAGTAAGGGCTCGGCTCGTAATGTTGGTATCTTAAGGTTCTCACCTACGCCAATTCAATGTATACTTTTGCTTATAACTTTTTTATTCCTTATCTTAAAAATCTAAAATAAATATATACGATGCATTACTTATTAATCTCTAGTTCTGTTTATTAAAATTATTTAAATTCATTATAGTTACTGAAAAAACTTAATAGCTATGAACATCAATTTCACAATATATGTGTCTATAGATTCGTAAGTGTTAGATATGCGGTGATGTACTTACAATAAAAAAAACTTATAAGTATTTATCTTCAAAACTGTGCATTCGATATTTTTTTTTAACGCTCAATTTCGGAGAAATAGGGAGTTTTCACAATAAAGAGCAGCGGGTGTCCTAGCGGGGGCCGGGCGGCAGACGGCCGATGGTCTTCGTACGGGGTGGCTGTGTTGCTTATTCCCACGCGCACGTGACACCGATTTACGTAGCATTATTTCGCGATATTTATTGTTTCGTTAGAAATTGCTTTTTAGTGACAGGACACAAATCTTGTGAATTTTTTTTTACGTTCTATATTTTGTGGAGGACACGTTTTTGTAAATAAGTGATTTTTGTAAATAATTGCACATTTCTTAAAAAACGGTTATTTGGTAGATAGGTACTTTTGTAGGTAGTTTCGATATTTCTATTTTAGTTTTTTTTACCTAAGTTGTGTAAATATAATATAAATTTTAATATAAAACTCAAAATGCCTAGACCTACAAAAAGGAAGAGATTTTATTTGGAAAAATTGAAAAAAATTCAAGAAAGAGCGTAAGTATACTAAGATTTTTTTTTTCTAAACATGTTTCCTATTTCATTATTAGTAGGTACCCATAAACTTATAAATACCTAAAAGCGTTATTACTTTTATAGTCAATTGTTTTATTTTCCACTTCTAAATTCTCATTCGAGTTCTAAGTAGGTAGTAGTCGCTATTTTCGAGCATTTTGACTAAGTAAATTTGGTCTAACAGAGCGACTGCAGGGTAGTAGACTAAAAGTCAGTGGTTCGTTTCCTGCTAATGAAGTTTTTTTTTGTTTTTATTTTTGTACACTAAATTTTATAAGTACTAATATTATTATTACTTGTTCAAAGATTATTGATTAATCCGATTATGTATTTTTCTTTCAGAAAAAAAAGGAAGCTGGGTGAAAACACAGTGTAAGCAAGTAATGTAGTCTAGGAGCTAAATTACGTTTTATTAAAGTTTTTCATTTCTCATATTCTGGAAATAAGTTCTAAGATGCCTAGGCAGCGAGTACGTTTTTGGTCGAAAAAATATACTTAGACCTACAAATGTATAGAAGTAAACATAATTTTTTCGAAATATTCGACTTTTTCTTAAAAGCGGCCGATGTTCAATTTGTTGCTCGCATCGCATTGTAGTTAGTTATGCCAGGCGTCTGTCACTCGATGTACTTGCGCGCAAATCTCGCCCTCACCTGGTGCAAATCCATAGAAATTAGGTCCGCAAAAGAGCTAGAATATATGCGATAGAAAGAGATGCAACGAGTAGCCGTTCGTAATTTGCGCCGTACAAGCTGAATTCCACTTTATTGCGTTATAGTTAGTTGCTATTTATTTAAATAGCGGTGTGCAGTATCTGTTACTAGTAACTATTTAGTAATCTGTGGTGATGTGTCGTAATTTCATTATGAAATAATTTATATATTTTTATCCTCAACGGGGAATATATCGTCCGAACAAAGCATTTTATTAGTAAATGCCATTTTTCGTTTCAAATAATATGTTTTTGCTAGTTTAGTTTATTGTTAGGTCTACGACATTAACAATTAGTGAAATAAATTATATACGCTGCTTTATATTTTCAGAACCATTAGCAATGAAGTATAACAGGAAAATGATACAAAAATATGTCAAGTCCTAGCCACACCAGAGTCATCGTCTACTTTGGACCATCAAAACATTGAAAATGACTATGAGGTATGGATGGTGGTGGGAATGTATTTTCATATAAGTACCTAACTTTTAAAACGGCTCTAAAATCAGTGTAGTGCACAAGCGCCCTAAGGTTGCATTGTTCTATGTATTAAAGGAGTAGTCTATGTGTTTAACAATTTAGTATCATTTAGGTTAATTATATATTATTTTTAATTACACTTAATGTTATGTTACTTTTTCAGTTCTGCATTTCACCTGAAAGTGAAGAAGTGCCGAGTAAAAAAATTGGGAGGAGAATTGTAGATGTCTCATACTTCTCGAAACAGTTACTGGAAATATGCAATCACGGACCTTTGGGTTGTTCAGCTAGCGACATCACGCGCACTTGTGATTTTTAATCGGGCGATAGTTTGATCGTTCTCGGATTCAGTATAGAGTTATATGGCAGTGCGCGCACTGACGATTGAAAAAAAAACAACCCTTGGAGTTTCTTGCCGGTTCTTCTCCAAGGCCTCCCGCTGTAGGGTTTGCGAACCGATGGCGTAGCTTCTATGACGTTCACAAGTATTGTAAATAACAATCTAAATTGAATAAACAAATTTTTTGTTTGTAATGATTTATTCCCTTCAGTAGACTTAATTCACCTAGGCCATATCACCTGGGTGAATTAAGTCTACCAAAAAGTATACTTAATTCACCAAGGTGATTTAAGTGCACTCTTAAGTAGACTTAATTCACCCAGGTGATTTAGGTGCACCCTTTAGTAGACTTAATGCACCCAGGATATGCAACCTGTACTTTAATTATTTTTAACATTGCGTTGCTGATTTCTCGTCAAAATTGTACCAAAAACTGAGTTTTATCAAAATCGGTCTATAAACAAAAGCGTTGGCCTCCATCTTGAATTTTAGATGTTTTTTTTTGCGAGAAAATGCGAGCTATGAAGAAACAAACAAAAAACATGCGCAGTTGCAATATTCAGTACAAAATTTTCTTCTGCACAGATTTTATTGTCTATGGTTGGGTTTAACTTATAAGCTGCGTATTGTATAAGACTGCACATAGCTCGGTATAAACTATTTCGCCAAGGCGCGTATTTTTTTTTAAAACAAAGAAGTCAAAAATCCTTTGTAGAGTGCTCGTCAGATAAGTCTGCGCGCGGTAAAAATCGAATACTAATCTTTTCTATAACATTAGAACAAAAAAATACACTATAACTAGCGTCAAAAACGCGCCAGTCACGCGCAAAGTTATTCGACACACACTCTAGGTAAGTACCTGTTTTTTACTACAGATCACAAAAAAATTTGTTACGTTCAATTTTTTTCCCGACATTAATTTGTTTTTCAGAAATTTACTCACGTTGTATTTTTGTTAAAATTCGAAAAAATCCTGTTTTTGAACTTAGTGGCATAGGTGAATTAAGTCTACTAAAGGTTAAAATTTTCCTTCGGTAGACTTAATTCACCCATTTGCAGGTGAATTAAGTATACTTTTTGGTAGACTTAATTCACCTGGGTGATATCACCTGGGTGAATTAAGTCTACAGAAGGATTTATTCTATCGATTGTCTTACTTTTTATCAATGCCCACTAAATCGGTAAACAATACATCATCATCATCATCATCATTTCAGCCGTACGACGCCCACTGCTGGGCATAGGCCTCCCCCAAGGATCTCCATAATGATTAAAAATAATGATAAGTAAAATTTGTACCTATACGAAAATGATAATTAGCTCTTGGGCTATAATTCAGTCAACCAGTAATGTGCGTGAAATATCCGCTAGATGGCCGTTACTAAGAATATGTTATTGGTAGTTCAAAAGAGTTTGTTAAGATGGCGTTGTAGTGGTGCAATAACTTTTGTAAGCAGAGGGGTGAGGACCCGTTGGTGGGGTGCGAAAGAGATCAATTGCGCAAGGTCATTCGCGTACAAGAGCCTCTTAATAGCTAAATAGTACTAATTTTCGTGGAACCGTAATATTGTTGGCGCCTCTGAAGCGAAGTGTTCACTGGCTACAGGTCGCCCGGGAAACAAACGCGGGGGACTATGGATAGTCTCCACGAACTTCTACCAGCGACTTGCATATAAAGAAATTGCAGACGGTGGGCGCCTCGCTTTAGAGAGGGTTCGTAGGAAGTATGGATCTAGATCGTGGGGTGGCATTTAAGTAGTTAAGTAATGCGTATCATAGATGCCTGAAGCCTCCAGTCCATGTGGGCCAATTCGTTGGGCAAACTTCAACCAACTTGAAGGCGGGCGTAAGTCATCTGTGACGTTTCTTGACAGATGCCAGTGGGAGGAAAATCTAACTACTCTGAGATGATTGGTATTTGTTTTACTAATTTCAGGATAATATTTTGCAAGCGTTATTTATTACGCTAAAATTTAGGACATGGTGTAATCCCAAAAAAAAGATACTAAGAAATATCCCCTGTAAGTATTCGCCCCGAAAAATAACTCTGGCGCGCCTCCATAAGATATTGTCCAAAGTGTTGTGTTATTTATGCGTTAGCATTTTCCTGGAGTTGACCCAAACTGGCTAGAATCCATCTTTTTAGCTTTAGATCTTGGGGGGGGGGGGGGCCGTAATAACGGAATAAAACCCGTAACTTACATTCTTAACAACTCTTATATTCCTTTATTAAATTAAATAAATATAAAGTGTACAGATTAGGCTCATACCTACTTGAGGGAACTTGCCACCCAATTGTCTATTCTCACACCAGGTACCGAGCTGGAAGAGGGGTTGATCGGAGAATCTCACTGGCGGCAGACTAGAGAATCGGCCATAGTTTAATCAACCGTTGGGTCCATGACTTTGGGCCAGGAACGACGACCCAAGGAAGAAAATTTGTCGAGGTTGGTGCGTCGTGACCTCAATTGTTTTACAAACTAACCCCGACACATAGCAAGAAGTGGGAAGCAGGAGTCGATTACTGGCTCTTTCAGCCCGTTAGTGTTGTGTTCGACAAAGGCAGAACGAAGCCGTTGAGGCAACGATAAAGATAATAAATATGAACAATAAGAAACCAATATAAGTACTTTCCTGATATCTTTGCGGGCAGGCACCTATATGTAGGTTTAGGTAGTTATAAGGGTTTATTAGTTTTAGTTAACTAACAGCTGTGGTGATGGTTATATCAAAATAAGAGAAAAATAGTAAAGAACATTATATCATAAGATGTCCATTTAAAACTGAAGTTGTTTTTTTTGTATTATTCCCCTCCCAGCACGGTCAGTGAAATTTTCATAATTTCCAAAGAGAAAGCATTACACCATGACCTTCTAAAAACTGAATCGCAAATGAAATGCTGAATGTCAATGAACGAACGATTGGTGTTCTTATTTCTTCCACCCACGTCGGCTATTGCAAGAACTCATTAACTTCAAATAATCATCAAGTACACTTAAACGCACGAACGAATTCATCTGGATGAGTTTAATGTAATGCAAAAACACATTTTCTTCTAACTTTTCAAATTTAGACGTTATTACCTATGTATTAAATCATTAACTACCTTTTAATATTTTTGCGTGATGTGAAACTCACTAACTAGCAATAGTGGTTTTTAGTAATGTAAAAAATTTCTTAATGTTTCTTTTTGGTAAATAAAAAATCATCAAAAGAATATAATGACTTTTTTATGCTTATGCTTAACTTACAACACTGTTAAGTAACAGTTGTCTAAATTCATTATCTGCACTTAATAGGTTTTGTTCAAACATAATGTGCATCGAAAAGCTATAAAGGTAAATAAAAAAGTATTAAATTAATATAATAACTTTTTATGCATATGCTTAACTTGGAAGACTGTTAAGTAACAGCTGGCTTAAAATCACTATCTGCACGTAATCGGTTCTGTCAAAACAGAATGTGCATCAAAAAGGTTTAAAGGTAAATAAAAAAGTCATTAAAAGAATATAGTGACTTTTGTGCATAACATGCTTAACTTACAACACTGTTAAGGTAACAGTTGGCTAAAATTCACTATTTGCACATAATTAGTTCTGTCATAAACACAATGTGTATAGAAATGGTTTAAAATAATCTTAGTGTCTTTTATCAAATTACATTACCAGCAAAATATTATCATAGTTACTTGGCTAACATTAATTAATGTTTCTTATCAATAAACATCTTAAAAAAATATATAGTTTAAAAAACTAAACAAACACACTTTTAATAGTAACAGACTAAAAACTACAAAATAACCGTCTATTCAGTAACTGAAATTAAAAAGCGTGGTGCGCGTTGTCAATATTAAGTTCTTGAAATTCATGCTTTGCAAAGGGCGCACCACGCTTTTTTTAATTTCAGTTACTGAATAGACGGTTATTTTGTAGTTTTTAGTCTGTTACTATTAAAAGTGTGTTTGTTTAGTTTTTTAAACTATATATTTATTTATTTCTTTTTAGTTTAATAAATGGCAAACCAAATTAACATTAATTAATGTCACTGGCTTCCTTAATAAGATGTAATAAATTACATAATTAGGTACATATAATAAAGTATAAGACTAGTTTATTCCTCCCTGTTCCATCATCAGACCCTCACCACCAAGTGTAGCGAATAGGTCTCATCTGAATGAAACAAATGAGCCCAAACTCGAGGGGTTTCCTAGTGGTCATTAAGAAGTGCCACTGGCTTCCTCCCTGCTCCATCATCAGAACTTCACCACCAAGTGTAACGAATAGGTTTCATTAGAACGAAACAAATGAGCCAGAACTCGAAGGGTTTCCTATTGGCCATTAAGGAGTGCCACTGGCTTTCTCCCTGCTCCATCATCAGACCCTCATCACCAAGTGTAACGAATAGGTCTCATTAAAACGAAACAAATGAGTCAGACTCAAAGGGTTTCCTAGTGGTCATTAAGGAGTGCTACTGGCTTCCTCCCTGCTCCATCATCAGACCCTCACCACCAAGTGTAGCGAATAGGTCTCATCTGAATGAAACAAATGAGCCCAAACTCGAGGGGTTTTCTAGTGGTCACTAAAAAGTGTCACTGGCTTCCTCCCTGCTCCATCATCAGACCTTCACCACCATGTGTAACGAATGGATCTCATCAGAACAAAACGAATGAGCCCAAACTCGAGGGGTTACCTAGTGGTCATTAAGAAGTGCCACTGGCTTCCTCCCTGCTCCATCATCAGACCTTCACCACCAAGTGTAACGAATAGGTTTCATTAGAACGAAACAAATGAGCCAGAACTCGAAGGGTTTCCTATTGGCCATTAAGGAGTGCCACTGGCTTTCTCCCTGCTCCATCATCAGACCCTCATCACCAAGTGTAACGAATAGGTCTCATTAGAACGAAACAAATGAGTCAGACTCAAAGGGTTTCTTAGTGGTCATTAAGGAGTGCTACTGGCTTCCTCCCTGCTCCATCCTTAGACCCTCACCACCAAGTGTAGCGAATAGGTCTCATCAGAACGAAACAAATGAGTCAAAACGCGAGGGGTTTTCTTGTGGTCATTAAGGAGTTTCACTGGCTTCCTCCCAGCTCCATCATCAGACCCTCACCACCAAGTGTAGCGAATAGGTCTAATCAGAACGAAACAAATGAGCCAGAACTCGAGGTGTTTCTTATTGGTGATAAAGGAGTGCCACTGGCTTCCTCCCTGCTCCATCATCAGACCCTCACCACCAAGTGTACCGAATAGGTCTCATCAGAACAAAACAATTGAGCCTAAACTCGAGGGGTTTCCTAGCAGCCATTGAAGAGTTCTATTGCCCACCTCTGGACTCCATCATCAGATCAGCTCGATAGTAGCAAATTATTGTATTGTCATCAGATTCATATAGACTTGCAAAGTTTCAGATCAATACGACAATTAGAAGTAGGTTAAAATTGAATTCCAAGATTTTCTTACATTGTGACTTAGTTACAAGTGAAGCTAATAAAAGTGTGGTAAAAACAAATTTTTCAATAATATTAATGCAATTAATTACTTCTTCCAGATAAACAGTGAGTGATATTTCTAACGTTAATGATATTTAATGAATTTTTGTCTATGTATTTTATTTAAAACCGACGTTGTCCGCGGTGCATGCAAGGAGTGCGCGGGCGGGGCCCCCGCGAGGGGTGCGGAGGCGCCGGGCTCGATCTGCCCCTGCGCCTGCCGGCCCCTGCCTGCCGCTGCGTGCGGTTATCAATGTTATCATTCCGCTCGCGGCGTTGAAACGTAGTGTTGCATTGTGAGAATTGGCTGACAGTTAGTGATTTCTTGAAAAATGGATCGTCATTTTTATTTTAAGCCTGGACGAGCTAGTGCGATATTAATAATGATAGATAATAAGGAGAACATAAGGAATAATGCAAATGATGATGTAAGTATTTTTTGGTTACGGCTGTTTTAATCATTCCGGCGGCTCGCGGCGTGGGACGTAGTGTCGCATTGTGTGAATTGGCAGTTAATGATTTCTAGCAAAAAGGCTCGAAATTTTAATTTTAAGCCAGAAAGAGCTATTGCTATGTTAGTAATTTTAGATAATATGGAAAATGCAAGGAATAATTCAAAGGAAGTTCAAAGTATTTTTTGGTTAGGGCTATTCTATCACTGTTTTATAGGTACGTACAGTACAGAGTAGGTATTATACGAACGACCTACACTATGTGAGGTGAGTAATCTATGATTAATGAGATTTATGCTATTTACAAGTTCAATTAAATTTAAAAATCAGTTTTCAGCTGATGTTATTGAAGGCACACCATCCCCTCCATCAGTCATTAAAAAATGTATAAGTTGTTTTTGGTCGGAACTATAATTTTATCGATAGAAGTCGTGTTTTGTGAATATTTTACGTTTATTTCAGATTACAGTCGACAATAGTAAAAATGATGATGGAACAAATGACACCGCCACTGAACATTCTTCAATGCCGCTTGGAGATCAAGTAAACCTAGATGATGATGTGTCTTTATTTGTATGTACTTATGAAAAAAAAAATCTAGTGCGCTAGATAATCGCACGATCATCGTAGCGACTCCGTAGCTCAGTGGTTAGAGCAGTCGCCCGGATAGCGAAAGGTCGTGGGTTCGAGTCCCATCGGAGCTGTTTGTGGGACGGGTCGATTTTTTCTATATACCTACTTAATTTTCCATTTTTCAACCATAAAAATTGAAAGGTATTTCTTTCGCGTGTGGGGGTAGTAATATCTTCACATTGATGAAATTAACGCTGGCTATACAGCGTGTAAGAAGTATCTCATCAAAAACATAAAATATGTGAAGTGAGAGCCAACTTCAATATTAGGAAATATGCCTTGGTTGTTGACTTCAACGACAAAAGATGTGAGATCTAAATGGGTGCCAAGTTTAACGGTCAGTCCTGAAAATTTAGTACTTACATAAAATGTTTCATAACAACTTAAAATATAATTTCTTCTTATAACTTAGGATAATATATTGAAGCCTAAGGTCTGACTTGGCTAGTTCTCGTATACGAATTATTATTAGGTACTTACTGAAACAGTCATGGAAGAGCCCTATGTTCATCTCTAGTTTCTAGTCTACCAGCAAGCCAAATTTTCGGAAGAATACAATAAGAACTTCGGCTTTAGAGCTTGCGAAGGCTATAATATATATATATATAATTCGTATATGAAAACTAGCCAAGTCAGACCTTAGGCTTCAATATATTATCCTAAGTTATAAGAAGAAATTATATTTTAAGTTGTTATGAAACATTTTATGTAAGTACTAAATTTTCAGGACTGACCGTTAAACTTGGCACCCATTTAGATCTCACATCTTTTGTCGTTGAAGTCAACAACCAAGGCATATTTCCTAATATTGAAGTTGGCTCTCACTTCACATATTTTATGTTTTTGATGAGATATCATTACTTTTTGTAGAGAAATTATTAGTAGGTACCTACTTATTCATAATAAATTAATACCAAATGTTTCAGTATATTTTATTTGGCCAGTTATATTACTTTGCCCTTGTGTATCAGCTACTGACAATGAAACTAATTTTATGCTCGTGTTTGGTGTGGACGTAGAAATATCATCTTTAACAGATTTTCTTATTTCCAACAGTTTCTTTTTCCTAGTCGTAATAGTGTATGGTGTTTTGCTCGACGAAGTTGCAGTAGGTATTTAATGTTCCTGAGCAGATATTGCATTTCCATTTGCGTTTTGATTCTGGTCTCATTAAGCGATAAAGCTTTCCGGACAAACTCGTATCTTTTGCCGCACAATGCACTAATATAGAATCCTTGGCAGTATCAAAGAATACTATATAATTATTACTACGTAGCCACTGACCTCTATTGTTTATACACTGGACAATCTGTCTCCATACAAATTACAGCTAATTTTATGTGGCAATTTAAAGCGCCGCCACTACGAGTGCCCGAGAACTAATTTTGACACAATCATTACCGCAGTTGACAATATTTATGTCAGCCAGTCCAGTGTGTAAATAATAGAGGTCAGTGTATATAGCAGTAGTTTGTCTTTTACATTTATCATTTAGCGCCATGTCTTGACAATTTATGGATGTAGCCGTTTTTGTTGACATATCTAATCTTGCTTATTGATTCTTTATTTGCTAACTAGCTTAAGCTGACCCGGTAAACGTTGTTTTGTCATATAAATTATAGTGGACTAAAGTAGAATAAATAATAAGAAGACTATGTCTAGTGTGTGTGTTTATACACCAAAAGTTGCCTACACCAGACGATAGATAGCGCTAGTTAGGTATACACTACCAATAAAAGGGCCAAGATTGGTCTCTACTTCCTACATATATAAATTACTCTGTAAAGTAGAGTGCGCGTCAGATAACTCTGCGCGCATGCGCGACTGGTGCATTTTTGGCGCTAGTTACAGTACATTATTTATGCTAAGCTTATGGAAAAGATTAGTATTCGATTTTGACCGCGCGCAGACGTCAGTGATTACATACTCTTTGGAAGCGGCCACGGAAGAGATGACAGTTCACACTCCATTTGGTGTATAAACACACACATATGCAAATTACAAAGGCATATAAACACAGACACACATAGGCATAGTATACATATTATTTATTTATAAGGAAACTCAGTGTAAATGAAACATAGGTTAACACTGCACCCTTTATTAACAATAAATCAACAAATATGCATCACTAAAGGCATTAAAAATGTTCAAAGAAGTCTTTTTCAAACACAGCACATCACCAAAGAACTCTATATCAACACTCAACACAAACGAGTCTTTTTCTCAAAAAACGGTAGGTACTCCGAGCAACGAAACTATATAATTGCTAACGGAATTACGGATCTTTACGAAACAGAACATAGCAAATAACAAATTTAACAAACAAAAGTATAATTTAGATTATTTGACATTATTTTCCGTAAGTACACTTTAATCTCTTTAAAGTTAATACCCTTCCATCAACTTTCAACAATATAGTATAGAAAAAAAGGATTTTTCTCTTCTTTTCTATACTGTGGGTGGGTGTATTAACTTGGAGCCATCTATCGTTGTCTTTAGTGAACTATTTATGTGCAAAGTGTGCACCTACAGGGAGAACATAGCAACTTTCGCATTTTTTGGCTTCTCGTTTGAATGTATGAAGATTGCGCCCCCTGGTGGTCGGGTTAAAGTACTATGCTCCGTTTTGACGTGAAAGAAGGACAAACAAACAAACAAACACACTTTCACATTTATCATTACGACTCCGTAGCTCAGTGGTTAGAGCAGCCGCCCGGAAAGCGAAAGGTCGTGGGTTCGAGTCCCATCGGAGATGGTTGTGAGATGATGGTCGATTTTTTCTAAATACTTCATTTTCCATATTTCAATAATAAAAATTGGACTGTGAATGCAAAAAAGTAAAAATTTAAATAACTTTATAATTTATATTAATATTAATAATTAATTTAAGTGAAAAGTCGTGGGTTCGAGTCCCATCGGAGCTGGTTGTGAGATGAGGATCGATTTTGTCTAAATTCTTCATTTTCCATTTTTCAATAATAAAAATTGGATTGTGAATGCAAAAAAGTAAATATTTCAATAACTTTATAATTATATTAATATTAATAATTAATATTAATAATTAATAAATAATAATATGGATATCGTGCTAGACGGCGCAAGTTTGTAATTAATTTAACGCGAGGACAAAAAAGTATTTGGGTAATCTGGGGATCGAACTTGGTTCTCTCGAGTCCTCAATATTGAATGGCCACTACGCCGTTGGCGCTAGCCAAACTTCAAGAGGTATGACGAATTATTGGTATATAACAGAATAAAAACTATTACAAACTTATATTTGTACTTCATCTAATACAAGATCTTATACAGGATAAGTGCATAGGGAACGCAAATATAAGTTTGTCAAGGGTCATTCCATGGAAAACGCTACCACAACATATTTTCTTAAAATGCTGATTTTAAAAGAAAATTTGTCTTAGGATAATCTTAAAAGCCTATATTTTAATAGACCACCCTTAATTTCTTAATTTATTTTCGAATTTATTCAGTTTTTACATATCAAAGTCTGGTTACTGTCTACGATTGATGGTAGTTTATTTTTATCAAAACTTTCAGCACCAAAACAAGAAAACTACTGTCAGATTGACATTGCGCGTTTCACTGTTAGAAAGGAAAAGTTTTAAGCAAACAGTGCCTGAAATATTATTTTGATACTTTAATAATTTCTTAGATTTATTTAACCTTTAAGGCATGCCTCTTACGTGTAACACCCGTTACAAAAAAAGAGCATTTGTTCATTTAGCGGCTGAGTTAATGTACGCATCATAAAATGCATTTGAGAAAGTAAGGTTATGATTAAGAATTGCAAATATTTTCTATTTATTTGATGTTCAGCTTATTTATTTGTGAAATATCGGTGAGGAATGATGCGTAACACCCGTTACGTAACGGGTGTTACTAATTTTTGATATGACTTTATTAACACTAATAAAAGGTTGGTTGTGTTGGTTTATGATTGTTGAATCTAAAAATCTTTCAATGCGTTTTATGATGCATACATTAACTCAGTAGCTAAATAAACAAATGCACTTTTCTTGTAACGGGTGTTACACGTACGAGGCATGCTTTAAAAGTTCTAAGAAATTATTAAAAATATTAATTATTGCGGCTGCTTAAAACTTCTCCTTTTTAACGGCGCGAGCGGCGGAAAGCGCAATGTCAATCTGACAATTATTTTCTTTTTTCGGTGTTGTAAAAGGGGACTGTACCTATAACAGTTTTTCCAAATATATTGATGTTAGAGAGCAGTAGACATGATACTAAGTTCTACTAAGTTCCTATATTGTTTAGTGCCAAAAATTTGATCAATTAAACATTTATTACTACAAATATTGGTTTAATTTCGTACTCGTAACACCCGTTACATTGAGCTGTAACACCCGTTACATTTTTAAATGTCCATAGAAAATCCTAAGTGTATTTTTGTTTTAATATGAATAGTCTATAATGTTTAGAATTTATTTAGAAATACATTTACAATTTTTTTCCCTTCGAAAATAAACACAATTCGCAGACTTTTGCTTTTGTTGCGGATAATCCGGAAAGCATAGGCAAAATCGTGTAACGCCCGTTACGCACATATATTGTTCCTAATTTCTTTACTGCTAGCTATTACTGTTAGTTTTAATACGGATGACGAAACTTAGACCTAGGTGGAGGGTGTTAAGCTAATAAAAAGGAAATGTTTTCTTTTTGCATCATTAATTAATCGTCCAGTAAAGGTGTACGACCTGTAACACCCGTTACATGGAATGACCCTCAACGTTTTATTTAAAAAAAATACTAGTTTCGGATTTTTTCCTTTGTATTCACCAGATTACCTGTCTGCATGCCAAATTTCAGCTTTCTAGGTCATCTGGAAGTTGGTTATAGTTTTGATTATAGGTGAGTCAGTGATAAAAATAACGATTTTTGGACGTAAATATCTAAATAACTGTTTGAGGTGTGTATATAAAATTTGGAGCACATATTTATCTCGCTAGTCTCAATACATAAGCCAAATTTGACATGTTTCTGTGTAATAGTTTTTGAGTTATGAGGGAGTCAAAAGTGGCTCCAAATGGTTCGTGTTAAGATACACACGGTGCTGCTCGCCAGTTCTGTTTTCTTTTGAACTTGGCTGATACGCTTCCGCGTATCCAGATTTGATAAATTTGACGCTTCTCGTAGCGACTCCGTAGCTCAGTGGTTAGAGCAGTCGCCCGGATAGCGAAAGGTCGTGGGTTCGAGTCCCATCGGAGCTGTTTGTGGGACGGGTCGATTTTTTCTAAATACTTCAATTTCCATTTTTCAAGATTGTGGTCATATAAAGGCTGATTATTCATAATAAATTAGAGAAGATAAATATTCACACCCAAATGCGATTTCGACGCAATAATTACTGTCAAAGTTATGTGTAAATGTTAGCGATATTGTCGCTCAAAAACTTAGTTTTCTTGACGAGAAAATTTTCGTTTAGTTTGTATTTACAACAATATTTTGAATTTTGGGATAATTCTTTCAGAAACTAAGTCCTTTCTTATTTTTTTTAATTTTAAGAAATTGTTAATTGAAGTTTACTTTAAAGTCTTTATGGCAAGAAGTCATTAATTTTGTTTTTAACTTAAAAAAATTACGTACGTTTTATGTTAAGAATTTAATTGTTGTTAATTTGATTAATAATAATATAATACTATTAAACTGCCTTTAGTTTTTTCATACAGATTGTATCCTGCTATTATTATAAATGCGACAGCTTGTGTGTGCGATGTGCGTGTGTTTGTTACGTATTCACGCCTAAACGGCTGGACGGATTTGGATGAAATTTGGATGTTGGACAGATTAGGACCTGCCTTAACATTGGGCTACTTTTTATCCTGATCAAATGTTTCTTACGGTTCACACGGACGAAGTCGCTGGTGGCAGTTAGTTTGTCATGATTAGGGCATGTTCATTATTGAAAAAGTTCATTAATTGATTTCTTATAATTTAGTTTCGGTCATTTTTTATTATTGCCATAACTTAAAATGATATACTTTCAGGAACTAAATCATAACATTTTTTTTATATCTAATTAAAGAAATCATTGATTGCAGATTAATATAAAATGTTTATTGCAAGAAGTCATTAACTTTGTTTTTTAGCTTTAAAAAAAAACGTTTTGTGTTGCGAATTTAATTCTTTGTCGATTTGAAAAATAAGTATATAACACTATTAAACAGAATTTTATCTTTTTTACACCTATTGTATTTAACAAAATATGACATATTCAAAATTGAAAAAGTTCATTAATTGATTTCTCACAATTTGATTTTGGTCACTTAGTGAGTTCTTGCAATAAGCCGACGACCCAATTCTTTCACTCGATTCTGTCATGCCCGGAGAGCGAGAGGGACAGGTATATCCTGTAGATGTCGTGTTAGCTCGACCGAGTTATAAGCCAAATAAGAGTTCATGGCAGTACTGTGCAATGTCGCTGACTCGCTTGTCATTGACGCAATAGAATCTCGATCGCAATTAAGCTGATCAGTTTAGCTCCTAAAAAAACCACAATAAGGTTGATGGTAGGCACCCTGTACTTAAATTTGAACATTATTGATCTAAATACTGTGCAAACTTCTCTGCAGGCAGGCGACAGGTCGGATCACCCCCGCTCCAAAGGGATCTCTGCGATTTGTTTAGTTGTCTCCAGCTCCCAGGAGTTACAGAACTTCGGAGACAGTTGGGAACTTTATTTGAACATCGAGATTGTTCTTGACAATTATCGAAACTAATATTATAAATGTGAAAGGAAGTCTGTGTCTACCTTTTCACGCCAACACGACTATTCCGCTTTTAAAAATAGAGTTCTTGCAAAAGATATAAGTTTAAGGAAGGAAAAGATATAATGGAAGGAAAGCAATGAAATACAATAAGGATTCCATGTGTACTTTACTATGTATTTTTACAAAATCTTTGCACGCAGTTTTGTTTCTTGTCAAAATGAAGGAATGTTCATTCAAGGCAACTTGCTACTTCCATTATTTGTAGTTTTTCCACCATGTGCCATAACTTTTAGACACCTGGGTGCCTACCATCAACTTTAAGACAGCGATTCAAAAATAGCGCGATGCAGAATAGGTTCCTAAAATGAATTGCTTTCTTTCGAATGACCGAACGATTTGTGTCCTTATTTCTTCTACCCGTCTCTTTCACTCGATTCTGTCATACCCGGAGAGTGAGAGGGACGGGTATAACCTGCAGGTGTCATTTTAGCTTGGCCGAGTTATAAGTCAAATAAGAGTTCATGACAGCTTAGCGGCTGTGAAATGTCATTGATTGATCACTGAATCGCTGTCATTGATATTAAGCTGTCGTGGTGCGAATAATCGAAGCAGATCAGTTTAGGTCCTAAACAAAACCGCAATAAGAGGTGATGGTAGGCACCCTGGTATACAGGCTTAAGTATTTTTTAACACATCAATTTTTTTTCCAGGCATTAATTTATCATTCATTGATTCTATCTATAAAAAAAACGAGGGAGTGCCTGCAGAAGTGAAAAGAGCTCCCTAGACTTTTTCACAAAAAAAAAAAAATACGGACTGAATTTGAACCAAGGTCTTCTGGCTTCAATACCGCCTGTTTTCTAACTTGAGCTATTACAACTTTGTAAACGGTGGCGAAATTTGCCTTCGTATTCTAACGACATTGTAATAGTTTTTCGATAAGTTCACGTGTCCGTCTTACGATGGCATCCTTGCTAAATACAGGTGATCTGTGATAGCACCTTTAGGAACCCGAGACATGGTGTTAGTAACTTAATATGACCCCGACAAAATCACGGGCTACTTCTTCATCATCATCATCATCATCGTCAGCCATTTAATGTCCCCACTGCTGGGGCACTGGCCTTCCTTATGGATGAATAAGGAGAATGAGCCATGACCCACCACGCGGGCTCAGTGCGGATTGGTGGGTATTAACGACTGCAAGTGCAGCCGGGACCAACGGCTTAACGTGCCTTCTGAAGCACGGAGGAGCACGAGATAAAAGTTTTTGGTCACCCATCCCGTGACCGACCATTGCGAACGTTGCTTAACCTCAACGATCGCAGGCCAAGCGCGCTGCTACTTCTTCATGATTACTAAATTAAATTACTAGCTTTCCGCCCGCGGCTTCGCCCGCGTGGACAACACGACGTTATCCCGCAGGAATGTGATATTTTCCGGGATAAAATATAGCTTATGTAACTCTTCAGCCCCTAAGTTTAGGGGCCCCATTGGGTTCCCCATACCAAAAATCACGTCGATCCGTTGCTCGGACAAACGGACGGACGGACAAACAAACACACTATCACATTTATAAATATAAATAAATAAATGTTTATTTTTCTTCTCTCACATAGACAGTAAGTATTACAGTTTAGTATACAAAGTAAGTATATAATTCGAAAAAATCTATGCGAGAGACTGGTGTCTGTACTAGACCGGTATGACAGATAACCAGAATAATAATATTATGGATTATTGTATTTATAATTTTATTTTTAGATAAAATTAAGAAAGGTTGTAATATGAATATTCCTAAACAGCTTAAATTTAACTGGAAAGCTTCAGTTTTCTCACAAGCGTCGCCTTATTAATTCGAAAGTGTCATTACTGTTGTTCCCTTCTCGCATAACGTCATCGCTTTAATTAGCACAGCAATAACGACCCCGACGACATGAAAACGACTCAGTTAAGACTAAACGACTTTAGTCGGCTTACGTATCAATTTATGTGTGATAAATAATAATTATGGTTTCAGTTGTCAAGAATGTTTAGACACTGCTTTCAATCTATTTTTTTTTATAAACAAATTGGAGAATTATAGTTTTTTTCTACGAAGAAACTAAATTTTCGATTTCACGCTCTTACAAATTGAGCTAGCAGCAATACTTATGAAGACACGTCGAAAAACTATAAAGATATACCCCTTATACAACGAGATAATGAAATTACGCAAATTCTGAAGTAAATTTATTCAGAATCGAGACTAAAATCTATTATCTCCTTTCTTAAAAAAAACATGGCACAAAATCTATAAAAGGAAAACTCTACTGTTGTTTATTAAAGGTGAAAGGCAACGTCACACATCGCATCCATACCTAGAGTATCTATTTTGCAAGAAATGCATGATAGCCAAAAAAGTCCAAACACGTAATGTCCTTAAATAATTCAAGCAAAAATAATATTATATTATGCTTAAAAAAATAACACCACATTTTTAAAGCTTTATGTTTTTACAAAATATCCAACGTAATCTTTTTAAATTAACATAGCTGATTTTCTTTTATGATTAGAGTCTACCCTTTATTTTATCGTGGTTGAAAATGTTGCTCTTTATAAATTTTATATCTATAAAGAAACAACTTCTAACTATTTTTTATTTCAAAACAACAAGCGTAGGTAAGACTATAAAAATATTTTACGAAAGAAAAAGTAAATATCAAAGTTTCGGTAAAATCAGTCTGCAAAGAAAACGTAGACATTCTAAGTAAAAGAGCGTATCAGAAAAAAAGCTTAAATAAAGGTTCTTTATTCTGAAAAGAAAAAGACATTTCGCTAAAAAGGGGCGCCTCGAACTCACACGACAATATTTGCTTCCTCACAAAAGTCCAAATAAATAGACAGGTTCTTATCAAAACATCTGCCTTAAGTTTCCTGTGCTTATCTTGTATCGGAGAGTGCTTTGGAGGACAGAGGCAAAATCATCACAGTGCCAGTGTTAACGGAAATTAAATAACAAGTTTTTATCCGCGGCCTTGCTCGCTTGAAATTCAGTTATATCTAGGCCAAATTTTATCAAAACTGGTTTAATCCGAACCAATCTTCTATGCCAAACCGTTCTCGGAAAAACTTGACTGAACCAAATCGAGATACATAAGTAAAAAAATAATAATGTGCCGTTGATTTTTTTCTCCCTATTTTATTTATTACGGAGTCGTCAAATTGAAAAATGACCTTTGACCTTCACATTCAGTAAGGTTATTTTCTACTTAGATTGAGTACATTTTTTGCTCATTATGTACCTAAGATAGTAAATAATTTTCAACTAAAAAGGAATTACATAGTTTAATGGACATACTAATCTTAATCTTATTCACATTATAGGATACTTAAAAGAAAACTGCAAGCTGTGCCGCATATTCAAATCTAAAAGTAATAATAAATAAAAAGAAATAGCAACTTAGGAATGTGTTATTGCTTTAATGATTATTTTAATTATTTAAGCATGCAGGTTAACGTGTCTTTTTCTTTGGTAGTAGGTATAGAGTTTGAAAAAATGCTCGAAACACATTGAGTTAAAAAGAACGTTAGTACATTATAACTCAATGTTGAAACACAAATACTTGACCACCATAATAAATCTTGGAGTCGAGTGTATGAAGTATTGTGTACTGTGATGTGAACCGATAAAAAGTTAACAGGTTTTTTGTAACTGTGCTAAGTATATTTGGCGCAATTCAGAAAAATATACACGATAATTTTTTATCACCCCAGATAATTTTAGGGATTATTCTACTCTTAAAAGCAATCAACTTTTATAATGGGACCAACACTGAAATCGCGAAAACAAATCAGCTGTTTCATAATAATCCCTAAAATTATCTAGGGTGATAAAAAAAATTACCGTGTATACTTAAGGAATTATAATACACAAAGAGGTCACAGACTCCAAAAATAGAGGCAGGTACTCAACAAATTTTATCTCTGTTCTATTGACAACCTCTACGCTCTCTCAAATCGTAACCAAAGAAACCTGGGTTTTATCATCAACAAATGAAAGTTCAATTCACTTAAAACTGCAATAAACATAACAAAAATTAATATAGCCCGTATTGCTATTACGATAAAGACATTAAAGGAAACAACTTTGTTTATATTGCATCGTAAAGTCAAGTTTATAAGCCAGCGTTGTAGAAGATAAGATATTTATAAGTTAAATATTTGTGTAAATGGTACGATTTGATTCGGTACGATACAAGAATTGTTTTCGCAAATATTGAACCTTTGGTTAGTAAATCAAAGTTGTTTTAAAGCTATTTGATTTGTAATTGAAGACGTTTTAATAGAAAAATACCACGGGTTGCACTCTGGGAGTGCCGGCAGAAGTGAAAAGGGCTAGGCTTTTTCACAAAAAAAAAGGAATTTGACCATAAAAAAAGAAAAAAATACAGACTAGAATTGAACCGAGGTCTTCTGGCTTCAATGCCGCCCGTTTTCTAAACTGAGCTATCACAACTTTGGAAACGGAGGCGGAATTTGCATTTCGTATTCTAAAAGAAATAGATAGATATATATATTTGACCTGATCATAAAGCGAGTTTAAAATTTTTTACCCATCACAAAAAGTGCACAACGCAGAGAAGTTATTCTTTCGCTTCAAAAATTAAACCGTCTTCAAAAAGTACCTACCTGTGCCTTTTTTTAGCTTTTTCTTGCTCCTGGCTGGCACCGACCTCAAAAACTTTAAAGATATTTTCTTTTCCTTAACAGTTGAGTACTTTTTGAGGTAGTTTAAAGTTTTTTTAAATTACATTTTATTTCATTATTTTTAGTGTAGTTCGTACCATAATTAACCCATATTTCAAAAACTATTCAGATAATAAAATTAATATGATTTTTTGTTAATATTAATTTTTTTATTAGTAATTAATTAATTTAAAAAAATAACAAATCCTGCTCAAATTGTTGGTCTCTCTTTCACAAAACGCCCTGTATTTCAACTAATATGAATAGGGTCATCGGACTTTGACAAGATTGTCCACGCCATACAATATTGAATACTTCAGCCTTCAGCCTTATCACCACTTAATATCAGGTGTGATGAAGGCTAAGTGCTACACCGTTGTGGATAAAAAAATAATAAAAAAAAAACTTGAGTTAAACCATACTATTTATATCTGATATCTGAGACAGTAGTAACAGTTATCGGTTATCCTTGTGGAGTGAATATCATAAAGGTGCATTGATATCCAGTCATATTTGAAAAGTACTTAACTACTCTGATAATGATTAAAATTGCGTCTAAGAGGGGATGTCAATAAGCTCGCGAAATGGGAGAGATGGAGGAGGTAGGTTCATTAGTCCAGGTACAATTATTAATTGAGCACCTCATCATGAGTTTATATTCCAAATTTGAACGTAATCGGGTCATTAATATTTTTTTAATACAGTTGCTCAAAAAGTGGCGTATTGCAGGGACGTATAGCGTTCGGGATGCGGGCTATTACACACTCGAACTTTTTCTTTACCTTTCCCGAACTCGTGCGTTTTCTTTCCCAACTGTCAAAATATTGTCTATTAAAAAGAAAAAACCGACCACGAAGTTTTTACAAAAAAAAAAATCATAAAAGTTTTTATGATTCATGCAAATATTTCTAAAAAGAAGCTACTAATTTGTTTCAATATCAGATTTAAAAGTAATTTTAATTATACATTAAATTAATATTAGTATCGGCCAAATTAAATTTATGAATATAAAAAATACATAAAATTGGCTGTATGACCACAGATTACTAAATATGGTATGACGTGCACTATTTACCATAGTATCTGCTTATAGGAGTTTGCGCAAGTAAGTGAAAAGAAAATGAGGCACCTTATTTCTTAATTATCTAAATTAGTTTTTTCTGGTTTTTATTGTGGTAGGTACTTAGTATGGTGGAATTAGTGCTCTAATGGAAAACGATGTGGTAAAAGAGAGAAATAAGGAAAGGCGCTCCTGTAGGATTCGGATTGCTTTTGTTAGGTTTCATTTAATTTCATCTCATTTAATTTAATTTTCATTTTATATCAATAAAAAAATTCTACTGAAGCCTTGGCTGTATGATCATAGTTTCCTTTGCCAACCCAGAATGGGTGAAGAAAACAAAAAAAAAGTCTCTGCTTATATTCTTTTACGATTAGTTAGTTGAGTTTATTGTGTTTTATTATTTTATTAAATTGCTTAATTTTTTCGCAACTGTATTAAAAATAGTTGTTTAGTACACGTGCGGAACCGTCATTGCAACTTGTTCCGACTGTCAACCCTCACCTTCGGCTGCGCCTCGGCTCGGGTACACATTTGTCGGAACTCTTTGCAATGACAGACTTTCCGCACTTGTAATGAAATCTACTATAGTTATTAACGTGCAAGCAAGACGGTAGGGAAAACAAAAACAAATCAAGATTTTTTCGAATGTTTTCGTCGCCCTTTGAAGCTCTGTCGCGAGATAAAGAATGAAGTTACAGTCCGAATCAATACTGAAGATGAAAGCTATGTTCACCATCGTAATCCTAGTCGAAGAAGGATTCGATACGATGGCATAAAAAAGGCATTCTGCCGCCAAAGAGTGCCTAATTGGATAATAAGGCGGAAAAATGTTTGCGACTGTTTTTTTTATATATTTTACTAATCGACTATGTAGAATGCAGTGTTAGAACAGTTAAATACTAAGCTTTATTTATTAAAAGATTTGGAGGGGTCCATAAAAGAAAAAAATGAGAAAAAGTTTTCTTTGGCATGAAAATGCACCTGCGCACGAGAGTCACGTTGCAACGGCATTTATTCACCCATGACGGTTCGAAAAACTTTATCAACCTTTTTATAGTTCAAACCCGGTCCCAAGCAACTATTTAAAATTTACTGCAATAAAATAAAAGGTACATGGAAAAAAAATACGGCGACCTAGAAGCGAAGTCGGTAATTTCCACTCAAATTTAATTTTTTTTTTCAAATCTGTAATCAATTTATATGAGCATTTTCAGAAATGTATTTGAAGTAATAAAGTAATATACTTGAAGGAAAACAATATATTTGTTTTGTTTAACTTCCGTGAACTTTTTGACCTGCCCTCGTATGTAACGAAAATCTGCTGTAGTGTAAGGTTACTTGTCTTTTCCTTTGCATTTTAGCCTTAAAAAGTTATGTGATAATAATTTGTTAGAAGGTAATTACAGTACAAAACCTAGCTTAGAACACAGTAAAAGCAGTATAAGCAGTATCACACTTCTTCGTTATTTTAATAATAACCAACAATTCATTGAAACATGTTACATTGCGTGTCTGTCTTCACAGCATTGATCTATCCAGAGAGATTGTTTAGGGTTGAACTAAATCAGATCTAGGTCTAAGTAGGTATTAAAAAGGAAAGGTTTTGATCTGAGCAAATTATCCTGTATTTTCTCGTCACAAAAAATGTGACTGAAAATTCGATATTCATTTGTTCTTCTTTTCTTTCTTGGCCGTATTAATATTTCTGAGGTTATTCAAAACAGATTCAAAACAAAACAAGATCGATCCTGACATTATGATTTATAAAAAAAAAAAACCCGCGTGGTTGGTACCCTTTCTTATAACTCTCGGGAAGAATGTAGCTTTCTAATGGTCAAAGAATTTTCTAAATCGGTCCGAGCCACAGTCGATGCAAACAAACAAACAAACAAACAATCAAATCTTTTCTCTTTATAACATTAGTATAGACTAGCTACGCAGCGCGGATTCACCAGCGTGTTTCCCGTTTCCGAGTAAATAACGGCATAACAAATTGTCTAATTACTTAGCAGTAATGTAGCTGGCTTACTGGTGAAATAATTTTCTAAGTCATCAGTACTTTCAGAGATTACTTCCTACATACAATAGTAGTTTTGTTACACAAGGAACGTAAGCGAGCTATTACAGAACAAGATCCAATTTGGCGCCCGTGCGAGCGCAGCTCGCAAGGGCGCTAAAGGATCGAGTGCACCCGAGATATTTAGACGCCCGAGCGAGCGAAACGAGCGAGGGCGAATATAGTTCGAGGGTGTAATAGCTACTTGCAACCGAGGTAAGCATTCTACTTTACATCATTCATGCGAGGTAAATAAAACATTTATATTGTTATGACAAAACGATTCTTTTATAAGAGAGAACATATTTATTCAAAATTTAAAAGAATATAAGCAGAGACTTTTTTTTTGTTTCGTTCACCCATTCTGGGTTGGCAAAGGAAACTATGATCATACAACCAAGGCTTCAGTAGAATTTTTTTATTGATATGAAATGAAAATTAAATTAAATGAGATGAAATGAAATGAAACCTAACAAAAGCAATCCGAATCCTACAGGAGCGCCTTTCCTTATTTCTCTCTTTTACCACATCGTTTTCCATTAAAGCCACATTATTGCACTAATTCCACCATACTAAGTACCTACCACAATAAAAACCAGAAAAAACTAATTTAGAAAATTAAGAAATAAGGTCCCTCATTTTCTTTTCACTTACTTGCGCAAACTCCTATTAAGCAGATACTATGGTAAATAGTGCACGTCATACCATATTAAGTAATCTGTGGTCATACAGCCAATTTTATGTGTTTTTTATATTCATAAATTTAATTTGGCCGATACTAATATTAATTTAATGTATAATTAAAATTACATTTAAATCTGATATTGAAACAAATTAGTAGCTTCTTTTTAGAAATATTTGCATGAATCATAAAAACTTCTATGATTTTTTTTTTGTAAAAACTTCGTGGTTGGTTCTTTCTTTTTAATAGACAATATTTTGACAGTTGGGAAAGAAAACGCACGAGTTCGGGAAAGGTAAAGAAAAAGTTCGAGTGTGTAATAGCCCACATCCCGAACGCTATACGTCCCTGCAATACGCCACTTTTTGAGCAACTGTATTAAAAAGTTACTTTACAATTAAAGCATTCACCTGCTTGAATTGCAAAGTAATTTGAAAATGGAACGTTCTATCTAAACAATACACTGTGTTGCACATGCCAACTTACACAGCCTCTTACCATACTAGTAAATCCTAGTTACCGAGCAGTATGATGTAAACTTACAAACCATCGCTCAGTGCTCTAGATGTAACGCGAGTTTTTTTTCTTAATGCATCATTTGGAGCATCAGTAGCTCAAGCATTTGACACCGCCGTTATGGTAATCGTATAGTAAACTATAACTTCCATCAAAAGCTGTCAAATAACTATTGTGTTCTTTACACGACTGAAAAAGGCACTGCTCTGGTTTTCATACAAAATAATACGATTACGCTACCGATAGTTTTTAGAGCTACCTAACTATAGTTCGCACTTGCGTTACTGCTTTACCGTAGGCTCCATTACTGTACTGTGGTTTTTATGTGTAAAGACTAGTTTGTCCTGAATAGTAAAACAAAACAAACATGCAAAAGAGACATTTGGCCGTCTGAATCGCATTCCCACATCTGGGCCAGTAATTTTATGATTACTCGACACTAGTTAATGTAGGCTTCATTAAAGGCAGGTTTTTAGACCAATTTTGCTGGTAAGCCAGAGGTCTAGTGACAAAGCAAAAGTGTAAAAAATGTTTGTATTTATGACTTTATTTTTAGCTTTTATGTTTTGTACTTATGTCCTGGTTTTATTTAAGGCTGGCATTCCCCAAAATAGGGTATTTTAAATTATGGATTACTCGCAAATCACAAGTAGGTACTTAAAACTTGGAAAAAGTATATGTTATTTTACAGTTATTTATCTAGTGCTTCCGGCCGTTTTTTTCGATTGGTGATATTTTACTGTGTCAAATAAAATCCCAAACATCCGTCTAATCGTAATCCAAATATCGTATTACTTGCAGTATACTTGGTTTTAGTTAATGAAAAATATACGAAAATAATTGTCTTTGATTAGCCGAGGGATTCCGGCAGTCATAAGTTAAAAAATTTTATTATTTGATTTTTAATTGAATTTTAAGTGATTTTCGATTCGCGGGGCGCTCGCGAGTTCACAGTTCACTGCCGGCTGCCGCTGCGTCCGCGAGTCCGCGTGAAGTGTCTCGCGCGCGGCCGAGCAAGCGTTAGCGTGCCTATTTCGGTCGGGAATCATCGCCTTAAAAATAGCTTTTATTTTGAATTATCTTGAATATTTTCAAAGTTATAGGCTTCGATCAACAATAACACCTAGTTCTTGTTGATCGTAGGTTTAAGACATCTAACTTTTTGATTAGACAAGAAGAGAATGACTAAGTTTGTGCCGGTTATTTAAATTTTTACTTTTTTGCATTCACAATGCAATTTTTATTACTTATTGATAAATTGAAAATGAAGTAGGTATTCAGAAAAAATCGACCCGTCCCACAACCAGCCCCGATCGTACGGATCGATTTTTTCTGAATACGTCATTTTAAATTTTTCAATATGTTTGTGCCGTTATACCAAGTCAGTAGCGTCATAGTCATAGCACTGTATAGCTTACTGTGGTCATAGTTTCGACTCTCGCCATAGAAAATTTCGTTTTAGAAAGAGAAAGCTTGTTAATAAACAGATTCAAGTTATTTAAATATTTACTTTTTTGCATTCACAATGCAAATGTTATTATTTAAAAATGGCAAATGAAACGTTGTGAGACGGATCGATTTTTTCTAAGATAAGTAGGTACTTCATTTTCCATTTTCAAGATTCAAATTATTTTTTCACATTTGGTATTGTTAAATGTTATATTTTTTTACTTTTTCGTTAATTATCTACATTTCAACAACAGTGAAATAATATCCTATTGCTGGTCACCGCCGCGGCACCGCCGGCGCCGGTTTCAATAATCTATCTCCCGGTAAAAGTAAGCTTATCCCGGTGCCGTTACTAAGGTCCGGTTGCTCGTACATTTAACTTTTGTCAAAATTGACAAAAGTTAGAATTTAACTGATGTCAATTTTGACATCGGTAAAAGAAAAATACGTTGGTTATCTTAGGGTTAATAGTGTTGTCTGTACTATTTTATTAACCTTCCCTTAATTACTTATGTCAAAATTTAAACCACCCCCACCCTGTCGGTTATTTTGACCGCCGTTAAATGTGTAATTTGACTGCTCGTTAAAGTAACCGCTTCTTCAACAACGCTTTTTTAAATTTGACCGCCGGTTAATTTTACTTTAACCATAATTTAACCCTAACCAAGCTTCGAGCAACCGGACCTCAACGATGTTACTTGACACTAATTAACAAAAATATGTTTGTTTCTTTTTACACAGCAGGGTAGCACTTAGGAGGTGGTGCTATATCGTTGTTAGTCGTTATTGGCAGTTAATCTCCTGGATAATCCTCGGGCTGTGTCCTGGTAACAAATCAGTAGGACGGGACAGACTAACGACAATCTAACGCTTCTCTGTGACGGAAATGGGGCGTCAAGGAAATTGTTGAAATATTCTTTACGACGATAGAACACAACGTCCAAATGTCTTGCACAAATGAAATGAGCAAATCCTTCATTACATTTTACCTACCTATTTTTATTTAAACCGCCTTATAGTGGTTCATCGGTTCACGGACGACGTTCCGTGGGCAGGCCCCCTACAAGGTATACCGACGATCTGGTCAAGGTCGCGGGAAGACGCTGGATGCGGGCCAAGCAGGACCGATCATTGTGGAGATCCTTGGGGGAGGCCTATGCCCAGCAGTGGGCTTCGTTCGGCTGACATGACGATGATGATAGTGGTTCACACCACCGATTCGAGACCCTGAGGTCCCGGGTTCGATTCCCAGTAGGGGTACATATTGTATCGCTTTGGTTGGTGGTAGGACTTTTTCTAAGTCCACCTGGCTAACTACCACTATCTTATCCCCTTATACCCTTGGAGTTTCTTGCCGGTTCTTCTCCAAGGTCTCCCGCTGTAGGGTTTGCGAACCGATGGCGTAGCTTCTATGACGTTCACATGTATTGTAAATAACAATCTAAATTGAATAAACAAATTTGACTCTTGACTCTTGACTCTTATCTAAGTCTGACCTGACGCCATAACAATGATGTTTTCAGCATTTATTGTGTTCCGGCAGTTGGAGATAAATTCATTGCTGTATGTTAAGGTTTAGAGGGGGGAAAACGTTATAAGTTATAAGTTATAAGTTATAAGTTATAAGTTATAAGTTATAAGTTATACGTTATAAGTTATAAGTTTATCGCCGTTTGTATGGTGACCATTTTTGCCTGTCCGGCTGTCAATACCTACATTGCAAAAAACCTATGTAGTAAATAATCCACATCTCATATTCTCTACTTCGTAATAAGACTTAATCGCACAATGACATAGTAGCAAAATGCCTACTTTTTCAAAAGTACAGTTGAGAAGAAAACCACGTGGATACATTACAATATAATTAAGATTTTTTTCAATGTGTCGCTTTGTCTAGTACAAAATGCTTAACATGCTCATTGTAACCTCTTTTGTATGTTCTGCAGTTACTACGCTAAGCCGATGTAGACAAAGTGTAGGTGGCTACTAGTTTATTTACTAGGAAAAAAGGTTACCTTAATGTACGGGCTGACACAAATTTTGTTAAGGTGCATGTAGTCGTGAAACGATCATTTTTGAGGCCCTAAAACTCATAAATTAGCCTACTGATGAATCCAGAATTAATATATATTAAATATTGATATATAAACTTCAATCTGAGCATTTAAAAAAAACATAGTCTTTAAGATACTATTAAAAAAAAACATTGAAATGAAGCTGTTTTCAACTTGAAATACGCTACTGCTTCTAAACTACAAGTGATATTTTCACGTTTCTTTCAGGAAAAGATTGCTAACTTGTTTAACTTAAAACTGAGCATTTTTCGTTTTAAAATAATACATAGTTTTGACGAAACGTGTGTTTAAGCTGTTTTGGTGCGAGTAGCGGGCGGGAAAATTAGGCCACTTTTCTATGCCCAAGGTCGTTGGCGATACCACGGGCCTTAAACGAGAATTGATTACTACGGGATTCATTTAAAAGGTCGGAACGCGAGAACGCGACAATTCAATGAATATCTCTATCTCTTTCGGTATGATCTAGAAGGATCAACCATTGTAAGTGTCCCCCCCCCCCCAAGGCACAGGCCTTCCTTATGGATGGATAAAGAGAATGGAGAAAGAGCTCGAGATATTAAGTGGTCACCCATCCCGAGACCGATCATTTCGAAAGATGCTTTACTTACTTCAACGATCGCAGGCGGAGCGCTCTAACCACGGCGCCACGGTCTCCTCAGAGAGACATACAAATCCCTACTTAAGGCGCCGATTCCCCAAAATAGGGTATTTTAAATTATGGATTACTCGCAAATCACAAGTACTTAAACATGGAAAAAATATACTTATGTTATTTTACAGTTATTTATCTAGTGCTTCCGGCCATTTTTTTTTTGATTGGTGATATTTTACTGTGTCAAATAAAATCCGAAACATCCGTCTAATCGTAATCCAAATATCGTATTACTTGCAGTGTACTTGGTTTTAGTTAATGAAAAATATACGAAAATGATTGTCTTTGAGTAGCCGAAGGATTCCGGCCGTCATGATTTTAATTTTTTTATTAGTTAATTTTTAATTGAATTTTAAGTGATTTTCGATTCGCGGGGCGCTCGCGAGTTCACAGTACACTGCCGGCTGCCGCTGCGTCCGCGTGAAGTGTATCGAGCTCGGCCGAGCAAGCGTTAGCGTGCCTATTTCGGTCGGGAATTCTCACCTTAATATTATAAATGTGAAAGTAATTCTGTCTGTCTGTCTGACTGTCTGCTACGCTTTCATATTTATTCATTATACACGTATACGGAAAACTCCAGTACAAAATCTAAGCAGGTGCTTCCGTAGCAACGACGAATTTCGCGTCTAGAACTTTCGATAGCATATTAATTAACAATTACGCAGCGTAATTGGATTAACAACGAACTGCTGGAATTAAACTTTAATTCGCGACAGTTTCCTTCAAACACCTTGTCAATATCTTAATCCTGCAGGGTAGTAAGGTAACCAAGAGTTTGGCATGGGTTATATCAAAATCAAACAATATTTTGAAAGAAAGAAAGAAGAAAGAAAACTCATTTATTTGGGACATTACAAAAATACATAAAAATAAAACAAAAAACAAAAAAAGCATAGTATGTCTCAAAACGGTCCCGACTCAGCATAATGCTTGGCTTGTGACCAGCGCTGATCTTCCGTCGGAACCGTCTTGGTGGGGCAGGGAGCTAGTTAACACAAAAGGGGTAACACTATAAAACTAAAATATTAACTAATAAAAAATTAAAAAACACTTAAATAACATAATACATCGCCCTTGTCACGAAACCAGTAGGTTTTAAAAAGAAAACAATTTTTTTTCCATGTGTCCGCGGCCGTCAGCCGTCACAAGAAAAATAAAAAAAGAACAAGGCTGACTGAAGGCCACGTAAGCCAGGCCAGCCATTTTTTTCCATAATCGCAAATACATTTAAAACTTGTGGTTGAGACCAACCCAGTTAGCATTAAAGATGCGTGTGTCAGGAGGTCCCGCTCTTCCATACCCTTAAAAATTATATCGTATTTGGCGATATTATCTATACAATTACCTTTACTAATATTCCATAGAGGAATCATTTATTTGATTGTTAGTATCTAATTTTAATATATAAACTCAAAAACTACTAGACCGATTTCAAAAATTCTTTTACCAGTAGAAAGCTACATTATTCCCGAGTAAAATAGGCTATACTTTAATCCGCCATTCTTACGGGAGCGGAAACTACACGAGTAAAACTGCAGGAAGTCACTGTATAATTAAATATTTTGTAAATTACGAACTCAATATCTTGCTTGACTTCATAGTACAGTGTTCACAAAATGTCTTACACAATATATTGGAATCACCCTTACAACTACAATGCGCTTATATTATTTTTTAAGATTTTGCGTTATCTACATCTCTTTTAAAAATTTAATTTAAATTACAAATAAAATTCTAGTATCAATTTGCTAACTTAAGAATGCATTTTCTCATTACAATAATCTATTTATTGTATATCTACGTATACAATTGTTATACTCGCTGATTTGGGTCATTTATATCCATTATAAAAAAAACGTATAGGTATTTCGTTGCGTGTAAAGCGTACAGTTGAATTGTCATTTTTTCTAATATTTAAAATCTAATATTTCAAATATTCTGTTCAAAATACTTTTTTTACAACGGTGTAGCACTTAGCCCTCATCACACCTGAATGTTAAGTGGTGATAAGTAAGGCTGATAGTGGAAGCGGACTACTCCCGGAATCCTCAATCATGGAGAAACTGGGTCACTTATCTCTAACTGCCGGAACACAATAATGCTAGCTAGCCAGGCGAATTACCAACAAGAGAAGAGAGCATACGATCATACTATGTAACAAATTGTAAATACGAACCACTTTGCTCTTTAGCTCAAACCGTATATATTCGCAAGTGTGGTTAACCTACCAACGTTAGATTAAATTCCCAGATTAATTGCTTAAGGAACTTGTACAATACGGATATTTTGATAGTTTGAGGCGTAATTTTGATGAAATACTGAGAATTATTTTGTATTTAGTCTTTGAAATATTGACCTAGTTTTATAAGGTAAACAAAAACAGAAACGTACGAACTTATTTCAGAGTGTTTACGTTAAATCATAATTATTTACGTTGAAATTTTCTAAGCATGGCATCCTGGTTCCTGACCTCCTTCGTGGCAATGAGACAGCATACCATACGATTTCAAACAAAAATGCGTTCACCGATTTCGTTTTTGGGGGTCGTATAGGCCAATGAAGAAAGAAACGCCCTTTGCAACTGGCAGTTTATTAACTAGAGTTCACGTTTGAATCAAATATCTCAAAGCAATATATAAATTCTTTTTATCGAATCCCTGAAACTATTAGTCAGTTTGCAAGCATTTTAATAAAGTGTAAAATTTTAAAACGAAAAAAATATTTTTATCAAAAAATAAAACCGCCTTCAAAAAAATGACATCAAATAGTAAGAAATAATCCCTCACCAAACGTAACGTAAACGTAAGTACTTTGAAGTCGGGCGTGAAACATGTACCTACAATTTTTTGTTGTTTTTGTTAAAACCCGCCCGACTTCAAAGTACAATTACGTTATTTGGTGAGGGATTATTTCTTACTTTTTAATGTAATTTTTTTGATCCTCATCAAATAGCGTATGAAAGAATTGAAGAAAAGCTAAATGAGAGTCACTGTGGATCGTGCTCGGTGGTATAGAGGCATAATATAACTAACAGTAATAGTAATGCTGATGCTCTAGAAAAAATATAAGTGCTGACATATCGCGGACAGTTAAATTTATAGCCTACTACCTTATAAACCACATAGTAAGTCACGGATACCGAATTATATTAACACTGACCCATCAGTTTCGTTGATCATTCGACCGTCACGGTGCACGTTTTAATGGCCGCAACACACTAGCTTCGACAATGCATTTGAGAACGTCAAATCAAGTCGTGCGTTACGACCTCGCCTTTTAGGGGGGTTAACAAAAGGATTTGCTCATCAAAATGAGGAGTTCATTATAGTTACTGATGAGTGATATTAGGTATTCTGCATTTGGCATTGACCACGGTTTGCTGAATAATGAATAATGGACTGTGTGGAAAAACCTCGCAAGGACACGTTGTTATGTTTGTTGCTCTGTGACCTATTTACAGATAAATAGACACCATTGCTATGTAATTTTAATCATATTCAATTTAATTGAAATAAATTGTACTGCCAAATTGAACTCCAAAAGAACCTTAAACATCGATAACTCAATATCTTTTTTTGATAAAATGGAATTTTTTGATATTTGATATTCTTTTGTTTATTACAAAATATTTTTCGAAATATTAGCAACAAAAAAGAAGTAAGTATTTATTTTGAATTATCTTGAATTCTTTCAAAGATAAAGGGCATCAATATTTCCAATTAGACAGAGAGAGAACGACTATCCTTGTGACGTCACCAAGTCAGTAGCATCATATTCTCGCCATTTCGAAAGAGCTAGCAATAGTCAAAATTAAAAAGTTCATAATTTGCTTGTTATATAATAGATTCAAATTATTTTGCAAACTTGGTATTTTTAAATGTTTTATTTTTTAACTTCATCCTTAAATATCTACATTTCAACAACATTAAAATACCCTTTTGTAATTTAATTCTATCTAAATACAATGTCTATAAACTATTAGAATTTAAAACACTTTGTTTGAAACAAACTTTACAATACTGCTGCCATCAATAGCGACTAAACTTTAGACGTCTATAGACGTCATACGATATTTGTGGACGTGTATAGACGTTTGTATCGTGTGTAGGTACTGGATTTAGAGACTTGCCTCAGGTAACTGAGACGAAAATAAATGTTTTTAACTTGCACATTGTGTCGATCGACAGAACACATAGCTACTTAGTATTGGAAGCATTGTAACTGGCATTTACAGAGCCTTATTTGATATTTGAATATAAGGGGCTATGCATCTCCCCGACCTAAAAAATCTATTGTGTCTCGCGACCTGGTTAAGGTAGGTAGGTAACTCTTTTAGCCTGGAGGCTTAATCTTCTCCGGGCACATAATGTATCGACCCAAATGGATACTGCGTTTTTGCTATGATAGAGGTGCCTGGGCGTTTCCCTCTCCTATTTACAGTAGCGGCAAACATCAGTATCACTACCTAAGCCTTCATCACATTTGATGTAAAGTGATGATAAGGCTGAAGGTGGAAGCGCGCTACTCCCGGAATCCTCAACCACTGAGGAACTGGCTATCTTTTCTCTGAAGGCAGAAATACACGGTTCACTTTTGCCTTTCAATTTGGATGAAGCAACCAAATTGAACAATGTAAAAGTAAAAGTGAATCATTCAATGTTAATGTGCGCCTGTATTTCGGCGCCTTTCTACCAAAGTGAATCAATTTGGTTGAAACGTTTTTTTATTCACAACGGGATAGCACTTAGCCTCATCACACCTGATGTAAAGTTGTGGCCAAATGTGGTGATAAGGCTGAAGGTGGAAGCGTGCTACTCCCGGAATCCTCAACCAATGAGGAATTGGCTATCTTATCCCTAACTGCCGAAACACAACAATGCTGAAAACATAATATTGTTATGGCAGCGGACTTAGAACAAGAATTACCATCAACCAAACCGAATACAGTATGTTCCCTCACTGGGAATCGAACCCGGGACTACTGAATCTAAAACCGGTGGAGTGTACCTACCACTAGACCACAGAGGTATTTTAAATTAAATACACAATTCTCTAGCTTCCTGTATTCTATCAAGATTCAAGATTCAAGATTCAAATTTGTTTATTCAATTTAGATTGTTATTTACAATACTTGTGAACGTCATAGAAGCTACGCCATCGGTTCGCAAACCCTACAGCGGGAGGCCTTGGAGAAGAACCGGCAAGAAACTCCAAGGGTTGTTTTTTTCTCCCTGTTTTATTTCATACAGAGTCGTCAAATTGAAAAATGACCTTAACATGGTATGACTAAGGTCAGTTTCCATCACAATTACACAATGGGTTATGATAAATACAGTTAAGTATAGGCGAACTAATGATCATAGCGGTGAACAATTTTCAATTACTTAGGAACTCTACTTAAAGCTTTAATATTAGTTAAAACAAAAGACAATTCTACTATATACTGCAAGTTGCGCCATACATGTTTCAAATGTAATTCTTAATAAAATGAATAAAAACAAAAGAAAACACATTTTAAGGCAAGCAGATAAGAGCAGACCCATTCCCACTGGCAGCACCCGTTCACGAGCATGACGCATGAACCAGCCATCGCTTCGCTCAACCATATTTTAGGGAACGTAACGACCCGCCTCACACGCCACCACCGTAGAAATGTTTTAGTGAGCATGACATACTCAAACTGCCTACCTTAAATGACCGAATTAAAAGCTTAACTAATATAAACGTTAATAATATAAAATATAGGACACGACTCACAATATCATACTAGGAACATTTGTTATGAGTGTTACGACCAAGGTGTTTTGTCGTTCAAATAATCATTTACAGTGTAATAGCCTTTTTTGAGGAGGCCACTCTTTATATGATTCTTAAACTCTAGATATGGTAAATCCAAGATATCACTTGGGATTTTGTTATATATGTGTATACCTTGACCAACGAAAGATCCGTGCACCTTTTCTAAACGGTACCGAGGCATTACGAGCTTGTTTCTATTTCTAGTATTACGATTGTGTAAATCACCATGTTTGGTATACAAGTTAATATTGCGACGTACAAAAAGAATGCAATTTAATATAAATTGAGATGCAGCTGTCAGTATACCTATTTCCTTGAACTTGTCTCTAAGCGAAGTTTTGGAGCCTAGTTTATAGATGGCCCTGATTGCTCGTTTTTGCAAGATGAATATAGCATTAATGCCAGCCGCTAATCCCCACAAAAGAATGCCATATGACATGATGCTATGGAAATAACTAAAGTATACAGTTCTAGCAGTATCAACATCTGTTAGCTGTCGTACTTTTCTAATAGCGTAGGAAGCAGAACTAAGCTTACCAGCTATCACATTCCTTATTCATCTTGTTTCTATAAAATTAAAGATATTAATTAAACATATTATATGACAGTTAGTAATGAGACAACACGGTGTAGCCCGTGGCGCAGTGGTACGCGCACTCGGCCTGCGATTGTTGAGGTTAAGCAACTTTCGCAATGGTCGGTCACGGGATCGGTGACCAAAGATAACTATCTCGAGCTCTTTAGTGCTTCTCAAAGCACTTTGAGCCAATGGTCACCTAACCATTTTTGTTGTAATCATTTAAAATAAAAATTACTATAAACTTAAGTCCATTTGGTTAGGTTAGGTTAGAACTGTGATCTTTAAAAACCAAAACAAAAATGCGGGCCAGTTGAATTCGGGCGAGATAATACCTTACCCGCATTTGCATTCATTAATTTCCACCAAACCGTATTGAGCCCGCGTGGGTCATGCATTGCCTTATTCTCCATATCTATCCAGAAGGAAATGCCCGGACATTAAAATGGATGATGATCATGATACCCATTATCGGCAATCTATTCACAGTTAGGTTAGGGATGACATAGGCATGATCCAGATTAGTTGCTAGGCAACATCTAGCAACCTAGCAACACCCAGGCAACTGTCGTTAATTCTATAATATTAATTTTTCATTTTTAATTTTTCATTTATATAAGGCAACAAACAGTCATGTACAGTAACAAAACAGTAACATGTAAAGATATTAGTATAACCTAAAGACCTTACAGTGCCTATAATTAAACTTTTACAGTATTTTAAACTTACATTGAGCCACTCTTAGGAAGTTAGGACTAGGACATTTAGAACTTATTCACTAAGTTAAAGTAACCAATTAGAAAAAAGAAGTTTTAAGTACGTATACTAAAACACTGACTACCTAATCGATTTTTTTTATATCATTACATTGCAGTTATTTTTGTTGTGACAAAATTATGTTGTGTAAAATTATTCACTAGCCAAACTTTGAAAAAAGAACAGATTTGAGCTTCGATAAAGATAAGTTAAATAAATCTATGTCCGTGAAATGTTTATTGTAAACGTTAGTGGAACGATAAACAAACGAGTTTCTCGTGTAATTCTTACGATATCGTGGAGTAACGAATAGTGGTTTTGAACGTGAGGAGCGCACTGGCATACGAACTCTGGAAACGAATGACTAGCTGCTCAGCAACGACGAGGAGTCTATTAAGTTGTTGAGTATTTTGTAAAGAAATACAATGTCGAACATTTTGCGCCTATTGCAAAGAGATAGTAAGTTGTTCTTCTTTAATGAATCAGTGTATGACTGATTTGAAATATTTTGGCGATAATTTAAGGATTTAAAAAATATATTTTGGACCTTTTCTATTCTTCCAACATGAACTTCATAGCAAGGGCTCCATACTGTACTGCAAAAGTCTAGGTAAGATCTGACAAAAGAAAAGTATAAAATTTTTAGGGTTTCGGGACGTTTAAAAATAATGTCAAACGTTGCATATCTGTGAATTGTTTATTAATTCCATATTAATTCTGACCGTAAGAGTACCTACTACTCTTGCCCAGTTTTTATAAAATTAAAGATTTAATCCAAAATATGACGTTCACTAATTAAACACCGCACATTTCCACTAAAACACTTCCTTTAACACTTAAAACGCAATTTCGAGTAATAGCATTAACATTTACTACATTCGTTAGTTTTGTGTTGTGTCCAGTATTGTAATTATCGATAGAAGGTACGATCTAATAAATTAACATGGTACGGTCAGCAAATTGGGTAGGTACGGTAGTTACTTGTATTGAATGTTCGATTTGCGTGCGTACGTCTCATTTGAGAACTGTTTTGCTATCGCACCGTTCTGGATTGGTATATGCTGAAGTGAGACAAGAAGTTTATTAAGATGCTTATAATAATCATCGTGTAAAATAAATACTTGTATATTCTTAGTATTTTTGTGCAGTGTAGAAACAAAACATCTTCAGAGACAAATAGTAAAAGATTGATGGTTTTTTTATTCAAATACAAACGAAAAGTATAAATGAAAATCTGCCTCTGCACCAAATTTCATCCAGCTCCATTCAGCTATTTCGTCGTGACTGAGTAACAAACATTTGACGACCGATTTGGCGCATGGTAGGCTACCCACCTTCTGCGCCAGTGGTCTCGGGTTCGATTCCCGAACAAGACAAATATTTGTGTGCATGAACATGTCTATTTGTCTTGGTCTGGGTGTTTACTATGTATAGTATGTATTTACAAACAAAAAATATTTAAGTATATATTTATCCGTTATCAAGTTTCCCATGATACAGTTTCTTAATGAAATTAAAAAGGGCTTAGATAATTGGTTATCTAAGCCCATGATAATTTATTTATTTATCTAAACATCAAAGATTACGCATTTATAATATTAATAAGCTACACCTTTCTGTATAATAAATTTTAAAAGTACTATAAACAATAAAAAATAACTATTATTTTTTCTAACAGTATAGTCTTAAACTTTGTCTCTTTTACTGCAAATATATCAATAACATAAAGCATAAATGGTTGTATATTTATTACGCGCTACAAAGGAGATCATTAAACTTGTTTTAGATAAAGCGCCCGGATGATATTATATTAATAACTAGCTGACCCGGCGCGACTTCGTTCGCGTGGCCCTACCCCCTACTCCACACTACCCCTACCGTATCACTACTCTATCCCTACCCTACCCTACCCCTACCCTACCCTACCCTACCCTACCCTACCCCTACCCTACCCCTACCCTACCCTACCCCTACCCTACCCCTACACCCTACCCCTACCCTACCCCTACCCCAAATTTCACATAAACCATCTACTAAATAGTCCGACCAAAGCCTAAACATTTGGTTTGGATTGAATAGGTGAGCCCGTTCTCGAGTTATAAAATTACAACGAAAAGTGGCATTGATTTTTATATATTCTGATAAGTAGCTTGATATCTTTTCTTTAGTTTACACAAAATCAATTTCTGAACGCACGCATGAATATGAATTTGACAACAAATAAATATGTCAATCCTTTTTCATTTCTGACACTATTCTATACAATGATAATAAAACGTCATTGATTCTATAATTTTAAAATCTAAAATACGCGATAAACCGATTATTGTGAATATATGTTGTCGATTCGAAACCTTTATTTAATTACATTCTTTAATTTGAGGGGAGAGTTGACCGTATCGACGGGATGAACATCAAATGTTTGACAGGTACGAAACTCAGGAACAATTTGTATGGGAAAATGTTTTCTCTTTTATTTTATTTTTTCATCAATTTAACAATGTTTTTATTAGTTATTCCGCTATTCGGGACGAAAACAAATCCAACAAATCAAAAACCATGGCAATCGGTCCAGCCGTTCTCGAGTTATAAGTGTTGTAACAAACACGACTTTCTTTTATATATATAGAGAAGATAAGGATGAGCCTGGGGCGCAGTGGTTACCGCGCTTGGCCTGCGATCGTCAAGGTTAAGCAGCTTTCGCAATGGTCGGTCACGGATGGGTGAAAACTTTTCATCTCGAGCTTTTCCGTGCTTCAGAACTTCGGAAGGCTTGTTATGCCGATGGTCTCGGCTGCATTAGCAGTCGTTAATATCCACCAACCCACACTGGGTGCGCGTGGTGCGTCATGATCATGACCCATTCTCCTTATCCATCCATAAGGAAAATCAGTGTCCCAGCAGTGGGAACATTAAACACCTGATGATGATGATATAAAGCTTGTTAAAATCCGTAATGTTGTTTCATTTCGATTGTTTTATTTCAATAGTCGGCAAAAGCTCTCTACATAGGTATATATGGATAATTGAATGTCCCAAATTTCGAGCGTACTCGAAGTGTGTTGTTCCACATTGTTCGTCAGACAATAAACGCTGAACAATTCCGAAATAATATGTTAATGACGACGAATGAAGTTTTCTCGTACAATTCCAAGCCTCATGTATTGAACAACACAACTGCCATACAAAGTTAGTCTGTATAACCTTAGTTTTTAAGATGAAAATTCTGTGACAAGGCTTTCTAAAGTTGGAAAAGATATTGGTGTCTGTATTAGTCTAGCGTTTGTGGTTTTTGTTAATATTTTGCGGTTTTCTCAAGTATTGTATTTAATATTTTTACGTTTGTGGGATGATGAGGCGTTTTATATCCGTGTACATTGTTATTGACGCAATATAAGACGGAAACAGTTATTTCTTCAGATAGTTTTTTTTTGTAATTTGATACTGTATGTCATTTATAACGTAATTTTTATATTCTGTTATATAAGATAAAGTGAAACATGGTTCTATTTTTTAAAATTGTCAAAAGTGCTAGTCATTTCATTGAAAGCTAATTATATCTAAGATATAATTAGCTTTTGTTACCTTTTACTTGTTGCTAAATTCAGGAAATTTTATTGCATTTTATATTTTTTATAGAAAACAATAATGAGTCCTCAGAAGCAAGTTTGTACAAATTAAGCATACCGCTCGAAATAAGACAAAATTTCAGTGAGTATTCAGTGACACAACCCTTTCACATCTTCACCAACAAAAAGTTTCACGACAAGAAACTTGTTTCAAAACAGGAACGCAAAAGAATTCTAAAAATAGCTCTTACCTCAATTACGGCCTTGTCCTTTTACATGGCACTGTAACCATAATTTATTTATTAACGATAGGTATAATGTATGGAACTAAATTTTACCTGCGCAGTTCTCGTTCCCGTGGGCATATCGGGATTAGTATAGCCTTTGTCACTCAGGAATAATGAAGCTGTTTACTGGTAAATATTGTTTAATTAATTATTTATTAGTAAGATTATTTACCATTAACATCACGAGCGATGTCGCTTGCAGTGTGAACTTTTAAATATAAAAAACTAGCGGCCGCCCGCGGTTTCACCCGCGTGGTTCCCGTTCCCGTGGGAATATCGGGATAAAAGTACATATAAACCTTCCTCTTGAATCACTCTATCTATTAAAAAAAAACGCATCAAAATCCGTTGCGTAGTTTCAAAGATTTAAGCATACAAAGGGACATAGGGACAGAGAAAGCGACTTTGTTTTATACTATGTAGTGATTAAAAAACCAATAACAATTGATACATTGTGACTTAACTAAATATGTGTAATACTTTAGCCTCATCACTAACGACTTGAGTCAGATAACGTTTACTTTTTTGCATTCACAATGCAATTTTTATTATTGAAAATAAAATATTAGATATATTTCCCGGCGGAGCTACTTGAAAACTTGAGTCAACTCAGTGCTTAGGTTCTTTCTATGATTGCAGTTGTTTGATAAACATTTTTTTAAAGTTTTGAATTAAAAAATATTTCTAAGTAGCTTTTTTTGCTCCATTAGCCATTTAAATCCTTCTTGGTTCTCTCTCGCTTATATTTTGTAATCTTTAGCATAGCGTGTCGTACAGGTTCTATTTCTCAGTTCATAATCTAGTAATCTCTAATAAAATTATACTATTGTTTGTTTGCACGCTTCTATACGCCATGTTTGAAATTATTTAGATACAGATTAAGTTATTTGCACGGTAAGTTGACGTGTAAAATAATTAAAGCACAGAAAATACAGAAAATTCTAATTAAAAAAATTCTATCGAGGGATAATGTAGTTCTGGTCACAGAATAAATGCCAGTATTCTGTCGTCATATACGTTGACGACCTCCGTGGTGTACCCACTGGTTTCAAGGTGCCGCTATCTCTGGAGGTCCCGGGTTCGATTTCCGTTCGGGTAAAAATTGAAACAAAATTTGTTCGGGTAAAAATTGAATCAGGCTGCGCACAAGGATTCTCCAATCCTACGTCGGGTCTCTTGTACTCTACGGTTGTGAAGCGTGGACCTTGAAGGAAGACCTCCGAAAGAATTGGAAGCGTTTGAGATGTGAATATACCGCAGAATACTATGCATAAGCACAGAATAATTGGCATAAGTTGGACAGACCATATTACCAACGTCGAGGTCCTCAGGCGTATGAATAAAAACGTGGAGCTGGTTCGTACCATTAAAATAAGAAAAGTCGCATATCTTCGTCACATCTTGAGAAATCCGCAATATCGTCTTCTCCAGACCATCATGATGGGGAAGATTGCCGGAAAGCGCAGAGTGGGAGGACGCAAAATGTCATGGCTTCGTAACATCCGCCAGTGGACCGGCGTTAAGACGGTTGAACAGTTGTTCAGACTCGCCATGGACAAAGCCAAATTCAAGGAGCTGACGGCCAGCCTTCAATAATGAAGTGGCACTTTAAGAAGAAGAAGAAAAATTAAGAATGTAACTTTTTAACATTTCCTCGGGTCTTTGTGTATGTGGTCTTCTTTCTTTTTCTTCAATCGATACGGGCGTTTTCCGCAACTCGACGTCTTATTATTGCGCCTATTTTGCGTGTGGAGGGTGTGCAGCCGGATTACTCCAGCCAGCCCAGCTCTGCCAGGAAAGCACCCAGCGCCCTCACGTCGGAGACCGCTTCGTGGATGCTTCCCGGCGAGCCGAGGTACCTCGCCCGGTAGGGGGCCACTCCGTCACATTCAACCAGGACGTGAGCAGCTGTTTCTTTGGCCCTCATGCAACCCCTGCATAGGGGGCTGTCGGTGATACCTAAGTTGAAAAGGTGTCTGTTGAAATTTCCATGTCCTGTTATAGCACCCGTCACCAGGCGTAACTGTGATCTACTTAGCTTAATGAGAGCTCTGGACAAACGGGCGTCCAGGCGCGGTAGTGCCATTTTCGCCTGCCTGCATGTTTCCAGTGAGCTCCATTCATGTTGGTGCGTAAGGGCAGTGTGTTCACGGATCTTACCTGCAAACCAGCTCGACGGAATGGGTGCGACCGGCTCAGGGCCAATCATTACCCTATCCGATCCCCTCCCGTGTGTATGTGGTACCCGTCGTTGTTTCCAATTATCATATAACACTAGTGCTCAGGCTACTACAGTTTGGTATAGGAACAATGTATGTAATAGTGTCCTCTAGAGGTAACGGCACCTTGATAACCGGTGCGTACACCACTCAGCCACGTAGTCGTTAAATTTTATATTTAGTCAAGAAAAAGAAATCAAAAAAGTCCTAAAAACACGGCTCGATAAAGAGATTTGTTTCCTTAACAAAGCAAGGATTGTGTGGGAAAACAAAAAATATCGTTTGCCAACCTATGATCTTAGACTATCCCCCTTATTCCAAACGTGGACTAAAATAAAACTGGCACTATCACTTTCATTTTCCAAATGAATGACAGAATAACCATAAATTTTAAACCCGGTCTCACTTTAGTAGTCACGTTTTAATAAGTTTTAAGTTGTTCAATTATATGAGTACAAGCTGTGGTTTTAGGCTTGCCTCTGACCAAACTAACACCCTATATAATGCAAACAAATATTTTGTCTTATTCGGGAATCAAACCCGAGACTTCTGGCGCAGAAGGCAAGTATCTACCCCTGCGCCAAATCGACCGTCTATCCTTTTTATTAGAAGTCCATATTTTATAGCAAAATTAAAACACATCGTAGGCGTAAATGATATTTATAGCTGGCCTTTGATTGGATTCGAATGTAAATAGAACAGTAGTTAGACAGATCATGATTTTATCAGTTTCATGGTAGATATAAATAACACTAGATAAGTTAGTAATATAAGCAATTTTATGTAAATTTCATTATTATTGTGACTTGTTAATATTAAGGGGCTGTACAAAGCTAGAAGAAATAAGGATGAGGAGAGGAGATGGAAATACGGTGAAATACCGTATGCGACAGAGATGCTAAACACCGGTGTATGCTTAGAAAATATCGAATTAGGCGACATTATCGTTTTACTAATGAACTATTTCAAATTTTGAAAAACTGTCAATCACAAAACCAGATAACTAGCTAAGGTAATTTTATTATAGTTTCAAGATTATACCTAGGTTTATTATCGGTTGCCACAGCATTAAAAAACTACTAAATTGGAAGACACTTTACGGTTTTTTCTATCGAGAAAAGTTTTAGCTACCATGTTTCTGTAATCACATAACTGAGTAACGCCCGAATACTCGTAGGCTACTTATCTTTTTGGGAGCGTCTCACACATCGCACTTTAAATGTCAAACGTATGAAAGAGATGCCATGATGTTTGAGACGCTCCTAAAGATGATTTGCGTACGAGAATTCGGGCGTAAGTACTATAATCTACTTCTATATATTTTTTTGGAGCCTATAAATCTAGTAATACTATCTGAAATCCTTGCTTAAAAATGTGTATTTAGCTTTGTACGGCCTCTTTACGATACGGGTAGGTATAGGACCCGTGCAATATTATTCTGTGCTCGTGCTAAATTTCACAAAGTATCGTTCGTATCGACAGCTCATTCGTTCAAATCAAAGCAAAGAGTTCTTTATGCTATGAGAATAAACCCCAAGAAAAACAGAATTAGACATTTGTAATACAGCTTATGCTAGAAAATTAGCCCCTATTCTCTATGCAGCAACATTTTGTTTTGCACGAAATGAGCTGTCATACTTAGGACCTAAGCTACATTTTACTAGGTATACCTAGTATTTACTAAGCACTTTCAACTATCAATTTTGCACTTCTTCAACGCTCACTTCAAACTAAGAGCCATATTATTATCATACAAAACACATTACGTTATATCATGAGTAATGTTGCGATGTCGTGACGTGGAAATTTACGTCACGTATCGTGAAAAATCACGTCTTGACGTCATAACATGCTGCTGGTATCTATAGTGCGACAACGTTTTCTGTTCCGGTGGCCAAAAACAGGAACTAAAGTGTTTTTTTTAAAGTCATTTTGCTGTCAAGTTGTTGTCCAACCATAGCGCTGCTGCCGGCTAAAGGTTCTAGAAGTCAGGGCTGGCAACAAAAAGAAGAAAAAAACATAGGTACAACACTGCTGTTACCGGAACAGAAAAGATAGACAGATAGAAAATTCGTAAGACGGACACGTGAAAAACTGTGACAATGTCATTAGAATACGCAGGCAAATTTCGCCACCGTTTCCAAAGTTGTAATAGCTCAAGTTAGAAAACGGGCGGCATTGAAGCCAGAAGATGTCGGTTTAAAACCAGTCCGTATTTTTTTCTGTTTTTTGTCAAAATTCCTTTTTTTTGTGAAAATCTCTAGGGAGCCCTTTTCACTTCTGCCGGCACTCCCGGAGTGCAACCCGTTGTTTTTTATAAAGATAAAGATAAAAATATTCTTTATTCACTTAGACATAATAAATATGTACTTATGAATCGTCAATATTTTCCTACGCACGTTTTTATGCACACACTGTCAGCCTTCATAGTATTAAGTGGTGATAAGGCTGAAGGTGGAAAAGCACTACTCCCGGAATCCTCAATATCTCTAAAACTATAGGAAAAAATGTGATAGTAAAAAACCACGAGCCCTATAATTAGCTTTCAGGCGGGATTCGAACCCGCGCATCCGGGAATCCGGCCCGATGCTCTGACCAACTAAGCTACCGAAAGGCTTACACGACTCGTCGAATTTTGCTATCACTTGTTACGCTGTAGGCCAGCGTTGTTTCATCAATGTGAGGAAACCCTCGCATCCGAAAGAAACATTTTTACAAATGTTTAACAATCGATTAAGATGAAACAGCCATATTGAGATTATAGGGCTTATATACTTATAGGGCTCGTGGTTTTTTACTATCACATTTTTCCTATACTTACAAAATTGCATTGTGAATGCATAAAAATAATATAAAATGTCATCTTTAAAACTGTCGAAACAGTACACAATAATGCTGAAAACATCATTGTTATGGCGTCAGATAAAATGGTGGTAGCTAGCCAGGCGGGCTTAGAACAAGTCCCATCACCAACCAAAATCTATCTATTTCTATGCGAAGCATCCAAATATGTCCACTAGTTTAGGCGCGAAACGGTACCAGAGTTACTTTCGCATTTAAAATATTAATACACCACTAAATTTTAATTAGCATACATATTTTAGGGGATGTTAGTGCCCATCAATATGAACAACTTTCACTATGGGGCCAACCATGGAATCGCGAAAAAAAAATCAGCTGTTCCATACATTTCAGTCGACTCGATGTTGTACTTTTGTGTGGAACAGCTGATTTTTTTTTCGTGATTCCATGGTTGGCCCCATAGTGAAAGTTGTTCATATTGATGGGCACTAACATCCCCTAAAATATTTATGCTAATTAAAATTTAGTGGTGTATAATGTACAGGCTGTTAGAGGCACCGTTGCAAAAACTTTAACCATGGCTTCATACCATCATGCTGAACAACGCACAGCAAGATTTATTGTCGGAAATGAAAAAAATATTTCGACTCTCCATACAAAATGTCCCGATTAGTAGCTAAATTTGTATGAAAAGTCGATTTGTATTTCATTTCCGACAAAAAATCTTGCTGTACGTTGTTCAGCATGATGGTCTGAAGCCATGGTTAAAGTTTTTGCAACGGTGCCCCTAGCACCCTGTATAGTATGGATGGAATATGGATAAAATCACTCCACCGGAAAATTTAGGCTAAGAGCTTTTAACAACAAGTGTACAACGTTCCCTTCTACAAGATAACATCCATTGCTTATCGAGTTATGTTAAAATAGCGTGTTGTTCCGCCATAAGTAATCGCTGAATACATTAAACGCTTATACGCCTCTAATGGAAATATTCGACCGATACCCGCCGCTCTGTTACTAATTTTACATACTTAAGTAGTTTTGTAATTCATACGTTTCTATTAATCTTGGGTTTGTGGTGAGAATTATTCGGTCATTTTGTCTTTCTTATTTTTCTTTTCGAGTAAATAGCTTATGCATTGTAGTCAGTACACCTAGCATGAAAAACTATTGTTATGGTAATCAAATAGTAAATTAAACCTTCCTTCAAAAGCTGTCAAAGTGCTGCTGTCAAATATGTATTGAATTTCAGTTCCTTATACGATCGAAAGAGGCGCTGCTCTGGTTTTCATACAAAATAATTCGATTACGATAACGGTTACTATAACGACAGTTTTTCGTATTAAGGCTAATGATGACCAGATAAAAAGAACACCTATGGACTTTCAAACTTCAAAAGTTTGTGAAGTTAGGTCTTGCAAAGTTAGAAGTTCTTGGTTCTACATGAGACCTTAATAATTATAACTATTTGATTCTGCGAACCAATGGTCTCGTCTTGGCAGTATTATACATGAAATAGTTTTTGGTACGTTTCTAAAGACCAAATAAGTACAACAATTTTAAGACTTACGCTTAAAAAGCGGCTAAAAAGCTTACTTAGCTCTAAAGTTGTAGTTCTTAGCTCGTTTATTCTCGGTAGAATTCCTAGAATGTTTGCTTCTATCGTATATACACTTTTACTCCAGCCTATGAACAAGTTTGTCAAAGTTTATTTTTGTCTGTTTTTGGTACGTTTCTAAAGACCAAATAAGTACAATTTTTAGACTTACGCTTAAAAGGCGGCTAAAAAGCTTACCTAGCTCTAAAGTTTTAGTTCTTTGCTCTTTTATTCTCGGTAGAATTCCTAGAATGTTTGCTTCTATCGTATATACACTTTTACTCCAGCCTATGAACAATATGAACAAGTTTGTCAAAGTTTATTTTTGTCTGTGCGTTTAATTCAACAGTATGTCCCAAGGCGATGTTTTTGTATGTTTACAAGCCGACACCGATGCGTTACTGTACAATGTTTTTACGAGAAAATCAAGAAAAACACTCGCCAACATCGTACGCAAATGTATGTGTGTGTAGGTATGTGGGCTGAAGGTTTATTTACGCTTGTACTTACGGTTGAGAGGTTGTTTGTTATAAAGGACATTTTTCATTTTCGGCTAGGACATTGTACACTATTCGTACTAATAGTAAAAAATATAGTAAAGTCAAATAAAATATTAAAATTCTCATTGTCTTTCTGGATAAATGGTACAAAAATAAACTTTGAAATAAAAATTCTTTGCCATCCATGGTCACACTGGCAACCATATTTAAATCACGTTCGGAAACTTTGATGTTTCTGTACGAAAAAACGATGACATTGACGACTGATGATAATCTGTCAATGTGAACCTTTTTTTTAATGTTAGTGTGACATTTTAACGCCATATTGAATCGGGGTTGCATAATTATTAAGACTAGATAATGCTTTTGTACCATCAAACGCGTTAGCTTATTGCGATATAATTAGTTTTCAGTTATTATATTTATCTTTTGCTTGCCTATGGTATAGTGTACAAAGTCCTAGCCGAGGCTCCATACAAAACTGAAAAACTGAAAATGAAATAGAATCGCATAATGCCTACTTGTACTAAGCTTTAGGTGAAATGGCGATTAAAATTACGCAAAATGAAAGTGTTAGTGAAAACTTCTTTAGCGGCGTTGTCAACTTTTTGTGATGGGTAAAAACTTCGAGCAACGCGGTTCTTTCGTCTCGGAACGGAAGGCCCGCGTTGCTCGAAGAGTAAAAAATGTTAAACTCGCGTCAGGACTCAGGATACGTGAGCACGTGACCGTCAGATCGAAAATTTGGTTAACCCTGCCCCTTTCACTCGATTTTGTCATGACTGGAGAGCGAGAGGGACGGGTATAGCGAAGTTTCGGGTTTTGCATTTCAGAGTAGGTCTTCTTATCTCGAAAAATTATAACAATGTCATTAGAATACGGAGGCAAATTTCGCCACTGTTTCCAAAGTTGTATAGTTCAGGTTAGAAAACGAGACGAAACGAGAAGACCTCGGTTCAAATCCAGTCCGGTTTTTTTCTTTGTTTTTGTCAAATTCTTTTTCTTTTCTGAAAAAGTCTAGAGAGCCCTTTTCACTTCTGCCGGCACTTCCAGGGTGCCTACCATCAACTCTTATTGCGGTTTTGTTTAGGACCTAAACTGATCTGCATCGCTTATTCGTACCACGACAGCTTAATATCAATGACAGCGATTCAGTGATCATTTAATGACATTTCACAGCCGCTGAGCTGTCATCAACTCTTATTTGACTTATAACTCGGCCAAGCTAACATGACACCTGCAGGTTATACCCGTCCCTTTCACTCTCCGGGCATGACAGAATCGAGTGAAAGAGACAGGTAGAAGTAATAAGGACACAAATTGTTCGGTCATTCACATTTAGCAATTCATTTGCGATCCAGTTTTTAGAAGGTCATAGTACGAAAGAAAGCAATTCATTTTAGGAACCTATTCTGCATCGCGCTATTTTTGAATCGCTGTCTTAAAGTTGATGGTAGGCACCATGAAGCTTGACTTAATATTCATGGTAGGCACACACGTTGTTTTTTTTTTACATTTCAATATGAGGCTGACATCTCATATTGATCAGTGAACACAGTCACTGCGAAGGTGGTAAATATAAGCACAAACTACATAAGTTTAGTGTTAAATGTGTAAAGAGCCCGCCTTGTTGCTTTCATACCTCACGAGGTGAATTAATCCTTCCTGGATTACAACATCCCGTTTTGTTATCTTTGATTTACAAAAATGTTATCTTTTGACAAGACTTGAAGAAAATGTGTGAGAGATTACCTACCACCAAAGAATATTATACACTTACTCGAAATTAAAAACAAAAGCCACCTTAATACTACCTTTATAATCCAAATACAAATCGCTTAAAAAAAATTTAACCGCCTCTATGGTCTAATGGTTCACACCACCGATTTCAGACCAAGAGGTCCCGGGTTAAATTCCCAGTGGGGGTACATATTGTATTCGGTTTGGTTGGTGGTAGGACTTGTTCTTAGTCCGCCTGGCTAGCTGCCACCATCTTATCTAAGTCTATCGCCATAACAATGATGTTTTCATCATTATTGTGTTCCATCGGAGAGATAAGATAGCCAGTTCCTCAGTGATTGAAGATTCCGGGAGTAGTGCGCTTCCACCTTTAGCCTTATCACCGCTTAACATCAGGTGTGATGAAGGCTAAGTGCTACACCGTTGTGGATAAAAATAAATCATTTTTGATGACCTCAGTGGCCGAGTGGTGATCACACCGGTTTTCAAGGTGTATCTCCAGTTCCGGGTCAGGTAAGGGCCTAAACTGCGTCACGCGGACGCCCGCGCGGTTCCATACAAAAGTGCTTCGTCGCGGGCACCCGTCGCGGAGAGGCTGGCCCTGCACCCGCGCCTTGTGGCCCGTTTCCCCGCGAGACGGTCGCCCGCGCGGGTGCCCGCGACGGGGCCCGCCAGCGGGCCAGCGGTAGCACGCACGGGCTTGTTTAGTCAATAGCGCTATCGCTATGTGATGATTAGAAGGCTCAAGGTCACCCAGCGAGCAATGGAGAGAGCGATGCATGGTATTTCCCTGCTCGATCGAATCAGAAATGATGAGATCCGCAGGAGAACTAAAACGACCGACATCGCTCGAAGGATTGCTCAGTTGAAGTGGCAGTGGGCGGGACACATAGCGCGGAGAACCGATGGCCGTTGGAGCGGAAAGGTTCTCGAATGGCGACCGCGAACCGGACGACGTTCCGTGGGCAGACCCCCTACAAGGTGGACCGACGATCTGGTCAAGGTCGCGGGAAGCCGCTGGATGCGGGCAGCGCAGGACCGATCGTTGTGGAGATCCTTGGGGGAGGCCTATGCCCAGCAGTGGGCGTCGTACGGCTGAAATGACGATGAATGATGATATGTGATGCGGTTCCACGGAGCCCGCGCGCGTGTCCACGGACGGAGACCCGCGACGTGTGCCCGTCGCGGACGCCCGCTTTTCTCAGTTTAGGCCCTTAATATTGAAAACGTGCTTTTCAATATTTCCTCGGGTCTGGGTGTGTGTGGTAATCCGTAACCCGTCGTTGTTTCCAATTTCCATATTACTAGTGCTCAAGCTACTATAGTTTGGTATTGGAAAAATGTATGTGGTGGTGTCCATTACTTTACATTACATTTATTAAGGCGCTACTCGGAAAAAGTATGGACTCTTTGATATAAAACTATAAGACGGTTAGAGTTGTTATAAATCTGGTAATAAGATATATATTTCTTCATACCTTTATCTAGAATCGTATAGTTTCAGAAACACGATTTTATGATTTTGGCTCGACACTTTTTATTTTCGAAAATACCTCTAAAAAATAAGAAATATCAAGATTATTCTTAAATGGGGATAGGTACATATACTACTGAAAATTGGTTTAATTAGTGGACACCAATAATATTTAGGATCGTATAGAAGCATTTTTTTTAAATCGCTATAGTTTTTGAATACGAAGTGATTTTGTGTTTTTTTTTGCGTAATCGGCAAAATCGGTCTCGCTCCCGCGCGCGTCATTTTCTCATTGCTATCTCGCATTAGCATAATTTTTCCGAGTATCGCCTTAATATTTTATTAATTGACATTTCGATTTCTACTTCCACACATACTTTTCTCTAATTTCTTTATGCAACGCGTTAATGAATAAACCAAAATCCTCTTAGGTGGTGCTCATGAATATGAACAACTTTTACTATGGGCCAACTCTGCAACTCAACAAAAAAAAAATCAGCTGTTCCATACATATTTGAAAAGTACTTAGGTATTGAAAATTTGTATGAAACAGATGATTTTTTTGTTGAGTTAAGAGTTGGCCCCATATTAAAAGTTGTTCATATTTATGAGCACAATCACCATGCACCTAAGAGGTTTTGGGTTTATTTGTTTCGCACTAAATAATCTCACCACAACTTCTTAATCATCCTAAATACCCCAAAATCAGTTATTAGCGATCCCCCAGAGAATGTGGGATTGTTCTGAGAGCAATTACCACTAATAGTCAAACAAAGGCTCCTTTTGAGTGTGAATTCATTATCTTTTGCTATATGCATATGGCGTGCGATATTACGGTAGGGTTGACATCATTAGATTAATAAAAAATATTATAATTAAAAAAGTAATTTAAAAATTAAACCGTCAAAAAGTACTTGTCAACTGAAAAGGATAAAATAATATCTAAAAGTCCTTTTTGAGGTCAGTTCCTTTTTCATCATGCATGCCTCCTAGCTGGCACCGACCTCAAAAAGGTACTTTAATTAAATATATTATTTGTTTCTTTTCAGTAGACTTTATGTTGTCGGTTTAATTTTTTCCGCTACTCGACGTCTATTTTGCGTCTAGAAAGTGCGCGGCCGGATCACTCCAGCCAGCCCAGCACAGCCATGAACGCTCCAAGAGATCCTTCGTGATCGCTTCCTGGACGCAGCCCGGCGAGCCGAGGTACCTCGCCCTGTAGGGGGCCACCCCCCTGCATTTCAGCAGTACGTGGGCAGCTGTTTCTTCTTCCTCCATGCATTCTCTGCCTCTGTCGGTGAAAAGATGTCTGTTAAATTGTCCATGACTAGTAATAGTACATACCTGTTATGGTCATGGCTCATACTCATATCCTTTCATAAGGTAGGCCTGTGCACCAGCAGTGGGAACATTAAATGGGTGATGATGATGATGAATCGTCACTGAGAAGTTTTATAACTCTGCGTGCTCATTCTTGCCGAATATTCAACAGAACAGTCATGTAGCATACACGATATACACGACTCAGCCTCACATTCATCCGATTCTTCCACAAAATCTATATATAGCAAAACGCGACCCAACCGAGGGCTTACTAGTAAAAGGCATAATGCAATAAAAAACCATCCATCCATTAGAGGCAGCCCTACTTCTTACCTCAGTCTCAGTCCCTTCGAGACGTGCGACCCAATTTGCTTTCCGGAACCTCGATAAATACACTTCAGAATCGCGGCTATATATCTTAGTAAATTAACACACATAAATTTATGGGGTACGTGTCATATGAGACGTTTAAGTGGCAGATTTCAAGTGATAGTAGCTCGAGTTAATTGTAATCCACACAAAGGAGTTTAAGAATAAGATGCTGAGAGCTTTGAAGATTTTCATGCTTGAAATTTACACAATGAAGTTTATGTATTTATGGGATAAGGGTTTCTAGAAAGACTAGCCATTAGTGAAGTGCGGTCGTGGAGCACGAAGAATCTCGTACAATGACCTCTTATTACCTGTCCTTGTCGCTCCCGTGTAAATATATTGCGTCATCGCATCTGCGCCAGCGTGACACACTATATTAAAGGCTTCCACACACCAGATGAGTGAGCAACACGATGCGTTGCATCTGCAGCACGCTGCGTGCGACATAAAGCAATTCACACCGGCATCGGCGTCGCACACGCATCGCAGTGCATCTGCGACGCCGTGCGTCAGCGACGCCGTGTGTTGCTTTCGGATCGCGGTTGACATTTTCTTTCAATTCGTAATTCCCTTCCTATTTTATCCCACAAAAGAGAGTTTTTATCTTGTGGATCTTATATACATTTGTATCTGCGTACTATATTAATTAATTTTTCGCGTATTTCAAAATCCATGATGACAATTTGTAAATATTGACAACTGACGTGCCACAGTCAGCGTCGCAGCTGCACGCAGACGCATACGTCACCGCGATGTGTCCTCAATTGAGAAATCCTGTAGAATACAACGTCACAATGCCGGAGCTCGTGTGCGGCGTTGCGTGACCGCGCCGCGGCCGTTTCGGTTTGTATCTCGCGGACGGCCGTGCGGCTCTCGCACGCAAACGCAACGCAATGCAGCTGCGATACTGTTGGTGTGAACCTACTCGTACAAATTCATATATTACAACTCATGAGTCATGACGCACGCACACACAATGCAGCACGTCTGCGTGCGTTTTTGGTGTGTGGCAGCCTTTAACTCGGAGGGACAGTCGTCGTCGTCAATTCCGCAATTCTGCAAAGCCTATAAAGACCAAAGTCTTTAACCAGTGCGTCCTACCCGTAATGACCTACGACCACACGACTGAAGTCAAACCTCTTTAAAGTTTATACCTACTCTTCCATCAATGTCACTTCCGTTCGCCTCTTTCGTAACGCTCTCGTCACTTCCGTTCGCCAGCTTACTCAAGCGTGCGTAAAGAAGCTTTACTTCAAAAAACATGGAAACCTTCGTAGGCTGCTGAATAACTGAAAAACACAAAATGGGACCTTTTAATAACTGTGGCAAAGTACCTACAAGTCGACATAGCACACAACGTCGACTACTTACATCAATGAGGGCATTTACAAAACTACACATAAGCTTACAACAACATCACCATAAATAACTTCAGACAAACCAAATGAATCAGAAAATATACTAGTCCGAAAGAAAAATACAGACATCCACTTGAATAGAATGAAAAAAAAAGCTGGCGAACTTGCCAGTTCGTTTAGTTAAGTACTCCTAATATACCCTACTTAACTTCTTGAGGGAGAAAAATACTTATTGATTTCCAAAACATTTGTGCGTTTCCATTATACTAAGGCTTTTAACTCGATGAGAACCTGGAGAAACGTATCGTGGTTAGCAGAACATCACGTGGCCGATTGCCAGCCCGATGGACAGACAAAAAAAACGTAAAAGTACACTTTAAAGATAGGTATTATATTTTCCTTTTCAGTTGACAGGAACTTTTGAAGTCGATTTGGTTTTTTTGGTATAATGATTCAAATGTCAGGCCGCTAATCATGAGGTCCTAGGTTTGATTGATTTGACACACAGCAAAACATATTTAATAGGGGAATAAAATAAATGTGAGTCTTATCTGCAACTTATCTCAGTCTGAGCAAGTAAGAGATAAATTTGAACCAACCTTAGTGCGATGTCGAGTTTTTTAGTACCTCTATTCCCTCTTCTCATAAATTTGACACCCATTCTTAACTACAAGCGACTTTTCATTCATTACGAAAGGTCATCACTTTTCATTAGCATCACTTTCCTTCCTCACAAAGAAAAACAAAACGCCGTGACTTCTCGCACAATGGAGACGAAGCGAAACGAAATAAATAGCCAGCGGAAGTAAGAAAGTAACTCTTATTCAAATCGAGCGATTCATGCCGGCTCGCTAATGTTACTGGTCTGCGATTTACGAGCACTTTCAATGGACCACAGAAAAAACACTTAAAAGCTTCCAATTCAACCTTGCAGTCACACTTATAAGTGCTAAATTTGCTTGCAAGAATTTACAGTAAAATTCGAGTTCGAGTTTTTAAATGTCATTGCTAGGTGGCGCTCTGGTTTCAAGCTTTGATGACGTCGTCATTTGTTTCACAGACAAATTGAATAAAAGCTGTGCTAGTAACTCCGACGTTATCACAAGGGATTAAGGTTGATTTTAACTGGGTTCGTTTGTAAATTTCACTTACGTCATCGTATAATGGTTACGTTGAAGTCTAGTTACCATTTTTGAAAGTGTGACGACATCGTTTTGTTATATTGAAATAAGGGTATGTATCATAATAACTACGGTCATTACGACTATGGGCGAAATAACTACGATCGATTCACATATTTTCATAATGACTATTGAACGACTCAACTACTGTTCATTTCACCTACGGTTGATTGAACTACAGTTGATTCAACTAACGGACGATTGTCCTAACGTTCATTTCATCTACTGGTTGTTTCGACTATGAACGACTCGCCTACAACAAGCTTATTAATTGGAAAGTTTATTAAATGGATTTGGGCGCGTTGGATTGTTTTTTTTTAGTTAGGGTGTCGCAAAGGGGGTGCAGGACTTTCAACTGATTTTGTATGGAGATAGGAGTTATACATTTTTTTACTGTTTTAGTATGGAGCAAGGACTTTCAAGAATGAATTTTATAAAAATGAAAATATCTCGAAAACGGTGCGTCATAGCTGAAATCTAACATATTTTCGATCCCCTATGGTACGCCGGAGATACCTAGGAGGCATCCGATGGACTGAGCTTGCGAGTTTTGAGCAAAAAAAAATTTTTTTTTTCTAAATTCAAAGTTTTTATATATTTTGGGAAAAACAGAAGGGGGGACGGGGGGTGAAGCCCCCCGCCACCCAACAAAATGTAACAGACGTTTCGGGTTAGGTTAGGTTTGAACAGTGACCAAAACGCCGCGCGAGCCGAGCGAGCGAAGCGAGCGTGCCGCGGCAGCGGCCGGCGAAGCGCCAGAATCGACTTTATACACCCCCCCCTACCCCCTACTTCAGTTTAATAGGAAATGGGAATATGTATAAAGCCGTTTCTGGCGCTTCGCCGGCCGCTGCCGCGGCACGCTTGCTTCGCTCGCTCGGCTCGCGCTGTTGGTTCATGTAAACCTAACATGCTCGTCGCTTCGCTCCTCGCACCTATCAGGAGTACGTGAGTCACTATTTTAAACTTAATAAAACGTAGGTGAAATGATCAGTAGTTCAATCAACCGTAGGTGAGATAACCGTAGGTGAGCTGATCGTAGGTGAGATGACCAGTAGTGATTTCGTCCATTAGTTATTTCAAACGTAGGTGTAACGTTCAGTAGTTATTTTGAACAGTAGTTCTTTTGACCGTAGTTATTTCGACCATAGTCGAAACGACCGTAGTTATTATGATACATACCCTGAAATAATGATGACGATTTTCAAACTCGTCGGTATTGCGTAAAAATTTAACTTCACCTATAAAATGGCTGAACGGATTTGGCTGAAACTTGAGACATATATACATTGTAGCCTGGAAAGGAATATAGGCTACTTTTTATCCCGGAAAGTATGCCAATAAAGAACAATTCTATTCAATAAAGAACCATAACGATAGTTTATCGTGCTTGAGGTTCGTAGTTCGTACCCAAAAGATCGTAGGTCCACCAGTCTAGTCTAGTAGTAGAACTAGTTAGTTTCGAATTTTTTAATATCGCATCATGACAGAACAAAGTCTAAAAATGGCCTCACTTGGTCGAGCCAAGCCGAGCCTATTTCAAAACTTTTTCAATTTGTTTCCCCACAAAGTTTTAATTGGTCTCGGTGTCAATCGAAAAAAATGCCGACGTATGTCCGTGGGTCCCTCATTTCTCAACTACCCAAATTTTTTTTCTATTCGCCGCTGCCGCAAAGATACAACAACCAATTAATTACTTAGTCAGCAGTTGATTGCATTTATACCTACTATACTATACAGAGTTATTTAAAAACCACTGGCCAAATTTTTGAGTTCAACCCAGAATGGATAAGTGAACAACTTTCTCCTAGAAACATGGGTCGAAATATGTCAATTTTTTTTTACTTTTCATACAAATCATACTGATCATGTGATCGATTTAGTATGGGAAGTCCAAAAATTTTTGTCGTATTTCGACCCATGTTTCTAGGAGAAAGTTGTTCACTTACCGATTCTGAGTCGAATAAAAAATTTGGCCAGTGGTTTCAAAATGACCCTATATACTAACATAGTCTATAAGTTATATTGTTAATCTATGGATCTCTGTAGTCTGAAAATTAATGTTTTATATTTTTATTTTTATTTATGAAATTGGTTGCTATACTAATTAGGTCATAATCACAAATCAGCTTATTATCTTTTATTATGATACATATCTAATGTATGTCTGTCTGTCTGTCTAATTTTACACTGTATATTAATTTGTGTTATCTTCATATTAAATTTTGGCGTATAAGTAGGTACAGTTACTTAATTTAAATAAAAAAACTTCAAGAATTAGTTTACTTAAGCTAGTTAGGTACTGGAGAAGATTTTAAACTTCCATGGTCATTTTCACTATAAGTATTATGAAAAAACATTGAAAAACTGGATTTTTACTTATACTGCGTTACACCGTGATCATGGCGTGTGCAACTGCGCCGATATATCGGGGACTCAAGAAAAATTTAAACATGATAAAAATCCCATCTATATAGGTACAGGGTGAGTTTTTGAGATGGGTCTGTATGGCCTAATAAACTATGACAATAACAAAAAGTATTCAAAGGAGTCAGTCAGGAGCTCGATTTTTGAGAAAACAAGAACTGAATATTCTCATTTTTTTAAGTTAAAAAAAACTGATTTATTGCACCAATCGATATTGTTGCTAATAAGGATCCAGTCTTGCAAAGGGATGTCCTCAGGAAAATTAAAGAAAATAGCTTTTTTTAAACATTTTCTTTAATTATCATACAATCTAACTTTCATATCAGTTAACTCTCGAGATGACAAAGTCTTTTCGAAGGCTTTATTGGTAGAGCATCGATTGTCAGACAATCGACATAGACAAAGTCTAGCTCGAATATCTATCGCATTCGCTTCCAGTTTCACAGGTGTTGTACACAACCATTGCTGCAGTAATACAATATTTGTTTTCAACTCCCTTCAACAACATCTGTTGGATGTCAAACAGGAAGCGATCGCGATTAATGTTGAGTCAGACAATAAATTAATCCCGTGATTTCTAAGTATGCGGGTTCGAATCCATCTATGTAGTAGGTACTGTAGTGTATGTATACTGTGCGCAGCCGATAGATGGAATTGTAGGCTGGGCAGTTAGGTTTTTAAAAAGGAATAGAAACTGCTTTGTAATTATATTCTTAAATCAATCTTTAGAAATATTAGTTTAGTAAGAAAAGATTGGTTTGACGCAGTCAATACTGAGCCGTGATAAAAAATAGGTGTTCCAAATCATAAAATATGCTATATTATAAGCTAATGTTTCATAGTGATTATTAAAGTGTCGCAATAAAGAAGAATAGCGAAACCTGAGCCGTGATAAAAAATAGGTGTTCCAAATCATAAAATATGCTATATTATTAGCTAATGTTTCATAGTGATTATTAAAGTGTCGCAATAAAGAAGAATAGCGAAACCCTGTCTTTCAATAAACACCAGTAGCCGATAGCAAGTACAACAGTACCTACTTGTGTTATGGTGGTATTTTTCTATTACAATTTTTCTTAAATTGACCTATTATACTTTACCTTAAATACTAATAAGTAGCACATTTTAATCTACGAAAGCTATTTATATAGAAGTTTTACTGTCGTGTAATCATCTCCATGACGACATTGTAGTCTCGTTTCGGCTTAACGTACAATTTACTGTGGCATCCTGTTTATTATACACAAATAATTGAGGAATGCTATTAGAATCTATTGTACCTTAGATTTGTATTGAAATTGTCGTGTTGATGGCAATTCAATAATGTTGAATGACAATTCTATTTAATCGACAAAATAATACTCAATCTCGATTATAGAATTGGAAAACGATTTAATTTATATAGATAATATTTAATAGTATCATCATACATAGGATAAAATCGAAAAGCCGGACGGACCATCTAGTTTATTCGGAGTTTTTAGTAATAAGGCCGGACACCCGAAAAACTACTCGCACGACTCGCCTTTGCTCGTCTCTCACCGGCAAGTTCGGAAGTTGCCCAGAAGTTAAAAACCGGACAGGCCGGAAACCGTCTAATTTGGCCGGACAATCATAAAAAAGCCTGAAACTGTCCGGCTTTATCCAGCCGGACGCATGGCAACCCTGATCATACAGGCCCCTTATTATCTTATTTGAAAGAATAATTAAGATAAGTAGTTGAAAGAAAATAAAAGTACGGTACGACAACGTTTTCTGTTCCGGTGGCCAAAAACTGTGTTTTTTTTATGTCATTTTGCTATGAAGTTGTTGTCCAACTATAGCGCTGTTGCCGGCTGAAGGTCTGGAAGTCAAGGCCGGTTAAATTGCTACAAGAAAAAGAAAAAATACATAGCGCCGCTGTCACCGGAACAGAAAAGATTGTCGATCTATATTTTAAAAACAATATAAGTAATAAGTTAGTATTTTTATAGTGAGTGAGATCTTGATTAACTCGGCGGCACTCGCTAGGTATTTTCAGACGCGGATACTCGCTACCGGGTAAAATATAAAACACAATATAAATGCGATTATGTACTTAACTTTGAACGCCACCATACAAATATATTTTTCACGATTCATGAATTAAAGACCAAAAATAAATGAACAATTAGAAAAACATTTGTAGAAAATGGCAGATACAATATACAAAATCTTATATACAAAATAATATTCATAAAATAGTTTAAAACACGTGGCTCACCGGTGGGCCACGCGGCGTGCATATGTAATAACGATTTTTTTTACTTTATCATGATGACATAATTATAGGATGTTTCTAACAAATGAAATGCCAAATTGAGGTTGTAAATTATGAGATAAATCTTAAAAAGTTACAAAAATTGAAAAAGAAAATCGTATTAATTACTTCTCTACAAAAATCAACAAAAACGTACTTTCTTCTTAGGAACAATCAAAATTGAGATCAATTACCACAAATAGACTCATTACACTATCAAATTAAAACATAAATCAAACTTTTACAACGTCAACATTAAGAAAAATTAGCATGAAATGCACGTAACGTAAAAGGAACAAAATTAAAAAAAGAACTACTTACTTCTACAAAAGTCAACGAAAATATATGTTTTTCTTAGGAAGTATCCGTAATCTATCGATCGGAAGCTACCTAGACTCCCGAGTCGCTGCGGCGCTCAGTAAAAAAGTAATCGTCCAAAATATACTCACTGTGGTATTTTTTACCCAGTAGCGAATATCCGAGGGTTAACAACTATTCATAGATAAAATAATTACCTAACATTCTACCGCTGTAAACGTAATATGTCCTCCGGCATCCGGCAACTAACAGCTTCCGTCACTGCCGTCTGTCGGGTTGAATTAAACAGTCTGTAACAATACTGCAGCGCTAACTTTAAGGATTGTGGTTAAAACGAATTTATGCGTTGTTGACAAGTTTTAACCGCCTCAGTGGTCTAGTGTTACACACCACCGGTATCAGACCCAGAGGTCCCGGGTTCGATTTCCAGTGGGGGTATATATTGTTAGTGGTAGGGCATGCGCCTGGCTAGCTACCACTATCTAATCTAAGTCTGACGCTATAACAACGATGTTTTCGGCAATTAGAGACAAGATAGCCAGTTCCTCGGTAATTAAGGATTTCAGAAGTAGTTCCCTTCCACCTTTAACCTTATTATCACTTAACATCAGCTGTGATAAAGGCTTAGTGTTACCCAGTTGTGGATGAAAAAATTAAATTGATGGCACCTTCATTGCTGAAGTGAAATGTCTGGGCCCGATGTACTAAGCTCTTCCACACTGTTCTACCATCGGCGGTCTTGGCTTTTGGTATTGGCAGGCCAGTGAGCGTTTTGACTTGGTCTGGCCAGCGGGTAGGCGAGCAACTGCGGAATCTTTCTCCGTCGACCTGACCAACTACCTGACCAGCTATTGTTGTCGCTACAAGCAACGTGCCCGAAAAGTCATCAAAGTCCAGGGTAGAGCAGAGTACTAACGAGTATTCTATCTGCTTTAAAGATCTCAAAGTGAGTTATGTATGACGTATCGTCTGTCGAATAAACGCGAACGACGGGTACCGAAAGTTATGTGCCGACACATAAATCGATGGCAGCAAAGTAGATACGGACGAAAAATGTGTTATTAGAACTTATTTACAAGTTTGTATTACAACTACTAAAACGTATAAACAGATATTTGGCAGATATCTTTATATAAGTACGTCAAAGATTTGTAGGAGTAAATAAATATGTAGTTTAAAAAACTAAAAAATCCCACTTTTATAGGAACAGACTAAAAAGTACAAAATAAGCCTCTATTCAGTAACTGAAATTAAAAAGCGTGGTGCGCGTTGTCAATATTAAGTAGGTACTTGAAATGCATGCTTTGCAAATGCCGCACCACGCTTTTTAATTTTGAGTTACTGAATAGACGCTTATTTTGTACTTTTTAGTCTGTTCCTATAAAAGTGGGATTTTTTAGTTTTTTAAACTAAATATTTATTTTTTACTTTTAAGTTTAATAAATGGCGGATGGTAATGGATTTCACAGTCCATTCATGTGTCTGCCCACCCCGTAAACATTATAACTCAAAGCCGTGATTGTATGTATTTAGTTTTGCAAATTCAAGTGGAGTCTATTAGTTACCGGATGCGCAAGCCGAACCCTTACTTCCTAGTGGTCATTAAGAAGTGCCACTGGCTTCCTCCCTGCTCCATCATCAGACCCTCACCACCAAGTGTAGCGAATAGGTCTCATCAGAACGAAACAAATGAGCCAGAAGTCGAGGTGTTTCCTATTGGCCATTAAGGAGTGCCACTGGCTTTCTCCCTGCTCCATCATCAGACCCTCACCACCAAGTGTAGCGAATAGGTCTTATCAGAACGAAACAAATGAGCCAGTACTCGAGGTGTTTCCTATTGGTTATTAAGGAGTGCCACTGGCTTGCTCCCTGCTCCATCATCAGACCCTCACCATTAAGTGTAGCGAACAGGTCTCATCAGAACAGAACAAATGAGCCTAAACTCGAGGTGTTTCCTAGCAGCTATCGAAGAGTTCTATTGCCCACCTCTTGACTCCATCATCACATCAGCTCGATGGTAGCAAATTATTGTATTGTCATCGGATTCATATAGACTTGCAAAGTTTCAAATCAATACGACAATTAGAAGTAGGTTAAAATTGAACTCCCAAGATTTTATTACATTGTGACTTAGTTACAAGTGAAGCTAATAAAAGTGTGGTAAAAAGACATCTGCATTAGATATTTCACTAAAAAATCGTTAAACAGATATAACCAATATATAATCAACAAATAGGTAATGTTATTTTATCTACACTCATGTTATAATTTTCGAATTATGAACTCATGCCTGAACCACAAAGTAACTACGCGGGCTTTCGCCCTAGCAGAGAGTCCGCTTAGAACAAGGTGCCATTTTCGTCACGCACACATAGACGTCACATTTACAGGCAAAATGGGGCAGTTTGGGACAGTACTCAGTCGCGAGTATCGCAAAGAGGTCAGTGATCGCAAGTTCCAAAGAGCATTTAATTGATCACTTCACGTCCGCGATGCTACGTGTCACTGTGACACTTATATATATACCTTAAATATCTATGCTATTTTACCAATAATTAACAAAATGAATAATATATATTATTACAGTTGCAGTGTATTTGGTTGTCTAAATACGACTAAAAACTGTGCATACACGTTCTTTAAATTTCCAAACGATATTGAAAGGTAAGTTATGTAAAACTGTTTTCTCTTGTTGGTAGGTGAGTATACCTAGGTACTTTTGGAACTAGCCGCTTTGATAACGACGATCAACCACACACATTCATCTTATCGTTCGCTGGTAAAACGCCAGTATTTGGGTACTATGGTTCAGTTAAGTAGGTACCTACCTAGATATATTCTTTGTTGGCGCTCCTCGACCGCCGCCCGCCGGTCACAACCACAATACGGTATTTTACAAATTTTTTTTTATTTCTTTAAAATGTTTTTCGAAATATTAGCTACACAAAACAAGTTTTCATTTTGAATTATCTTGAATATTTTCAAAGATATAGGACTTCAAACTTTATAATTAGACAAGGACAGGACGCTATCTTAGTGACGTCAGTGGGTTAGTAGCGTTATAGTCACGCCATAGAAGATTTCGTTTTAGAAAGAGACAGCTATAGTCAAAATCAAACAGACTATAATTCTTTTATTATAAAACAGATTCAAATTATTTTTTCACATTTGGTATTCTTAGTTGCAATATTTTTTAACGTCATCATTAAATATCTACATTTCAACAACAGTAAAATACCCTATTCGCAGCGGGTCACGCATAATCTAATTACTAATGCGGGCAGCGCAGGACCGATAGTTGTGGAGATCCTTGGGGGAGGCCTATGCCCAGCAGTGGGCATCGTTCGGCTGACATGATGATGATGCTGGTCCTTATTTAGATGTTATAGTATTCTCAAAACTTCTTGGCGGTTCAGCGAACACAGCCACAAAGTCATGTCGACGAATTTTCAAGTAAAAGTTGTCGTTGCATTTTCTTTTATTATAGCAGTGTTAAGAGATCCTACTTACATTTTAGAGACTCCTGTCATTAAACCCCAAATAACATTTTACTTGCAGTAATTTTTTTCATCTAAGCGCACGGCAGTGTGCCAGCCAAGTTCAGGAAAGGACGCCAATCATTAAATCCCAAATGACATTACACTTGCAGTAAAGTTTTCTTTATCTAGGCGCACAGCAGTGTGCCAGCCAAGTTCAGGAGAGAACGCCAATCATTAAATCCCAAATAACATTTTGCTTGCAGTAATGTTTTTTTGACGCACGGCAGTGTGCCAGTCAAGTTCAGGAGAAAACGGACCACGCTCGATTATGCGTATACCTATTTATTTTAACGTCTTAATCGTAGGAGTTCCATAGGCTATTTTCGTTGCAAAAATAACTAGTTCATTTTAAAACTCAAATGATTTCTTTTCAGACGAACCTTATGGTTAAGTTTAATTGATCGAGAAGATGTACACAACAAATGTTCATCATATCTCCGAGTTTGTGAGGTCCGTTTCGAAACCAATTCTATAATCAAGACATCGAACTGAACTGTCCTGAAAAAAGGTACTAATTCCAAACTTTTGCTACCTGTCAAAAAAATGAAAATAAAGAATCGCATCTGTGGAGACTAATGAATCTTGTACACAATATGAAAAAGTTAAATGTGACTCAAATTCACAAACAGCAGCTCACCTTTCTGCAAATTCTCCCAGAAAAAGAAAACTGAAAAACAATATTCTTGAGTGCAACAAGAGACTAAAAAGAACAGCTGCGCCAGAAACAAATATGAACCTGTTTTCATCTCGCTGTTCTCCCGCTGTAGGGTTTGCAAACCGATAGCGTAGCTTCTATGACGTTCACAAGTATTGTAAAAACCAATCTAAATTGAATAAACAAATTTGACTATAACTATATTTTTTATTTACATATATTCCTATATACGATAAAAACACACAACATAGGTATTTAAATACACTTTCTTGTTTTGAAAATAGTTACCACTATTGCTTGATATAGTTCTTGCGTTATAAAGGTTTTTAAATTTTTGAAGATGACAAGTTATATATTAAATATTTAAGAAAATATTAATTATTTGAAGTTGAACGAAAAAAATTATGGAACTTGTAACCCATTTAGATTGCAAGTATTTTTTCGCTGAACTTGGCAACCGTTTTACATTTATTTCGTCGAACTTAGTGCCTTTTTCACGTTTATGTTTTTAGTGGGATAACTATTACACCATATTTATATCTTGTTCATAGTGTACATTATAACATATAGGAATGGAATACATTACAACATATATGATCTTGTCTTCGTCGTGTGTGGCGTCGGGACTTTAAATGGATATTAGATGTTCTGTTTACCATCTAAGCAGCCTCTAAGGCATGTAAACATGTTTAAGATGTATGTATAAACGAATTGATGTATGTATGATTGTTAACTTATACTACCTACTCCTTTTTAAATTCAGAATCAATACAGAAGCAACCCTAGTGAGTCAGACAAGGATAGGAATAGATTTTCAAAAACGGTGGGAGCGGTCCTTCTGTAAACTCTTTATTTTGTGCCTGAACGTATACTGATACACTTTATGCCATAGTCAACTTTAAAAAATAAAGCTGCTGTATCCGGGTGTTTCATAATGACCATTATGCAACACCCGGATACAGCTGTCACTCATTATAAAACACTTATATTTCTTAAATTTACAGTCTCCATGGCAACCGTAGGATTTACCGGCCCTGACTTCCAACTTTTTCAAGCTCTTCTTTAGCCGGCAACAATCAGAAACGTTTTTAAAATTAGAATTTTGAATTTAGAAGGAATAGACCGTATAGACTCCTATGAGTGGGGTTTGGCACCAATTCACATTTTATAATTAATATTGATTTGCTTTATTTTTGAAATATATAATAAATATAATGATAATGAGTGTAGATAAAGTAGTGTATGAGACTGCACATAACTCGGTATTAATACCCCTCCTTATGCGACAGTCACATAAACTACTATTAAAGCATCGTTCTAAGTTTCATATCGGTCAATAACTCTCAAAATTACCATTATTTTTACTAAATGTGCTCTTCTGTAAAATTGCGATTTTGTAGATGTCTTTCTCTACTTTGCTGCCATCGAAATATTTGTCCTGGTAAAGATAAGCGATCCCAGTTTTCAATATTTCAGAGGGCACTGCTGTCCATCTTTAAGGCATCTTGCAATAGTTAAGCTATGGTTTCTATCTACGCTATCTTATTATAACCCGACTCGATAACTGCCTATTAAACAGATTTTAGCTAAGTAACGCTTCGTTAAACTAAGTTTCGCAGTTAACTAAATCTGCTTGTTAATATATTATGTTCGTGACAGTTATTTATGAACTATAAATAAGTTTGTATAGGTACGCTATAAAATTTAATGCAGTAACTTGGCTTACTAGATACATAATGGTGACCAAAATTGCAAGGTTATATGGTGCAATTTTTATCATAGAAAAGAGGAAAATAAAGTACTTATTTAGAAAAAATCGACCCGTCTCACAACCAGCTTCGATGGGACTCGAACCCACGACCTTTCGCTATCCGGGCGACTGCTCTAACCAACGACTCCGTAGCTCAGTGGTTAGAGCAGTCGCCCGGATAGCGAAAGGTCGTGGGTTCGAGTCCCATCGGAGCTGGTTGTGAGACGGGTCGATTTTTTCTAAATACTTTATTTTCCATTTTTCAGCTTATATGGTGATTTGAAATTACATTCATTTTGCTTTGATTGTCAATAAATGAGGAGCCCGTGGTGCGGTAAATAGCGCGCTCGGCCTGCGATCGTTGAAGTTAAGCAACTTTCGCAATGGTTGGTCACGGGATGGGTGACCAAAAGTTTAGTATCTCGAGCTCCTCCGTGCTTCGGAAGGCACGTTGAGCCGTTGGTCCCGGCTGCGTTTGCACCCACCAACCCGCATTGAGCCTGGGTCGTGGATCATGGCCCATTCTCCTTATCCATCCATAAGGAAGGCCTATGCCCAGCAGTGGGGACAGTAAATGGCTGATGATGATGTCAATAGTTTTCTTTTTCCAAACGGGCATCTAAGTATTTAAGTAATAGGTACTATTATGGAACAACTGATGAAGTACTCTTAGAGCCAGCGCGCACTAGTGATTTTTAATCGGGCGATAGTGATCGTCCTCAGATTCAGTTTATAGTTTAATGGCAGTGCGCGCACTGACGATTAAAAATCGACCGATCAAACTATCGGCCGATAGTTGATCGGAAGGGGAGGTAACATTATTTTTTTCAAAATTTTACTTTACCGCTTTGTTGGCGTGATAAATATGTATATTCATGCCAAATTACAGCTTTCTAGTAGGTACTAAGACTCTATGAGCTAGACTGGGGACAGACAGACGGACAGACGGACATGGCGAAACTATAAGGGTTCCTTGTTGACTACGGAACCCTAAAAAGCCTGCCTGTGGACTGTACCTTCTGGATGATAATTATCTGTGGTCACAAGTACCTACCTTCTAACTCTAAGCAATATAATTAATTAAATTGCTCTTTAAGTAGTATTCATAGCAATGATTTAAATCAACAGATTAACTTTATAAATAAAACACTTTCACGGATTTTTTTCACGCAATTTATTCAACAACTTAGTTAAATTTTAGTTGTTTTTTTGAGATTTTTTTGGTTTATCCGACGTTTCGGCACCTTTCCAGGGGCCGTGGTCACGGAAAACTACCCACTATTTTTTTGATTTTAATAAAAGAATATACCCACTCTAATTGTCTTTGTTTTTCGTTCGGAAACAGGATACGGTTAGGTATTAATTATTTTAACATTATATTTAATTATAACAAAATGATTTATTAATTTAATATTTTGATTTGTTTAAGTAATTTGGATAATAATTATTTATAGCAAAGCAAAAAGTTACTGACTCGACCACCAGTTCACAAAAGTTGGAGCCCTTCGGAGAAAGAACTGGCAAGAAAACTACACGAAGGGGGACGATCTCCATTTATTAAAATTATTTGCAAAAAGAACTAACCGTATCTTTAGTTCTTGCAGTGTGTGGTTTAGGTTGTGACTTTACTTGATGGATTATAGGGTCCCAAGCTGGTGGTATCTTCCAACCATCTTCTCTATTGAAATTTGGGTATTTGCTAATTTCAATAGCCTCGCGCATCAATCTGGGAAAGTATCTTGGTTCTCTAGCGAGGATCTGCGGTTTGTCAAACCTTATATAATGGTTGGTTCCCTCAAATGAATGTTCACACACTGCAGACTTATTATCGCGCCTATGTTTGATGTCAGCTACATGTTCTTTAACGCGCGTCCCTATGCTTCTCTTTGTTTGCCCAATGTAGGAGAGCCCACAGTCACAATCTAGTTTGTAAACGCCTGCAACTTGAAAGGGGATATTACACTTGACTGGTGGTAAGAATTGGTTAATCTTCTTCGGCGGCTTGAAGTAAGTATGAATCGAAGCACGCTTCAGAATCCTCCCAATCTTGTCAGTGACACCTTTCACATATGGCAGAATGGCAGGTTGACGTTCTACTGTGGCTGCTTTGGTGCGTTTTCTGTGATGTTTGCGAGGTACTGGCAATTTGTTACTTCGCAGTACTTGCTCGACGTGCCGAAGCTCGCCACTCAGGTGTTCATCATCACAGATGCCGCGAGCTCTCTGAAACAAAGATTTCCCTACGGTAGCTAACTGTAAAGGGTGATGGTGAGAGTCACCATTTAGATATTTATCTGTATGTGTTGCTTTTCGATACACAGTGTGGCTCAAAGTTTGGTCAGGATTCCTGATAACAAGTACATCTAGGAAGGCTAGTTTCTTATTTGCCTCTAACTCCATAGTGAATTTAATGTTTGGGTGAATAGAGTTAAGGTGGTCAAGGAAAGCAGTGGCACTATCTTTAGGTAGTACTGTGAAAGTGTCATCTACGTACCGTTTGTAGAACCGGGGATACACTGGTGTTGAAGCCAGCGCCTTCTCCTCAAAATCCTCCATAAATAAGTCTGCGACTATTGGGGATACCGGAGAACCCATTGCTACTCCATCAACTTGTATGTAGAATTCATCATTCCACAGAAGATAGCCAGTTGTTAAACAATGTTCCAAAAGTTCTGCATATTCCAAAGGCAAATCGTTATCTTCTAATTTCTTCCTAGCGATATTGATGCAGTCCTTTACTGGTAAGCATGTGAATAAGGATTGTACATCAAAACTGACCATGATTTCATCATCTGCGAGATGTAGATGTTGTATCTCACTGATGAAATGGTAGGAATCCTTCACAAAGGGGCGGGGGCCCTTTGTGAAGGATTCCTGTGCTAGATGCAATAAAGATTAACTTTATTGCATCTAGCACATCGAATCTCATTAAACGACAATAATATTAAATTATTGTTTACGATCATTTAACTAAATTGTTCATAACTTTAAAGTTTAATAGGACTTTCATTACTTTAACATTTATGTTTTACTGTAGTAAAAATTTGTGTTTAAACTAGCAGCTCAAGAATCTAATTTCCTTTTTACCACTTTCAAGACTTCGATCAACAATAACACCTAGTTCTTTCAAGAAGATTTATTTTTGGGGTTAGTTTTATACTTTGTTTTTTTCTCACTGTTCAATCATATCCCACAATTAAATGACAAGTATAATTGGGTGGTCTATATTATTATCTCGGCCATTGACAAAGTGTCACAATTTTACAAGTGACAAAATTTTGGAATTATCACAGTTAATTTATAGGCCCAGCCTGACGAGATCGAGATCAAGTAAAGTACTTAGGCACCTTCAATCCAGAAATTAGAGCCAAAAAAGAACAAAACAAACACGAGTTTTCTTTACATGAACGACTTCTTATGGGTATGAATGAAGTCGCCCCACATAAGGTACTGTAGGCACCATGTCCAAATAGGTGTGTAAATAAGACTAAGTGTAATTAATTAATGACAAATTCTTAATCGCGTGGTAGAGGTTTCCTTATCGTTATCGCTTTGCAATATCGTGGTACCGGGACGTTTCGTTTCTCACATGGTAGGTGTTCTGATAACTGTTATTAAGCTACCTCGCTAGAGGCTGCTTTCGACACATTGTTGTGATTGGTATTATCACCTCGGTTTTTTGTTTTGATGTACAGGTAAGAACAGAACTGAATTGGTTAGGCTGAATGAATGCATGAATGATCAGTCAGTCAAAAGCTCCATTTTTGTAAAAAAAAACGGTGTCTCTTCATTGAGCAAACTTTTTTTTAAGAAAACACGAAATGAAAAAATTGTAACAGAAATAAATCCCGACCGAAAATATTATATCTACTATTGACCTGGTGGTTTTTTTCTTTGTAAAATTTTCCTATAATTATTTTATCAAGGAACTCAATCCTAATATAGCTGAGAATGCTATGCCAATTTGCTTCTTATACTTAAATAGATTTTTTCTTAAATTCACACGTAGTTTAAGATAGTTTCTATATCAATACAATGTGTAAATTCTTCAACACTATAAAGAGGTAAATTACTGTTCATAAAAAATAAATAAAACTAAACCTCTTCTTTTTGGAATGGGCCGCAGTAATAATAATAATTCGATAATTGGATCGTAAAAAATAAATAAAACTAAACCTCTTCTTTTTGGAATGGGCCTCAGTACCGCCATTCGATAATTGGATCGTTTTTTTGAAAACGGCGTTTTCAAATTATAACTTTAATATTTTAATTTTACAATTATTGAAAAATACAAGAAATATTCGTCCATTCTCCCAAGATAAAGACTCCAGTAAAGTTTTAATAATCTAAGCACTTTTGTCATCGATCACACATTTAAATAAGTAGGTATAATTCGCAAAACTATAATCAGGGACTGTTGCAAAAATTGCCTGTCTGAGTGTCAGATCCTTCTGCAGTTAACCATTACTTTAAATATAGTTTGGGTCCTTTAATTTAAAACGCAGAATTCAGAATTTGGACACCCCTATCATTTAGGGTTGTCAAGGAGTCGAAGGGCATAATTTAAAAGATTTGTTACGTTTCGTTATCTTGATTTTAAATAATAATAATTAATTAATAAATTTCTTACAATCACACCAATTATCTAGTTCATAAGTTGTTTTCATTAAGAAACTGTGTTATGGAAACTAGATAACGGATTAATACATATTATACTTATATACATAGAAACCGCCTCTGCGGTCTTAACCGCCTCTGTGGTCTAGTGGTTCACACCACCGATTTCAGACCAAGAGGTCCCGGGTTCGATTCCCAGTGGGGGTACATATTGTATTCGGTTTGGTTGGTGGCAGGACTTGTTCTTAGTCCGCCTGGCTAGCTACCACCATCTTATCTAAGTCTGACGCCATAACAATGATGTTTTCAGCATTATTGTGTTCCGGCAGTTAGAGATAAGATAGCCAGTTCCTCAGTGATAGAGGATTCCGGGAGTAGTGCGCTTCCACCTTCAGCCTTATCACCACTTAACATCAGGTGTGATGAAGGCTAAGTGCTAACCCGTTGTGGATAAAAAAAAAAAAAAAAAAAAACACCCAAACCAAGACAAATAGACATGTTCATGCACACAAAATTTTCTCTTGTTCGGAAATCGAACCCGAGACCTCTGGCGCAAAAGGCAGGTATCCTACGCCTGCGCCAAATCGGTCGTCAACTATAAAAATATTCTAGTACTTATTTCACAAAATGAAATATTATCGGTCCCGGGCATATCATTGGTCCCCGGTTCGATTGCCGGCGGAGCTACTTACTTGGAAGACGAGTAGTTATTCAATAACTACACGTCTTCCAATTATTGTCTAATTATATTATTTTCAATAATTAAAATTGCATTGTGGGTGCAAAAAAGTACAAGGTACTCAATCAATTTTATTACTTGTTATAACTTTTACATTACGTCTAAGTATTCTGATAAACTGTTCATTTTGGTTTCATTACTCAACGTTAATAATTATTATTATAAAATTATTTCATTTAAACCATTAAGTACTTAGTTTGAGACTTTCATAAGATTAGGAAATATTATTAAAATCACAATTACTTATTAAACAAGTACTTATCTAAATGGTGTGTTAAGTTTAGCAAATTAACAGGAAAAAATGTCACTGATCACCATTAAAAGAAATTAAGAATTTAATAATATCACAAACTAATTTGCACCTAATTCACACCAACAAAAAAGACTATTGTTAAATAAACATAACGAGACAATAATTCTCACAAATTAAAAGTGTTCAAATCATATACACCATCAATCTTCCTTCAGTGATAATTACATCAATTAGTTGAAGGATACCGTATCCGGACAAGAGTGGACCCTTAATTAAAACAAAAACACTAAAAAGCTACCTAATTACGAGAGACATAACGTCCAAAATCAAGAAACTAATAGCACCTGCGTAAAGTAAAACAACAAATTAAACAAAAACAAATCTTATGCAGAAAGATTTAATGTTTAAAATCGAGAATTTAATAGCACCCGCGTGAAGCAAATTGTATAAATTCTGCGTGCTTACTTCTTTCGGAGAAGCGAGCTTGCCTTGCCTGAGGGTGTACTTACGAAAGCTTCCTGTATTAATATTTTATGGACAGTTAAAAGCACGTTAGGTTTACTACAACTCAAAAAATATTAATAATGTAAGCCGATGAGTTCAGATTTGAATGAATTTATAATAAATATATTATATGCGATGTGTATGCGTTATTAAGTGTGTGGATGTTTTTTCTTCAATTAAAATTTAAGGGATTTAAATAAATACCTGACATTTCAAAAATCTTTCCAGTCTTATTTTAAACAGTGACTAAAATATAACCGTCATCATATTTTTTTATTCATACCGTCATTCCATGACTACAATAACTTCAAAATATTGAAACTCACGAACTCAACTTGATGATTCTGAAGTCGAGCAATTATACATTGGTAAATAGATGTAACTATTCACGGTCCTGAGTTTTGTCACTACGCTTCTAACTTTATAACTCAATTTAAAATATTTCAATCCGTCATTTAAAATGGCTTTTTATTTATTTTACCTTACCTACTCTTCTTTCGAGTGACTGACATGCACACACGAAGCTTAAATTTAGCATACGTATGTTACTTGAGGATTGTAGGTTAGCACTAAGAGAGGGTTTTTGGAAATTGCCCCTCTAAAAGGGTAAAAAAGGGGGTCATAGTTTGTAACGCGAGAACATCATGTACACGTGGGCAAAGCCGCGGGCGGAAAGCTAGTCCTAGTATACTAAATGTAATGTCATAAAGATAAAAGTTTTGTATTTTTGTTTGTTACTGTTGAAAAACTCAAAAACTACAGGCCCGACTTTGAATATTCTTTCACCATTAGAAACCTACATTCTTCCCAATTGACGTCGGCTATATTTTATCCCGATATTCCCACGGAAATAGGTACCACGCGGGTAAAACCGTGAGCAGACACTTTTGTTAATATATTGATTGCAAATAACACCCAATTCGTACTAGAAATCATATCAAAATCAGCTGATCTTTCATATCGTAATTTCAGTAACCCTTTCCCTTCTATTTCAGGTACACACTCAATAAAACGATTGAAAGGATCTCCGTCAGAAATCCGTTGGCTCAATGAATAAAGGGTTAGCTTTGAGCCCAAGCTGACTTCATCTGTGCTGTATAGTGATGGTAAGGTATCGATATAAAATATATTAAAGACATTAAAGTCACGAGAAAGAAAGTTAGATGCTTCTGTAGCATAGTCCGTGTATAAGTCATCAACGGTTTAAGGCTGGCATTTCCCAAAATAGGGTGTTTAAAAATATGGATTACTCGCAAATCACAAGTACTTAAAATTTGGAAAAAATAGATGTTATTTTACAGTTATTTATCTAGTGCTTCCGGCCGTTTTTTTTGATTGGTGATCTGATTTTACTGTATCAAATAAAATCCTAAACATCCGTCTAATCGTAATCCAAATATCCTATTACTTGCAGTATACTTACTTCGTTTTTGTTAATGAAAAATATACGAAAATAATTGTCTTTGAATAGCCAAGGGATTCCGGCCGTCATAAGTTTAAATTTTTTATTGTTTAATTTTTAATATTTTCGATTCGCTGGGCGCTCGCGAGTTCGCGTGAAGTGTATCGCGCGCGCGCGGCCGAGCAATCGTTAGCGTACCTATTTCGGTCGGGAATCATCGCCTTAAGATATTTTGCCCAGCAGACGCTGGGGGCATTGGCATTATTTTTGACGGGATTATTTATTTGTGTATATACCAGCGTTGTCTGTCACGCTGTTTTTATTTATTGGTATCAAAAAGAGCGTGCTAGGTGGATATTAAGAGTGGAAAGAAGATCTTCCACTGTTTTTTCTCTTGCATCCTACTCTGATCTAAGTAAGGTTTTCTAAATGTTAGGTACCTACCTACTTCAATTGAACCGAAATAATCCTATTTTTATATAATACTAGCCACCGCGGCCGCCCGCAGTTTCACCCGCGTGATTCCCGTTCTCGTAGGAATACCGGGATAAAAAGTAATCTATCTCTGTTGCCAATTTCGTCCAGATCCGTTCAGTAGTTTTTAATGTTATGTAAATAATGAAATGAGTTCATGAAATAAAAGGTTTTAACAGAAATATCGATAAATGGCTACAACTCTAGATCAACGATTTCCCTTAAGATGTTGATCCGATTTATAAAACTGTATATTTACGAAGAGGTTTCATTAAACTTTGAAACATGAAAGTGATCATAAAAGGTTGCAGACTTTATGCAATTAGGTACAATATATTTTGAGTATTTTGTAATCCATTTTGAAAGATCGCATCTAACAATGAAAATATCTTCTGCTTGAGAACTATAAGTGTACCTACTAACATTATAATGGATCTCTGGTATGAAAATAAAGAATTTTAATTTAATTTATAACCTAGATATTTAACTCACTCCTACTATACACAAAGAAGCGAGTTTAGGACCAGTTGAAACGTTTCTATAAATATATTACAAAGAGAGATTGAGTCCAGGGTGCTTACCATCAACTCTTATTGCGGTTTTGTTTAGGACCTAAACTGATCTGCTTCGCTTATTCGTACCACGACAGCTTAATATCAATGACAGCGATTCAGTGATCGATCAATGACATTTCACAGCCGCTAAGCTGTCAGGAACTCTTATTTGACTTATAACCCGGTCGATTTAACATGTCACCTGCAGGTTATACCCGTCCCTCTCACTCTCCGGGCATGACAGAATCGAGTGAAAGAGACGGGTAGAAGAAAAAGAACACAAATCGTTCGGTCATTAACATTTAGCAATTCATTTGCGATCCAGTTTTTAGAAGGTAGGAGTACGAAAGAAAGCCATTCATTTTAGGAACCTATTGTGCATCGCGCTATTTTTGAATCGCTGTCTTAAAGTTGATGGTAGGCACCCAGGTCCCATTTTCAGTCTAGAATTTAAGTCGGATATACGAACAAGGTGCAACTATGATAGTTTCCGAACTAGCATGGTAGTAGTTTAATACTCAAGATCGGAGTTAAAGCCTCAAAGTTTACAAATTTTCATCTCCGTGGTAAATAGTGTTTGAATAGCTCAAACTTAACCGCCTCTGTGGTCTAGTGGTTCACACCACCGATTTCAGACCCAGGGCTCTCGGGTTCGATTCCCAGTGGGGGTACATATTGTATTCGGCTTGGTTGGTGGTAGGACTAGTTCGTAGTCCACCTGGCTAGCTACCACCATCTTATAAGTTTGACGAAATTAACAATGATGTTTTCAGCATTATTGTGTTCCGGCAGTTAGAGATAAGATGGCCAGTTCCTCAGTGATATGGATTTCGGGAGTAGTGCGCTTTCACCTTTAGCTTTATCACCACGTGAGGCTAAGTGGTAGGTACCCCGTTGTGGATAGAAAAAAAACTCATTACACATTTTTATTTCCCCAGTGCTGGAGGCTGAGGCGGGCCTTCCTTACGAGTATTTACGAATGCAAATCGAGCAGGGACCAAAGGCTTAAAGTGCCTTCTGAAAACCTGTACGGAAGCGCTCAGGATAGTACATCTTGGTCACCCATCCCATTACCGACCATTGCTAAAGTTGCTTAACAACCAGAATCGCAGGCCAAGTGGGCAATTCACTTTGCCACGGGCGCCTCGGACCTATAAAATTCAAACTTTATCAAACTTTCCTTTTTACATCTCGCTAGCCAACCAACATTATTTTGTTCTCACATGTTGTCAAATATCTAAAAATGCTATACCCATACCTATACCACAATAGTTCTAATCTAATGCTATATCCAGCCATTGCTAGGCTAGGCTGCGTTAAACACAGACATTACTAGCTGTCGAAGCGGCTTAGGACTGAATTTCAACTTTACATTTTACTTGGGTTAGGTGCACGGGACAAATCATAAGCTGAAGCGATTAATTTGTTTGTATATTTTATACATTATATTTTTAATTTGAACAAAAAGTTTAAATAAAAATTTTTAATAACTAAAAACGGTTCGTTAGCTTATGAATATGTCTGAATAGATTCACCTGTCAAAAATTTGTTGAACTGTAAGATTTTAATTTGAGTTTTTCATGCTTTTTAATGATTTTATTGAGTATTTTTTATACATAATTATTTACTAAATTCATTGCTTGTCACTGTTGTAACTAAATCAAATATCCTTTTTTGAATTTATTTATAAATGAATTGTTCTAGGTTTGTACAGTCAACAGAACATTTATTACTATTTAAATCTATTCGGTAGTTTGATAGCTTTTAAACAGTGTTTCTACTAAAGTCACCAAAAAGTACAAGAAAGAGTTGAGCAAAGGGGGTTTTAACGCACGACCCGCTCCTTCGTACTACTTCGTACCTTTTTTGTTGTTTTCTCTGAAAGTTACCTACGTCAAAAAAGCACGCTGTATGCATGAGATTTTAACCGCAACTGTGGTCTAGTGGTAGTTACCATCAGCACCGACCGCCCGCGTAGTTACTTTGTGCCATCAGTATCAGACCTAGAGGTCCCAAATTCGATTTCCATCCCAGTGGAAATTGTATTCAGTTTGATTGGTGGTAGGACTTGCTCTAAGTCCTCCTCGCCAAGCTTCCACCATCTTATCTTAGTCTGCCTGCCGTTTGAAAGAAGATAGCCAGTTCCTCAGTGGTTGAGGATTTCGAGAGAAGTGATTCCACCTGCAGCTTAAACATCACTTAACACTAACCAAGCTCTATCCACTATAATCGGGATAAATAGTTAATAGCTTTTTGTAAATCGCTTTAACTTTAACCTTGTTCCACACAGCTAGCCCGCACATTTAGTACGGGATCTAATCCGGTAGTTAGGCCATTGAAATTCTGCTCATTACGTCGACCGCAGCTTTTTACTTTTAGTAGGTAGGTATTTGGAATAGTTGTACCTTATGTCCGAGCATAAGTCCGAACATAATAATGTTTTCAGTACTATTGTGTTCCGGCAGTAAGAGATAAGATAGCCAGTTCCTCAGTGATTGAGGAGTAGTGCGCCTCCACCTTCAGCCTTATCACCACTTAACATCAGGTGTGATGAAGGCTAAGTGCTACCCCGTTGTGGATAAAAAAGTCGTATTTTTTAGACTTTTATAATCTAGTTGATGTTGAAGTAAAATGGATGGTTTTATTTCAAGAAACTTATTATTGCTGTATTATTAAGTTTCTTGAAATAAAACCATTTCAGTTAATAATGCAGTAACCGTTAAGCCCCAACTAATTTATTTAAACTAACTTTCCGCCCGCGGCTTCGCCCGCATGGACTACACGACGTTATCCCGCGGGAATGTGATATTTAATCGGGATAAAAAGTATCTATGTCCCAAATGTCAGCCAAATTCGTCGAGCCGTTTTGGCGTGATTGAGTAACAAACATACAAACATCAAAATATCTAAACTTTCACATTTATAATACTTATTAGTAGATAGTAGGATTTTTTTTTCGAAGAAACTGAAACAGAAACTAAGATTTTAAACTTACATGGTCATTATAGTTATAGTGAAACAGAAACTTCCAATATTTTCGTGCTCATAGGTCTCCGTGATTTCTGACAGATTGCAAGCTCTACTATGACGTAAGAGAGCACGTGACGGGGCGCGCGCGTATTGAATGAATAGGCAGTAGACACAAACATTTTTAGAAGCGGCAAAAACTGAAAACAATTTTGTTGAAAATTTAACCCCTATCAAAAATGTGTGGAATCGATTCTACTCTCGATTCTGAACAAACTATTTTCTCAGTATCGCTTAAAGTACACGTTGTATATTATCGACAGAATTTAAAGATACTCGTTAAAAAAATAACTTAACGAACAAATTCTTTCTCTAAATTACTCATTTTACAAATAAATGGAAAGAAAAATTATATCACAATTCACATCAAAACATCAATTTTAGCAAACTAATCTTTTTTTAAATATATAAGAAGATTGTAAAACTTAAGTCTGTTAAAGCTTAAAAGAGATTCTCGACAATTATTTTTTTTAGTCTAGATTCAATCTATTCAAGAAGTTCTGGGAGTCAGCGTTCTGCAATTATATTTTCTCATCTTGCTATTTATATGAACATCAGAGTGTCCTGCCTGTTACTTGTTAAAAATGAATCACAAATCTTCATTTTAAAAATAACGTTTCTTAAACTTTTACTTGATACAGTTATCATTTTTCAAACTATTCTTTCTATACATAAGTCATTTGACAAATAAATGGGTAGACAATTTTTTGATGTTTGTCAAATAATTAGATTTTCTACTCTTTTTTTATATTTTTTTCTTTCGTTTTTTGTCAAACATTAGTGAACTGAATACCGAGTATCAGATATGTAATCATCACACCCCCAAAATATTTCGAATAGTATCGATGTCGAATGTCAGTGCAAGCAATACTATTGAGAGAAGCCCGTACCGCAGTAGTTACCGCTCGGCCTGCGATCGATGATGTTAATCAAATTTTGCAATGGTCGGTCACGGGATGGGTGTACCAAAAATTTATTATCTTGAGCTCCTTGCTCGGAAGGCACGTTAAGCCGTTGGTCCCAGGTGCATTTGCAATCGTTAAAACCCGCCAATCCGCAATGGGCCCGCGTGGTGGGTCATGGCCCATAATCCTTATTCCTCCATAAAGAAGGCCAGTGCCCCAGCAGTGGGGACATTAAGTGCCTGATGTATAGTACGACAACGTTTTCTGTTCCGATAGTCAAAAATTAGAACTATTTGGTTGGTTGGTTTGGTTGCAGTCCACCTGGTTAGCTACCACCATCTTATCTAATTCTGCCGCCATAACAAAAATGTTTTCAGCATTATTGTGTTTCTGCAGTTAGAGATGAGATAGCCAGTTCCTCAGTAATTGAGGATTCCGGGAGTAGTGTGCTTCCAACAAGGCTATCCATCAAAGCTAACAATGATATCAATCAGAATTCATTCCTATTCCTTTTGATCCGCACCTCACATCTCTACATGGAAATACCTGAAACTCTATTTACTCTTTATTTAAATTTTTACTTTTTTGCATTCACAATGCAATTCTTATGGTTGAAAAATGGAAAATGAAGTATTTAGAAAGAATCGACCCGTCCTCACAACCCATCGGAGCAGGTTGTGAGACGGGTCGATTTTTTCTAAATTCTTCTTTTTCCAGTTTTCTATTTATCTTTTAACCGCCTCTGTCTTCTCGTTGTTCATACCACCGATTTCAGACCAAGAGGTCGCGGGTTCGATTCCCATGATGATTGATTCGGGATACATATTGTATTGACCTACAACCAAACCGGTTGTGGTAGGCTAGCTACCACCATCTTAACTAAATTTGACACCATAACAACTAAGTATGTTTTCAGCATTGTTGTGTTTCTCCTCACCTCAGGAGGTAGGTGATTGAGTGACGGGAGTATTACGCTTTCACCTTCAGCCTTATCATCACTTAACATCAAGTATGATGAAGGCTTAGTGCTATCAATCAGAATTCATTCCTGTTCCTTTTGATCCGCACCTCACATTTCTCAATGGAAATACCTGAAACTCTATTTACATTTATAACGCGCGTTTTTCGGCAACACCGACACTTTTGTCACGTTTTGTTTGCCTGTTAGATTCAATATCCAGCCGCAGTTTGGTTATTGACTTGCTATGGGACCACTATGGTGATGAGCGGAGCGAGTAAGCTTTCTTAATTAAAGGTAGAAGCCCCGGCTTTTGCCACTGCCCCCGTTTTTGCGACTTTTTGCTGTAAAAGTTATGTAAATAACTATTCGTGTTTTGCCAATGGCAATTAAAGATGGATTTTAAGGTAAGTAATAATATTATAACAATAATTTGAATTCTTCATGTGATACGATTTATTGTCAATAAACTGATATATGATATGACTTACATACATATTATGTTTTTTTTTATCCAACACAGGGTAGCACTTGATGTTAAATAAACATAAGGCTGAAGATGGAAGCGCACTACTCCCGGAATCCTCAACCACTGAGGAACTGGCTATCTTTTCTCTAACCACTGGAACACATCGTTGTTATGGCAGACTTAGCTATGACGGTGGTAGCTAGCCAGGCGGACATTAGAGCAACACGCCCGGTAGGGGTCCATACCAGTCAAACCTTTAAAGACTTTTTGTTGCGATTTTACAAGTATTCCTAGGAATAGTAGAAGACCCCTGCCTCTGTAGACAAGTGGCTTTCTATTAGCAAGTTCGCCAGTCGAATAGAAAGAAAATGTATGGGATTGACATTAGCGGTCACGTGACATTTCGATTGCTAATGTCAATCCCATACATTTTCTTTCTATTCGACAGGCAAATTTGCTAATAGAAACCACTTGTCTAGGGAGGCTGGTAATATTTTTTTATAGAAAGACAGCTGTCTCTTTATAATTATTTATTACCTGGGTGCCTACCATCTACTTTAAGACAGCGATTCAAAAATAGCGCGATGCAGAATAGGTTCCTAAATGAATTGCTTTCTTTCGTACTATGACCTTCTAAAAACTGGATCGAAAATGAATTGCTAAATGTGAATGACCGAACGATTTGTCTCCTTATTTCTTCTACCCGTCTCTTTCACTCGATTTTGTCATGCCTGGAGAGTGAGAGCGACGAGTATAACCTGCAGGTGTCATGTTAAATCGACCAGGTTATAAGTCAAATAAGAGTTCCTGACAGCTTAGCGGCTGTGAAATGTCATTGAATGATCACTGAATCGCTGTCATTGATATTAAGCTGTCGTGGTACGAATAAGCGAAGCAGGTCAGTTTAGGTCCTAAACAAAACCGCAATAAGAGTTGATGGTAGGCACCCTGTTCTTTTTCTAGTACCTAATAAGTAAATGCTATCAAATTGTATGTTATTTCCAATCCACTACTATCTAAATCGCTTATTCAAGCACCAAAACCTCAGTCTTACCCGTCGGCCTCTGATTGCGAATGACATTTTTGTCGCATCCACCAGTTTGCCATTTTGTGAGTGGACGCGTGTTTTCTGACTGTTGACTTTATTGAAAAAACTATGTCTTTGACGAGTGAATAACGGTATTGCTTTTGTATTGGGGTAGATTAAAACAAGTTATTATATTTTGTTATGGCATGAATCGCACGGATATTAAAATTGAAAAATAAAAATGAGATGGCATCACAAAAATATCTGTTTTCGAAATAGCACAAAATTTGAAATCAAAATCTTATACAATTTCTCGTTGTTCCCATGCACCAACGGCATTGCACAACAAGTTGTGCCACCGGTACATGCTTCAAAAATTTTGTCCCCGTGACATGCCATTTCACATTTTATTCAAATACTAGCGAATCCTCGCGGTTTTAGCCGCGTAGTACCTACCCGTTCCGTGGGAAATCGGGATAAAATATAGCCTATGTAACTCGGGAAGAATTTAGCTTTCTAATGGTTAAGGAATTTTCCAAAACGGTCCAGTAGTTTCGGAGCCTATTCAATGCAAACAAACAATCAAATCTTTCCTCTTTATAACATTAATATAGATATTCTGTTTCTTATCCCTATATCACAACTTTTGCTGTTGTAACAATAGTACAGTCATTTGGTGCTCAAAAAGGAGCTTACCTGCCCCTGTAGATGACATTAGCAATCGAAATGTCACGTGACCGCTTATGTCAATCCCATACATTTTCTTTCTATTCGACTGGCGAATTCGCTAATAGAAAGCCACTTGTCTAGGGGGGCAGCCCCCCTAGCATGACCAACAAAACACGATATGATAAAGCGACTTATCGAGCGATAAAGCCGCCATATTGATTTTTTATCGAATTAACGAGCATGACCATAGCGGTGACATTACCTCGATAAGATATGATATGATAAAGGATAGAGCGAACATGACCACCACTTTTTATCGATACAGTCGAACATGACCATCAAAAAGACGATAATTATCGCGGTGAGTTATCGTTTTTTGACATTCTGCTAACCAAATTTATCGACGACCATTACAGTACGCGATACATATATCGAGCCATTATTTCATAAGAATAACACTCATTTTCAGTTTATTTAAATAGAAGAAAGGTAAGAATACCAATTTTAAATGTTTCTCTATTACTTGTGTACATTTAATTCTTAAAAGTGTCATGAAAAACATAATATAATTTCAGTTGCAGCAACAATGTCTAGGAGGCCTTTCGTAAGGCTTGAAATAATAGCGGCAAAGGAAAAAAACCGGTCGAGAGCGAGTCGGACTCGCACACCGAGGATTTCGTACCATCATAAATTTAAATAAATATAACGTGGAAATGTTTTCATCGGTGAGGCTAGATTTGTCAGAGCATTTGCGGTGTAGAATATTGCAGTTTTAGGTCAACGCCAGCTTTTGACCGATAGTGGAACTAATATAATTTAACTACTTATGTTGATGATTTCTGAAAAACTTTACTATTTTAGAGACATCGTTTTATTTTTCCTGTAATCTTTACATAAGCTTCTATCACAAAAAATAATTTCAGATTTTTGTCTATGCAAACTTCGGAGACAAGGGGGGAACGGTATTTTTTATTTAATTTTTCATCATAAGTCGAAAACTATGCGGCATAAGAAAAAAGAAAAAATGTTTAAGAATGTGCAAGCAGCGCTCTTTCATATGATAACCCATATGTCTTAGTAGCCCCTTTTCCAATTTTTAAGTAAAATAACTATTTTTATTTATCTCTTATTTGCAAAATAGTTAAGCAAACGTCATCTAAAACTATTCCAAATTTCAAGTTGATAGGTAGCATGAGTAGTTCTCGAGATGTCCAGTTGTGACAGACAGACTGAGTCTCACCATAAGGGTTTCTTTTTACCATTTTGGTACGGAAACTCTAAAAAGACGAAGGAAAGAGGAAAGGACTTTCGTCCGAACCTTAACAAATGCGTTCGAGCTCCCGGACAACGAATTTCTAAGAAATTATAAAATTTCTTTAGAAATGGTACAATATTTGTGTTCGGAGCTAGAGCAACTAACTGAAAAATGAAAAAATGAAAAAAAAGAGTGAAAGAAAAGTGAATGATGAATGATATTTTTTTTCTTACTTAGCAACATTGGTTTAGCATACCACACGATTTATCACTATCATAGCACATGATAACTTTTATCATATCGTATATCGATGCTGTTCATGCTCGCAAATTCGATAGATAACTCGTTGCGATAAGAGAAGATATCATTTATCGTTTATCGACGTAATAATGGTCATGCTAGGGGGGCAGGAAAGCTTTTCGGGAGTTTTGAAGATTTCGACGTACTCTTTTCGAATTTTCACTTTCCCACCTCGTATTTTTTCCACTCGCGCCACCATATTGGAAAAATGGAGGTCAAAAACTGTTTTTTTCCTGGACAAAGAACGAACCACCCACGCCTTCGTGCTCAATAGACATATTCTCATAATCACTTTCGGAAAAATCATTTAAAAACAGTTTGCGAAGAAATCTTTGATGTACTTAAAGCTTAGTGTATTTCTGGCATAAGAGCGGATACAAACCGCGAAGAAATCTAAGATGTAGGTAGTTATAGCTTAGTGTATTTCTGGCTTAAGAGTGGATACAAACAGTTCGCGAAGAAATCTAGGATGTAGGTACTTATAGCTTAATGTATTTCTGGCATAAGAGCGGATACATTTGTAGTAAGTTTTATTATACACTTACAAATGGAATAAATCCAAGCTACATTTCATAAGCAAGACCCAGAAAATCTCCTGATTCGTTATAAAATTAAATACTTATTATTTCTATCTTACACAAAACATAATTTACAAAAGGGAAAACACACCGCCAACCGCATTTATAAGGGAAAGAAACAAAGGGAGCCGTTTTAATTTTTCCTCTGTGTACATTTTCTAAAATAATGATAAATGCGCGCTGTATGGCCCTCTAAGGAATTCTGTTAATTACAACCAAATTAATTGCTTGCCTGTACCTGCTGTTTGTACAAATTAACCTTTCTTCGTTTCATAACAAGATAAGGATCTTATTGTACATGACTAATTAACTTTTTACAATAAACATTGTTAGAATTATAAATTAGGCGAGTTATGTTTTTGTGCCTCTTTCTCGAAATTTGTTTGATTTATACAACTCTAAGTTTTAATTAGTAGTTACAAAGTTTTTAGGGGATATAGTGTCAATCAATACGAACAATTTTTACTATGGGGCCATCTGCAGAATCGCGAAAAATACATCAGCTGTTCCATACATTTCAGGCGAGTCGATGTGGTACTTTTGTATGGAACAGCTGATTATTTTTTCGCAATTCCGTGAATGGTCTCTTAATAAAAACTGTTCGTATTGATGGACACTACCATCCTCAAAAATCTTTGTACTATAATGCCCGAATACTCGTACTTATCTTTGGGAGCGTCTCAAACATCGCCCTGTCACTTTAAATGTCTAAAGTATGAAAGAGATGCCATGATGTTTGAGACGCTCGCAAAGATGATTTGCGTTCGAGAGTTCGGGCGTAAGTGGTGTAATATTAGGGTTCCCAGACGAAATAGTATATTTTAATACAGTTGCTCAAAAAGTGGCGTATTGCAGGGACGTATAGCGTTCGGGATGTGGGCTATTACACACTCGAACTTTTTCTTTACCTTTCCCGAACTCGTGCGTTTTCTTTCCCAACTGTCAAAATATTGTCTATTAAAAAGAAAAAACCAACCACGAAGTTTTTACAAAAAAAAAACATAGACGTTTTTATGATTCATGTAAATATTTCTAAAAAGAAGCTACTAATTTGTTTCAATATCAGATTGAAAAGTAATTTTAATTATACATTAAATTAATATTAGTGTCGGCCAAATTAAATTTATGAATATAAAAAATACATAAAATTGGCTGTATGACCACAGATTACTAAATATGGTATGACGTGCACTATTTACCATAGTATCTGCTTATAGGAGTTTGCGCAAGTAAGTGAAAAGAAAATGAGGGACCTTATTTCTTAATTTTCTAAATTAGTTTTTTCTGGTTTTTATTGTGGTAGGTACTTAGTATGGTAAAATTAGTGCAATAATGTTGCTTTAATGGAAAACGATGTGGTAAAAGAGAGAAATAAGGAAAGGCGCTCCTGTAGGATTCGGATTGCTTTTGTTAGGTTTCATTTCATTTCATCTCATTTAATTTAATTTTCATTTCATATCAATACAAAAAATTCTACTGAAGCCTTGGCTGTATGATCATAGTTTCCTTTGCCAACCCAGAATGGGTGAAGAAAACTAAAAAAAAAGTCTCTGCTTATATTCTTTTACGATTAGTTAGTTGAGTTTATTGTGTTTTATTATTTAATTAAATTGCTTAATTTAATGAAATAGTAGATTTCATTACAAGTGCGGAAAGCCTGTCATTGCAAAGAGTTCCGACAAATGTCTACCCGAGCCGAGGCGCAGCCGAAGGTGAGGGTTGACAGTCGGAACAAGTTGCAATGACGGTTCCGCACGTGTACTGAACAACTATTTTTAATACAGTTGCGAAAAAATGAAGCAATTTAATAAAATAATAAAACACAATAAACTAATCGTAAAAGAATATAAGCAGAGACTTTTTTTTGTTTTCTTCACCCATTCTGGGTTGGCAAAGGAAACTATGATCATACAGCCAAGGCTTCAGTAGATTTATGAAATGAAAATAAAATTAAATGAGATGAAATTAAATGCAACCTAACAAAAGCAATCCGAATGCTACAGGAGCGCCTTTCCTTTTTTCTCTCTTTTACCACATCGTTTTCCATTAAAGCCACATTATTGCACTAATTCCACCATACTAAGTACCTACCACAATAAAAACCAGAAAAAACTAATTTAGAAAATTAAGAAATAAGGTCCCTCATTTTTTTTTCACTTGCGCCAACTCCTATAAGCAGATACTATGGTAAATAGTGCACGTCATACGATATTTAGTAATCTGTGGTCATACAGCCAATTTTATATATTTTTTATATTCATAAATTTAATTTGGCCGATACTAATATTAATTTAATGTATAATTAAAATTAAGTACTTTTAAATCTGATATTGAAACAAATTAGTAACTTCTTTTTTAGAAATATTTTCATGAACCATAAAAACTTCTATGAATTTTATTTTAGTAAAAACTTCGTGGTTGGTTTTTTCTTTTTAATAGACAATATTTTGACAGTTGGGAAAGAAAACGCACGAGTTCGGGAAAGGTAAAGAAAAAGTTCTAGTGTGTAATAGCCCACATCCCGAACGCTATACGTCCCTGCAATACGCCACTTTTTGAGCAACTGTATTAAAAATTAATATTTTGATCTAACGGGCGCGGCTCCTTACTTAGGTAATAAATTCACTAGGCCAGTAGGCCATAAATAGAATTCTAGACCTGTCCTTTCAAAATTTAAATTCTTCATTCCACGTTCCTTGTTCAACTGATTTTCATTCAGTTCTACCCAAACCACCGAGCTGTACAGAGCTCGTCGGCGTTACCACATCAGAACAATGTTTTGTGCAATAGCAAATATATTTAAATTGTAAGCAGCGTAAAAGGAACCCGTTCTCGGGGTAAGCATCTTACCTAGTTTTTATCCATTACTTTTATAATTTTAGATCTAGGACCTAGGAACTTTATATTGACGTATTTTCATTTTTGTTACAGTTCCTATACTTTTGTAATCGGAACTATAATAAAAAAGAATAAAACAAGTCTCAAGATATGTTGATCTTTTATTTACTATTACATCTACTTCTAAATACTGTGCGGTGACTTCCAACGCTCCGGCTAGTGTACCGCTGGCCGACGAAGGGGTCCCGTAATGCTATGCTATCTTAAAACACGCGTAAAAACTACCTAACCCCAACACCTGTTAGCCGTCAGAAAAAAAGTAGGTACTACCTAAGGTCTGGCGGGCCTGGATCTTGTTCTACAAAATATGTGTAAGTACTTTGTCTAAGCCCCAAAAGTGTTACATAATTTCGCCTAAAAAGGTACAGGCCTAGTTTTATCACCTCTGAGTATCGTTATTGTAGGGTATGTCGTAAACGTAGAGAATTTCCTACATCTACTATTTTTATTACCAAAATAAATAAAAAATGACACCTGGATACTTTACTTTAGACTAGTTACCGACCGCAATTTCACCCACCCTCTTTTCCAAAATTTTCGTGAAAAAAAGTAGCCAATGTTCTTTGACCTGTACGCTCGGATTAGGCACACAAACATCCTAAACAATATATCGTCATATTACTCGGATTAGGCACACATGTATGCCTCAGCCAACCACTCGAAAAATTATGTTACAATGTAATTAATACAGTTAAAATTTCGATTTCCGCCATTACAAGGTCGTGACTGACGGGTGTCACGTTACATAAAATCTCCGAGGGAACAGGTTAAGGTTTATTCTATCTCTATGCAAAATTTTATAAAAATCCGTTCTGTGGTATAGGCGTGAAAGGTAACGTTCTCACAAAAGTTTCTTTCACGTTTTCATTTAACCAGATAAAAATGATTGGGCCTGGGGATTTAATCCTTATTCCAACAAAAATGTTTAACACAAAACAAGAAAAATGTGAATGAGAGCGAGTTTTTAATTGACGGTATTATACGATAGCAAACGGGTAATTTCTAAACCCGTTAATTAAAAATTGGCCCTCAAGGATGCCATACACAACAGTTTGCCGTCAAGTTTGCTTGACGCTTGAAGTGCCTTAGCACTATTATTTATTCTGTGCTTGAAGCGGAATTTGGTAAACTTTATGGTGTGTGTCAGTGTGCAGTGCATGACAAGTCTACATAAAGCAAACATTGAATTCTTGCTTCAAGTAGTGTTGACGATAGACAGCACGGCAAACTGATCGTGTATGGCAGCTGCCTTAAGTAGGATAAAATACTCACCGATTAAAGGTACACCAAAATAACTGTCAATTTTGTCAAGAACAAAGGCCAATACCAAAATGGTCGTCCTTTTAAAAGTCCGGGCCTCTCCTTGGGGAGCTCCCGGGAAGACAAAATCTGGACCATTAAAGCTGTCTTTATCGAAATTACTCCGAAGGGACTTGCTGTGTTTTCGTATATCTATCGGAAGAATCTGTAATGTGCACTTAGTACAATTGGAGATTTTGGGAGGTCAGTGATTTCTGTAAATTGTGTTTTTTTAAAATGAAATCTTCTATAGCGGCGTTGTGCACTTTTTGTGATTAGTAAAAAATGTTAAACTCGCGTCAGGACACGTGACGGTCACATAGAAAATTCGTAAGACGGACACGACACGTGACGTTCCAAAAACTTTTACAATGTCATTAGAATACGAAGGCAAATTTCGCCACCGTTTCCAAAGCTGTAATAGCTCAGGTTAGAAAACGGGCGGCATTGAAGCCACAAGACCTCGGGTCAAATCCAGTACGTATTTTTTTCTTTTTTTTTGTGAAATTCCTTTTTTTTGTGAAAAAATCTAGGGAGCCCTTTTCACTTCTGCCGGCAACCCGTTGTTTTTTTATGCACAACGGGGTTGCATTTAGCCTTCATCACCCCTGATGTTAAGTGGTGATAAGGCTGAAGGTGGAAGCGCACTACTCCCGGAATCCTCAATCACTGAAGAACTAGTTATCTTATCTCTAACTGCCGGAACACAACAATGCTGAAAACATCCTTGTTATGGCGTCAGACTTAGATAAGATGGTGGTAGTTAGATAAGTTTTTTCTATGTAAATAATCAAATATCGTGGATATTTAATTATCCAAAGTTGCTCGGTACGGTCTTATAGTAACGCAATATTAAAGAAATTATATATTTCTAATACTGTAAAAGGAACAAAAGAAAAAAAACGGCAATTTCATACATTAACCCCTATCATTTATCCGTTATCTAGTTTCCATAGCACAGTTTCTTAATTAAAAACTACTGACGAGATAAAATTTGGTGTGATTGTAAAAAAAATATTCACTTTATTAGTTACTAGCTTTCCGCCCGCGGATTCGCCCGCGTGGACTTCACGACGTTATCCCGCGGGAATGTGACATTTTTTCGGGATATAAAGTAGCCTGTGTTCTTCTCCAGGCCACAAAGTATCTGTGTCCCAAATTTCAGCCAAATCCGTTGAGCCGTTTTGGCGTGATTGAGTAATAAACATACAAACATCCAAACATCTAAACTTTCACATTTATAATATTACTAGCGGCCGCCCGCGGTTTCACCCGCGTGGTTCCCGTTCCCGTGGGAATATCGGGATAAAAAGTACATATAAACCTTCCTCTTGAATCACTCTATCTATTAAAAAATAACGCATCAAAATCCGTTGCGTAGTTTCAAAGATTTAAGCATACAAAGGGACATAGGGAAAGAGAAAGCGACTTTGTTTTATACTATGTAGTGATATTATACTAGCTGTTGCCCGCGACTTCGTACGCGCGGTGTAGTGACTTTTGTGTTAGTTTAGTTTATGTGTGTTTGTTGCTCAGATTTCATAACGCTCTTCTTGAAGTCCTATTCTCTACTAAAAAGGTCTAAAGAATATCGAATATGCAGTCTAGGGTATGAACATGGTATGTTGTTATCATATGCTGCATGAACATAGTTGAGCCCTCATTCAAAGATCTGTCCGTCTGTCAAGAAACTTTTTCTCAAGTATGCGTGGGAGGTATCAAGCTAAAATGTATGTCAAATTAAATACTGAAGTCTGCAATCCCTTAGAGGCGACAAAAAAAACAAACTTCTCTTCTCTTCTTCATAACTCAAAAGGGCCACTTGGATCTCGATTTTCTTTTAAATCCCATTTAGCTACTTGTTAAATTGTGTATAATGATAACGATTATTTTGAACAGCCGTTCTTCGTTCTTCGACGTTGCTTGCTAGCGGGCAATAGATCTATTCTACGCGAGGTTCATAAGACTGAACCACACCAAACGATCCATCTTGGATTGGCCAACCACGACCTAAGATTGGGGATCATGGATCGTGAATCTAATTTGTTCTCTTGGTGCTCTTGGATCGCACGAGGCACGTCCACTCCGACCACTACTATGGAGCTCCAGTGGTGAAGCGCACTCTTGCCGCGCCGCGATTAGAGCGCGTATTATCGTTTTGCGCATATGCGCGCTTTCACGATTCAAACAGAAGTTCTTACTTAGTAATGCATAATATCAGGCCAATCATATTTTTACTATAAAATGTAAAAGAGATTGTGTGTATCCATACTAATATTATAAATGTGAAAGTGGGTTTGTTTGTTTGTCCGTCTTTCACGTCAAAATTGGTGCAACGGATCGACGTGACTTTTGGAATGGGAATAGTTTGGCAGCTGAAAAGTGACATACTTAGGCAGCCATTAGACAGTCAATCTAATCCATGATCAATGATCAATGATCGCGATGCAGATTGACTGTGTACGAAGGTGATTGACGGTTCGCGATCTTGATCGCAAAATATCTACAAAGTAAATCTCGATCGCGATCAAGATCACGATCAGTGATCGCGATCTGGATGTAATGGCTGCCTTTGGCTACTTTTTATCCCTGAAAAATATCACATTCCCGTGGGATAACGTCGTCGTTTAGTCCGAGCGGGCGAAGTCGCAGGCGGAAGGCTAGTATTTTGATATGGAGACATTTCTTCTTTAAGTAACAGGTATAAAATGTAATGATATACCATTTAATTATTTAATTTTAATCAATCATCACTTATGTAAGCTTTCCTAGTAAATAAATGAATAAATATATTAGATAGAAAACTATTTTTAATATTCCTTTATTTTATTGGATGGTACCTACGGCTGAAGGCCTAAGTAGCCAGAGCCGGTTAAATGACATAAAAAATGGTAGGTAGGTGTCGGTATCTACGTACTGGCCACTTAGCGTTTATGAGCAAATTTTTCAAAATTACATTGGTGACATTTTGTCTACATTGCGACAAACTTATTTCACACAGTGGTTATTTTTTGGTACTAAATATACTGTTGACTGCCGGCAGTCCATTTTGACAGTTAATTTTGTATTGCTAGTGGCTCCTCCTGTCACCGGTTCAGATATATTTGTGGCACTATACTTACTGTAGCGACATCTAGCGTCGAGTGGAAATGCGAAATATAAATTTTACATCAATAGGGTAAGAACTTTAGTTTTGGCCACTGCCCCGAGTGCTTACTTAGCTTTAAACATTTCGTTAATAACTTTAGCTTGATACTTTTTATCTATGACTTTTAAGTCATAATAACAATAGTAATAATTCTTTATGACATAGGAATATCCTACTAATATTATAAATGTGAAAGTTTAGATGTTTGGATGTTTGGATGTTTGTTACTCAATCACGACAAAACGGCTGAACGGATTTAGCTGAAATTTGGGACATAGATACTTTGTAGCCTGGAGAGGAACATAGGTTACTTTTTATCCCGGAAAAGTATCACATTCCCGCGGGATAACGTCGTGTAGTCCACGCGGGCGAAGCCGCGGGCGGAAAGCTAGTTATTCAATAAACGCTTTTCAGTTTACATCGAATTAGATGTTTCTTTTATTTTATCTAAGTTAGTTAAGTATTGATTTCTCGACGTATCTTTTAAAATTTGATTGACAAAAAACACATCAATCGGCACCCTTCGCACATTTTAAGTTTAAAAAATAGGTTTTTAATTGACTAAAATAAAACTAAATTTCGTAAGTATATGAATACTTAGTTATATGTTTTTACTATGTATGTCCACGAATTTCTCGAAATCTAAAGGCATATCGAGATGATTCTATTTGATTTAAATTAGGTGTATTCTAACTTTGGGAACAGTCTAAGATTCATCAAAATCGGTTTAGTAGTTTTCGTGGGTATGTTATTGTACAATATACACTAAAACTTAGGAAATAAATAGTAATTTAAAAAAATAAACTGACTGGCACCGACCTCAAAAATATAAATTATATTTTTCCTTTTCAGTTGACAAATACTTTTTGGAGTCGGTTAAATTTATTAAGTAGTTTTTTTTGTATTGTAAATTTAAAAATTTAAAGAAAAGTATAAGATACAATTCTTGACAATTTTAGATACCTACTTAAGACCATAGGCGAAAGAAGTGAAAAAAAATTAAAGTGGCAACAGCGGGGGCTTTCACCCTACTTAATATAGATAATCATTCGGATGTACTTTTGTGAAAGGTATATCGTAATCTTACTGACTGCCCGCGCCATCTATTGCTTAGTAGTTATGATGCAAAAGAAGTGAAAAACATCTTAAAGTGGCAACAGAGGGGGCTTTCACCCTAATTAATATAATCGTTCGAATGTTCTTTTGTGAGAGGTATATCGTAATCTTACTGACTTACTGCGCCATCTATTGCTTAGTAGATATAATGACGTAAATAACATGAAATTATTTTTATGATTTTATATGAGCCTGGATGGGTTTTAATTTATATTATGTTTTGAAGCAGGTAAAAAAAAATAACATGATTCATTATTAATTGAGACAGCGATTAAATATAACGTATTTTCATAATCATGTGGCGCCATCTATTTTAGTAAGAATCAGTTTTTGTATTTTCCCGTAGGAATAATTAAATTTCCCGCAATAAAAGGTACCCTATATGTTGACCCGGGTTATAAGCTATTACTACACAAAATGTGGTAAAAATCCGTCCAGTAGTTTTTGCGTAAAAAGCGAACATACAAACAGACAAACAGACAAACAGACAAACAGACAAACAGACAAAAATTTTAATATCTATCGTTTTGGGGTCTATATCCTGTACACATCACATAGCAGTATTTTTTTTTTTTATAATTCATGTACAGACTTTTTGTCCGTTTCTGTTTTATTATATGTATAGATATTATAGTAGGATAGTAGGATTTAACAAGTTGAGCACACGCGATAGAAGCGCTTTGGGGCCGAACACCGTCAAATTTGGCCAGACAAGCATCTGAACATCCTGGTCCTGTCCGGATTTATTCAGACGCCTGACAACTATACCTCCAACTAATATAATCTATTACATGCTAATATGACGATGTCAATACCGTTTGAAGTAAGTCAGGACCCAGAAAAAGAAACTGTGAAACTTTCTACAGACGTCATCGAGTTCATCTGGCCAAGATACAGCCTCACGTAGCAATATTTTCCTGTTAACACGACCTCCCAAATTTGACCCTTAAGCTGTTGCAATAAGACCCATAAAACATTGCCATGAGATATTAGGGATAACCCCTAAGGACACTTCTCAAAAAAAATGTACGAGCGAAGTTAACCGAATGTGAATTTTATGTTCTTCTTATTAAGAGTTATAGTGATGTAACTTCATGGTCGGTGAGGCAAAATTATGTTTTGTAGCATGAAATAGATAGCAATTTGACTGGAAAATTAGTAGTGGCCTTTTTTAGATTGTGTCTAGATGTACGTTCGTAGAGGAAAATTCGGGTAAATACTGGTTTTGAGTAGATTATTACCTCTTTTTTATATCTAAAAGACCTTTATCTAAAAGTACCTACCTACGAAATCTTTCGTGATTAGTTGTACTTACGAGAATATGTTTTTGGCCACTTAACAAAAAACTTTGCAATTTTCTGTGCATTAATATTAGAGTAGGTAAATGATTAGTGATGTGATGAAAAGTTTGATGACTCTGCGTCCAATAAAAACCACAAATAGCCGCAACCGACTGCAGTTGTCATACATTTTGACAACCAATTTGGTGCAGGGGTAGGATACCTGAATTGCGGCAGAGGTCTCGGGTTCGATTCCCGAACAAGACAAATATTTGTGTGCATGAACATGTCTATTTGTCTTGGTCTGGGTGTTATGTATGTATATTTTAAGTATATATGTATTTACAAAGAAAAAAGTATATAAGTATACTTACTTCCTTTTACCTATGTTGTTTTTATTCAAAACTAGCTTTCCAAATTAACATACTAACTAACAAACTAACTAACAAACACAGTAACTAACAAACTAACTGAAAAACTAACTAACTAACTAACTAACTAACATGGCAAGTTAATAAATATATAAATATAATATAAGTATACTCACTTAAACACTTAATCTAAGCGAGCATCTTACCTATGTTGTTTTTATTCAAAACTAGCTTTCCAAACTAACATACTAACTAACAAACTAACTAACAAACTAACTAACAAACTAACTAACAAACTAACTAACAAACTAACTAACAAACTAACTAACAAACTAACTAACAAACTAACTAACAAACAAACTAACTAACAAACTAACTAACAAACTAACTAACAAACTAACTAACAAACTAACTAACAAACTAACTGAAAAACTAACTAACAAACTAACTAACTAACATGGCAAGTTAATAAAAAGCTTGTAAAAACCGCCCTCGACGAGTATCTTGCCGGTTCTTCTCGTTACAAGATTTCTCGCCGTAGGCTTTCAACACTGATTGCGTACTTTCTTTGACATTAACAAGAGCTTGCCAAGCCTAGACTGAGTCTTTAATTAAGGGTAGGGGGCTCTTTACTAACTCCAACGCCAACTGATCATCAGTATCAAAATGTCTTTTTCATACCGTCATAACTACTATACAACGTGTTAATAAAAATAAACAGCTGTTTTATACAAATTTTCAATACCTACCTACTCGTCCAGCGGGCCAATCGCCGTAATTCTATGCAGCGCGTCTTCATCGCGTTTGGGTCTTGACATTTGACTTCGTATTGCCGTAATGACATAACGACGCACACGTCACGCAAACCTATAGTCCTACAATCCTATCTGATCCAGTGACATCCGTGACAGAGGAACCACTTGCAATACGAAATTAGCTGTTAAAATAGACTGTCGTATGAAAACTGTTTTAGTTTCAAAGATTATCACCGGAACAGAAAACATTGTCGCACTGTCAAAGCCGCGCGTTATCAAAAACGGTTTTGCACGTCAACTGCACTTCAACTGCAGGTACACTTGACTAATGCGTCATAGAAATACCGCGATCGGGGCCCTGATGTATGAACCAGCAGACTTTTTTTGTTGAGTTGCAGAGTTGGCCCCATAGTAAAAGTTGTTCATATTCATGAGCACAATCACCACCTAACATGTTTTGCGCTTCTTCATTAACACGTTGTATAGCCTTAACTTTCTTTATAACACATTAATGATGATTTAGAACGTTTTCCTGGATTCAAGTATGTCTTGATCGCAATCACAAAAGCTTTTCTTCATGCCATATAACAGCCTTTACAAAGGCCTCTTTATAAAACGTACAAATTATTTTCCAACGCTCAACAAGGATCATTATTTACAAATAAGACGTTATTAAAATTATATGCGTTATTAACTATATGAGTACTTTAGATTTAATTAAGGTAAAAATGGTATTCTTACGCGCAAAAATTAATATATTTTTTGTTGAATATAAATGTAAACCCAACGATAGTATGTATCCGAGTTATATACTTATCTACCAATAAGCAAGCACCTGTGCATGAGAGGAGGAAAAATTGTATGTAAACTCACTTAACTTTTTGTATGGTGTGTTTTTGGGTTAATTAGTTTGGGTCAGTTTTCTTTTGGATCATCATCATCATCATCATGTCAACAATACGACGCCCAATGGTGGGCATAGGTTCCCCCTAGGTTCTACACAACGATCGGTCCTGCGCTGCCCGCATCCAGCGACTTCCCGTGACCTTCACCAAATCATCGGTCCACCTTGTAAGGGAAGGGGCCTGCCCACGGAACGACGTCTAATGAAGGTCGCTATTCGAGAACCTTTCTTTTAGAAAGCTAGGACGTTTCGACATCTTTCTAAAATCAATATGCATGCTTATTTATTTTTTCTTTAAAAAAATACGTAATACTCATGGTAGGCATAAAATTACTTTATTGTTATTACTCTTTTGTCAAATATCTTCTATCATCTCATCTACAAATTATAAATATTATGTATCGCCACAGATTACTTAATAGCACCTATGTAACAGATAGTTCACTCCGCTAAGTCATTTAAATAAATAGCAACTCTAACTATAACGCAATAAAGTAGAATTCAGCTTGTACGGCGCAGGCAAATTACGAACGGCCACTCGTTGTCGTTGCATCTCTTTCTATCGCATATATTCTAGCTCTTTTACGGACCTCATTTCTATGGATTTATAACGCCGGCGTTGCCGCCGCGTTTTCGAGCCGACACGGTGAGTGAAATAGGCCTGGGCCCCAAGTCTGCTAATTTACAAATGGTTCAATTGAATCTTAATTGGATCTCAATAGCGGTTTTTGACATTTTTGGTATTCTGCTACTAACTTAAGACCAATTGTATACGACTGAACTGCCATTGAATATTTGCTAGTCTGCTCTTCAATCGTATTACAATCGTAGCTCGATTGTGGAGTTAATCGGTATTTTACTCTCATTGACATTTGTTTGACAGTACTCTCAATGGGGTATGTATCATAATAACTACGGTCATTACGACTATGGTCGAAATAACTACGATCGATTCACATATTTTCATAATGACTATTGAACGACTCAACTACTTGTTCATTTCACCTACGGTTGATTGAACTACAGTTGATTAACTAACGGACGATTGGCCTAATGTTCATTTCATCTACTGGTTGTTTCGACTATGAACGACTCGCCTACAACAAGCTTATGAATTGGAAAGTTTATTAAATGGATTTGGGCGCGTTGGATTGTTTTTTTGGTTAGGGTGTCGCAAACATAAATTTTTTTACTGTTTTAGTATGAAGCGGGGACTTGCAAAATTTTCAAGAATGAATTTTATAAAAATGCAAATATCTCGAAAACGGTGCGTCATAGCTGAAATCTAACAAAATTTTCGATCCCCTATGGTGCCCCGGAGATACCTAGGAGGCATCCGATGGACATATAGTTTTTTTATTTTTTTGCTTAATAAAATTTTTGTTATTTCAAAATTTTTATATCTTTTGGGAAAAACAAAAGGGGGGACAGGGGGCGAAGCCCCCCGTCAAGGGGGCTCGGGGGCTAAGCCCCCTGCCACCCAACAAAATGTAACAGACGTTTTAGGTTAGGTTAGGTTAGAACAGTGACCAAAACGCCGCGCGAGCCGAGCGAGCGAAGCGAGCGTTCCACGGCAGCGGCCGGCGAACCGCCAGAATCGACTTTATACACCCCCTCTACCCCCTACTTCAGTTTAATAGGAAATGGGAATATGTATATAGTTGGCAAATAATCAAACACAATTGTTAAACTTAGATTAAGTTTCACCAACGAGTTAATGTTAAAAACAAGCGTTTGAGGAACGAACCGCTTAAGTTCAAATGCTTCCGTTAACTGTGCCAAACAAGTTGCTGAACTTTTTTTGTTGGTGCTTGCAGTAGTTGAACTGCAAACTGCACGCCTATTTACTAAGTTGCAATGCAGTTTTGCAAAGAGTTAGATAAGATTTTAAATTATTTTCGGTAGCTTAGTTCGTCAGAGCATCGGGCCGGATTCCCGGAGGCGCGGGTTCGAATCCCGCCTGAAAGCTACTTATAGGGCTCGTGGTTTTTTACTATCACATTTTTCCTATACTTGCAAAGAGTTATCAATTTTTTGGCGCGTTTATTCGTTTCATAATGTAAGTAGGTATGTAGTTCTTGAAAATTTTAAAATGAAGTATTTTAGAAAAAATCGACCCGTCTCACAACCAGCTCCGATGGGACTCGAACCCACGACATTATTTTTTCTAAAATACTTCATTTTCAATTTTTCGTTAATAAAAATTGCATTGTGAATGCAAAAAAGGAAAAATTTCAATAACTACATAGTTCTTATTATTAATAGCGTGATAGCTCCAACAGTATTCTAAAGGTGATTGCTGCCAGACACGATTGCCCCATTCAAAGACACTGGGTCGCAATTACATTGGGGCCTAGAAAGTACCTAATATAAAAGCTTAATACTAACATAGGATTAAGGAAAAATTGTTACTAACATAAAACACCTATTAAGATATGGATGTAATGAATAGTATCTAATTACAATCTGAAATAAATGAGTTAATAATAATAATAATAATAATTAACCCCCCGACTGGAAAAAGAGGGGTGTAATAAGTTTGACGTGTCTGTGTATATGTCTGTGTATCTGTCTGTCTGTGGCAAGGTAGCTCCTTAAGGAATGGGCCGATTTGGATGCGGTTTGTTTTCTGAAAATCTGTTCAGACTTTTCAATGTCATTTATTTTTTAAGAAAATAATAAGTAAACCTTATTTACAAGTAATACAACATCGATTCCATTACCACCTAGGGCACATATTCATATGACAAATATTTGTGTAAGTAGGTATATACTATGTTTGACCATAGATATTTCTATTAATATATATAATTCTATTAATATTTAATAATATATTTCTATTCTTCTTTTCAGTTAAAAAAGTCTTGAATGGGTTGAAGGATTCATAAGTACATGCTTAATATGTCTATGTGAATAAATAAATATTTGATTTGATTTGATAAATGTGTTTGATTTGGGTGGGCTAATATTTGTAACACTGCCTTTATTTCTGATAGCTATACCAAAAAGAGCATTTAAACGTTGACTGAAGGTATAATAATAAATACCGATTTCTTAGCAAACATTTTTCTGAGGTAAAGAAAAATCTTTTTAAATCTTTACTGTACCGACTGCCGACTTCATTTTAGTTTCATCTTTCAATAGAAACCAAATTTAAGATAAGACTTTAAGAACCTTTCTTTTCCTTTTATTTACTGGTTTTCAGCTCAGCATGAAAAGTAGATTGTCTTGCGTAAAAATATAGCACAATTTTATACCAGCAAAGTTACCTACGCTCTATCGCAGCAGAATGGTAAAATAAGTTTTGTTTTTTTAAAGAAAGAATTGCCATTCTACGATTAATATTATGCTAGAAAACAATGTGGTTGTTTTTATTTTTCTAAAAATTACATTTTGATGTTGTCGACCGCGACCTGCGATCTTGATACGCGACCGCTACTGTCGCGCGACCGCCTGCGTAGTGTGGATTTTTATACAACGCAACGCTAGCGACCGCGTCGCGCGACGTCCCGATCGCGGTAATCTTATGACGCAATAGTTAGGTGTACGTGCAGTTGACGTTCACGCGACGCGAAAAACCGTTTTTGATAACGCGCGGCGTTGACAGTGCGATGTTTTCTCTTCCGGTGGTAATCTTTGGAACTAAAACAGTTTTCATACGACAGTCTATTTTGACAGCTAATTTCGTATTGCAAGTGGCTCCTCTGTCACGGATGTCACCGGAACAGACAGGATTGTAGGACTATCATGGGGACTATAGGTTTGCGTGACGTGTGCGTCGTTACGAAGAATTACGGCAATACGAAGTCCAACGTCATGACGCAAACGTGGTCAAGACGCGCTGCATGCAACGCAAACGTGGTAATATATCTCTGTGGGCGTAGCTAGCATTATAAATTCGTACTAAGCCGTCGGTCGAGGTCTCCAATATCTGAAAGCTACCCTAACACAAAGTTTATCTTATAAAAACAGCTAAAAAATCACCATAAACACTCCCTTTATATCAAATGATTTGTCACGAAACCCCCGTTTCAGAAGCTATCCTAATTTCCCTTTCCGGGGCGTGGTCAACATAAACTAAGAGATGAGTGAACCGCAAGCCATGCTCCCGTCCCCACCCCCTCTCTGGAAGTGATTAAGGGATTTTTCATGAATATTTTCAGCCGGGAAACAAGTTTACGGGAATGGGGAAAAAATTAACCAGATTTCCCGGCCGGATGGTTTCTAGGGAAGTATTTAAGAGATCAGTGTGATGAGATAGAGGAGCTTGTCATTCGGTGGTTAGCGTGCTAGGCCTGCGATCGTTGAGGTTAAGCAACTTTCGCAATGGTCGTTCACGGGATGGGTGACATAAAACTTATTATTTTCGAGTTCCTTCGTGTTTAAGAGCCAACGCGCACTTGTAATTTTTAATCGGGCGATAGTTTAGTCGGAATCGTAAGACGATCGTAATCAAACTGTCGGCCGATAGTTTGGTTTTAGAGCCTGCGCGCACTTGTGATTTTTAGTCGACCGATAGTTGGTCAATAGTTTAGTTGAATCCGGGCGCGCGCCTACATAGTCCTTCATGCACAGGCCGATAGTTGTGCGATAGTTGTCCGATAGTTGTGCGATAGTTGTCCGATAGTTGTACAACTATTGGCCAGTCATTTTCGATAGTTCGATACTGAATGCGCAGTCTACCGATAGTTGGGCGATAGTTTAGTTGAATGCAGTGCGCGCGCTCACATAGTCCTTCATGCACATTACCGCCCGGCCGATAGTTGTGCGATAGTTTGATCGTACAACTATCGGCCAGTCATTTTCGATAGTTTGATCGGTCGATAGTTTAATCGTCAGTGCGCGCACTGCCATATAACTCTATACTGAATCCGAGAACGATCAAACTATCGCCCGATTAAAAATCACAAGTGCGCGTTCGCTCTAATAGCCAAAATACACGGTTCACTTTTGCCTTTCAATTTGGATGAAGCAACCAAATTGAACAATGCAAACGTAAAAGTGAATCATGCAATGTCAATGTGCGCCTGTATTTCTGCGCCTTTCAACCAATGTAACATTAGCATGTAGGCACGGTAAACCGGTTTAATTTGCCCGTTTTGTGGTCAAACTGTCGTTTTGGTAATTGTAATAGTAAACTATAGTTAATATCCGTCAAAAGGTGTCAAAGTGTTGCTGTCAAATATCTATTGGATTTTAGTTCCACAACCAGAAGACACGCTGCTCTGGTTTTTATACTGGTTTTCGTGCTGGGGTATAGTCGGTATAGAGGTCGTATACTTGTGTGGGGAATGGATATTATGGGGATAGTCACAGAACATAGAGAAAAAAATGTTTCCGTGTTCTGTGGGGATAGTGTATGGATAAATATTTACTTATGTTATACTAGCGAATCCTCGCGGTTTTGCCCGCTTGGTACCCGTTCGCGTAGGAATATCGGGATAAAATATAGCCTATGTCACTCGGGAAGAGAGTAGCTCTCTAATGGTCAAAGAATTTTCGAGATCGGTCCAGTAGTTTCGGAGCCTATTCGATGCAAACAAACAAACAATCAAATCTTTCCTCTTTATAATATTAGTATAGCTTATTATTATTATGAAGGTATTAACAAAAATGTATGTACCTACCGATTTTATTACCTATATTTATGTACCTCGCGGAGCAGACTATGCGACATATCGTCGAGCAATGTCCGTGGCGCCGTTTCACAGGTGATCCGCACGATCTCTATGGCAGCCTAACACCAGCGGATGTGGACTGCGGGTCGATCGCCGTCTATGCAGCGCGTCTTAACCACGTTTGACTTCGTATTGCCGACGCACACGTCACGCAAACCTATAGTCCCACAATCCTTCCGGTGACATCCGTGACAGAGCGGCCACTTGCAATACGAAATTAGCTGTCAAAATAGACTGTCGTATGTAAACGGTTTTAGTTCCAAAGATTATCACCGGAACAGAAAACGTTGGTCGCACTGTCAACGCCGCGCGTTATCAAAAACGGAATTGCACGTCGTGTGAACGTCAACTGCACGTACACCTGACTAATGCGTCATAAGATTACCGCGATCGGGGCGCTGTACGGCAGCCTGACACCAGCGGCTGTGGACTGGTTGCAAAACCTAGACATAGATTTATAATTAAATTTTTCCTACAAATTGTGATATTTTACGCCATACGATTAAATAAATAAATACTTACCTATGTTTATCACAGATCACGTCCTGTATGTGTGTCTAGTATGCATAACAGAAATTCTTAAAAATAATTAACTTGTGGCTACATAATTGGTATACTTTATTAAAAATAACTATTTAGCTTTATGTGCTGTCTGTTTTACTATAAAAGTTTTCGCTTTTCGGTCAATACGCGATGAATGCTAGGTTATGACAGGCTCTTGGGAACATTCTCACGCGTAAATTTTCATTGGACTTAGCTAAATTAGGCGGTGCTGCCAAAATGATGAGCGGTAGCGGTTCAGAATTCATTTCGGCACTTTCTGCAAAAACAAAGCTGACCATAATAACCTTAACATAATTTAACCCCCTCTGTGATCTAGTTTGTTGTTTTAGTGAAAGTTGTGTTTTAGTGAAAGTAAAAAAACAACGAGCTCTATAAGTAGCTTACCGGTGGGCTTCGAACCCGCATCTCCGGGGTGAAAGCTACTTAGGGCTCGTGGTTTTTTAGGGTTCCGAAGCCAAATGGCAAAAAACGGAACCCTTATAGATTCGTCATGTCTGTCTGTCTGTCTGTCCGTCCGTTCAGTTTCAAAATAAGAAAGTGAAAAATCGAGAAAAAATTTATGTTGTAGATCTTAAAAAAACTTTCAACGAAAATTGGTTTGAACAAGATATAGAAAGCAGTTTTTGAGATATAACACATTTTCAAAAACCGCAAATGTAAGTTTGTTGTTCATACAAACACTATGGAAAACAAAGTTTTTTTTGCTGGAGAAAAATGATAGTGGTATTTTGGCTAGGTATAGGTAATCGGTACGGTAAGTGGGTAGTTGGGTACGGAACCCTTCATGGGCGAGTCCAACTCGCACTTGGCCGATTTTTTTATAACATTTTCCAATACTTACAGAATTGCATTGTGAATGCATAAAAATAAGTTAAAATCTCAGCTTATGATAAGGCCTCCGAAAGCTTTAAACCGCCATCGCTTACATTTTAAACCACTCACATACCTCATAACTCCCAAAGTCCCTTAATTATTACCCTCATAATTATTAACCCTAAAACAGGAGCTTCTGTCTGTTCCCATATGTTACCAGTTTGGTCTCATTGTGGATCAGCTAATGTAGAAACAATAAAATTATCATTTTTTTAACAATCTTGTTTAAGTAAATTTATTAATCATACTAATATTGTAATGTGACAAATGCTATGTTTGTTATTCAATCACGCCAAAAGGGTGATTGAACGGATCTGGATGAAATATGGTACAGAGATAGATTATGGTCCAAAACAAAATATAAATCCCGGGAAAATATCTTATTCCTACGGGAAAGTATCGTCATCCGTGAGCGGAAAGCTAGTCATGCGTTCCTTTAAAACTTACTGTTTTACTTACTAACTTACTTTTTAAAAACAACAAGACTGTGTGTCAGATTTGCCAAGTTTTGGGTGTCCGCCATCGGCAAGCCGCAATATAAGAAATGGATTAATTTTACCCCCTCATAATATTAACATCATCATGTCAGCCGAACGATATAAATTAACACTAAAACAGGAGCTTCCGTTCCCATATGTTACCAGTCTGGGTTACCGGTTACCGGTTACCGGTTACCGGTCTGGATCAAACAATGTAGTAGAATAAAGTTATCATTAATAATTGAAAAATGGAAAATGAAGTAAGTATTTAGAAAAAATTTACCCGTCTCATAACCAGCTCCGATGGGACTGGTTGTGAGACAGGTCGGTTTTTTTCTAAATACTTCATTTTTCAATAATAAAAATTGCATTGTGAATGCAAAAAACTAAAAATTAAAATAACTTATTATTTATTTATCAATTGCATAACGCATGGAAGCCGGCTGTCAAAGTGGCCAACTTTTGGCTGCTCCAATCTAGTGTCCGTCTTCGGCACAATAAGAAGTGGAATAATTTTAATTATTTTTAACCCTCATAATTATAATTAACACTATAGGAGCTTCTGTTACCACATAAATACAGTCCTACATACAAAATCGTTTCAGCGTCATCTGTATAAATATTCCAAATTCCATCCATGAAAATCAATTTCCACTTTATTCCTACAAACACTGGGCGTAAAGAAATAAATTGAAAAATTTATCGACAGAAGCTTATTTGCCGGTATTTATTGAAGACGATTGTTTTTATAATGAGAAAGGAAATTGACAACCAGCTTTGCAAGTCTAAAGTAGATGAAATTTATGAAACGAGGGTCTTTTTATTATATTCCGATCACGATTGATTTTGTATTCTCGCAAATAGCTTATAGTGAGACTTTGATTGGAAATAGGGCATGCAGAACCGGGTCCGGTTCTAGATTTTGCATACCCGGTTCTAGAGGTAGTCGGAACCGGGTCACCCGGTTCTACCCGGTTCCAAGCGACCAAATCGTATTTTTTATTAAAAAAATGTATAAGTAAATGATAATTGAGAGTTTGGTAACGTAGGAGTTATAATGAGATATGAATAAAAACCAAGTTGGTATTGATGTCAAATCAACGTTTTATAACTATTATATGTGGTCGTCCAATTCAAAAGGGACCATATAGCGGCCGGCGCATACGTCTTTATTGTCGTTGTTTTGTATTCGAACAACAACAACAAAGGCGTAAGTGCCGAGCGCCACAAGGTCCCTTTTGATTTGGACGACCACATTTAATCAAATAAAACTAACTCTTGAAACTATTATTAAATAATCAACAAAAACTTACTCTTCACACTATTAAATAATCAACAAAAACTAGCTCTTAAAACAATTTAAATAATTTGGTTGGATTTTTAGGGTTCCGTAGCCGAATGCCAAAAAACGGAACCCTTATAGATTCGTCATGTCTGTCTGTCTGTCTGTTCGTCCGTCTGTCCGTCCGTCCGTCCGTCTGTATGACACAGCCACTTTATTCCAAAACTATAAAAACTACACAGTTGAAACTTGGTAGGTAGATGTATTCTGTAAGCCGCTTTACGATTTTAAGACAAAAATAAAAAAAACAACTATTTAAGGAAGGCATACACGGAACTAAAAATGAAAAATATTTTTTTATCAAACATATTCGTGTGGGGTGTCTATAGATAGGTCTTTAAAAATGACATGCAGGTTTCTCAAATCATTTTTTTTAAGTCAATTTTTGTGCCTTCCAAAGTGGTAAAATGTGTGTTTTTAAAAATGTAGTATATCTCAAAAACTGCTTACTCTCGTTCAAACCAATTTTTTTAATAAAAACTTTCAACGAAAAATGGTTTAAACGAGATATATTAAGCACTTTTTGAGATATACTACATTTTTAAAAAGCGCAAATGTAACTTTGTCATACAAACACTATGAAAAACAAAGTTAAACTTTGCCGAGGAAAAATTATACTGGAATTTTTGCTAGGTATAAACAATCGGTACAATAATTGGGTACGGAACCCTTTATGGGCGAGTCCACCTCGCACTTGGCCGATTTTTTGGTTTGCAGTTGACAGAAAATTAGGAAATAATAGTTCTTACTTAAATAAGAGATCTTAAAACAAAACTCGAGATCGATCCATTGGGTGGAATATGTAAAAAATAAACAATAGTCAGAAAAAATAGTTATTTACAGCTTTGGTAAACTGTTTTTGTGGTAATATGTTGTGTACATGTAGGCGTGCCTGCGATGAAAGTGAGCTCGCGCAACGTTGCCAGCTCGCTAAACATCTAAAGTTCCACGACACTTCAACGCGCGTAATTTAAATTAGCAATTAATACAAAATTATAGTAATCTTATCAGAACCGGGCCAACCCGGTTCCAAGGCTCAGAACCGGTTCCACAGACTTATTGAAATACCCGGGTATACCCGGGTACTTCAGAACCGGGTGTACCCGGGTGCATGCCCTAATTGGAAAGCACTTGAGAACAGAAAATCTATTTTGAAATAAAAATGATTCGCCGAAATTAAATGTGTTGCTAAGTACACAACTCGAGAACGACTAAACTCTGAAATGTTACGTAGGGAACAGATGGATTTTGGATATTATATCCCGATATTCCTACGGGAAAAGAAAACTCGCAGGTGAAATCTACACACCTTTTATGAGAGTAGAGCTAAGTGCTATACATTGCGACAACGTTTTCTGTTCCGGTGGCCAAAAACTGGAACTAACTTGTTTTTTAACCGACTTCTAAATCAAAAAGGAGGAGGTTCTTTATTCGTCTGTATGTATGTTTTTTTTTTTTTTTTTTGTGTATGTCCACCGATTACTCGAAGACGGCTGAACCGATTGAAATGGTTCAAACGTTATTACATCAGGTTGGTTTCCAAGTTGGTCCCATTTTTTGAAATTTTGAAATCGGTTCAGTAGTTTTCAGGAAATCTTGAAAATACTGTCGTTTTCGTTACCACTTTATGTGAATTTAATACGTATCTTTAGGCATAACTCCTTTGTTTATAAACCGATTTAGATGATTCTTGTTTTGTATATAAGGGGATACCTCAAGGTATTTTAACCGACTTCGAAAAAGGAGGTTTTGAGTTTGATCACATACCTATTTACCAGAAAACACGTAAATTGCCTGCACGATGCACTAAAAAGAGTGAAATAAAAATTATTTTTATAAAAAAATAAAACCGCCTTCTAAAAAACCACATCAAAAAAGTAAGAAATAATTCCTCACCAAATAAATAACGTAAGTACTTTGAAGTCGGGCGTGAAACATGTACAATTTTTTGTTGTTTTTGTTAAAACCCGCCCGACTTCAAAGTACTTACGTTATTTATTTGGTGAGGAATTATTTCTTACTTTTTTGATGTGGTTTTTTAGAAGGTGGTTTTTTAATGTCATTTTGCTGTCAAGTTGTTGTCCAACCATGACCCTGCTGCCGGCTGAAGGTCTTAGAAGTCAGGGCTGGTTAAATTGCAACAAAAAGAAGAAAAAAATACAAAGCCTATAATAACGACACTGTCACCGGAACAGAAAAGATTGTCGATTTAAAGAAGTTATTTCTGAATAAATGATTTTCTTTTCTATTGTATAAACATAATATGAATTCGTGGCGTGACATTTAAAGCAACAACTAAATAAAATTAGTACTTAGGTACTTTTAAAAATTAAATATTTTGCTGATTTTTAGCTCGAGATATCCATATTTGGTCACCCATCCCGTGACCGACCATTGCAAAAGTTGCTTAACTTAAGCGATTGCCGGCCGAGCGCGCAAGCCACTGCGCCACGGGCTCTTCAGAAACAATACAGAACAACTGAAAATTTATTTACCTTCTTTCCATGGGAAATTCCCAAATATTTCCATAATTAAACAGGTAACGTTCTTCAGACAACATCGAAAATTTAAACTTAAACCATCCCAATCCAACCATTATTAACTTTTAATCATAATTTAATTACTTAATGGGAAGGATCTTTGGAATTTCTGCTGGAATTTCTGAATTTCCAAACTTCGTCGACAAAGCAAAGTGGGTGGATATGTTCAAACAAAAGAATAATTATTTTAAGGTCTTTACTGTCAATAAAGTTCCATTTTACTTGAGGTGCTTATTTTTTACGGTTATTTTTTTTCTTTTTTTATCCAATACGGTGCAGCACTTAGCCTTCATCACACCTGATGGTGATAAGGCTAAAGATGGAAGCACAGTACCTACTCCCGACGTCTTGCTTACACCTTAGTGGGCTAACGCCCAATTGCAGGAAGCTTAAAGCTTCATTAAATCTATTGCTGTCACTTTTTATTTCTTGACTACGAAAAGTGACAGCGATAGACTTAATGAAGCATTAACTTTAATGGAGCTTCTTGCAAGTGGGTGTAAGCAAGACAACTTGCCGTACCTTAACATATCGCGCGCTAAAAGCCGCTCATGCTAGGCCGGCAGGAATCGCTACAATAAATCTCGTATTTTTTTTAATATGTATAAGGCGTTGCTACTTATTTAATTTTACTGCGAAAAAACAGTATTTGATAAGTTGTTTCATGCTTTTTGTTCTAGCAAAATCAAGATTTAAGGTCTATTTATATTTGGCTTAAATCGTATTATTTAAAAACTGTGAATACTGTGACGACTTACATTATACTTAAACTATTTTATAGGCGTCGTGTTTCTACTTTTATTATCATTTATTTATTGTCAAAAGACGACAAGGTCGCTTTTTAAACTTACTTTAAGTACTTGTTTTTACTTGTTAGGTACTTTAATAACAGAAAGTAGTTTAAAATGTATGTAGTAAAAGCGATCTTGTCGTCTTCTATAAATAAATAAATGATTTAGACCAAAAGAAATAATAAAAACTATCATAAACGTCATTTGTTGTTGAAACCAAATTGTTTAAATTGTTTCCAAACTTAGGTGGGTGCTTCTTCGAGTAAGGCATTCTTTGTTGACTTTCGTGGCAATTTTCAAATACAATATTTTTTCTAATTTAACATCAGATTCTTAAAATATACGTAAAAGTAATATTTTTTATAGAAGAGGCACCTCGGAGAGCGATATACTTACAGAGATAACCGAGGTTAAGAAAGTGGAGGCCAATTTAACTTTCTCAAATAAGTTACTTAATGTTACTTAATATTGAAAAAGTTATTGTGTTATCATAAGGTAAAAAAATAGGTAGATTACCACGGCAGAAATCGTTTTTTATAAGAATCAGTTCAAAAAACCTACCTATTCAATGTGACCTGTGTGATTATACCTAAACCTATTGAATATAACATTTTAAGTTTGATTTAAACGAATTTGCATTTATTAGTTAAATGCAAATTCGTTTAAATAAATAATATACATAAACTAGTACAAAATTCAAAGTTATTTCATTTGCATGGTCAAAAACTAATGCGCGCAGGTCAAAACTACCACGTAAACCACGCAAATCACGACCACGTAAATCAAAATAAATACTTTATACTAAAAATATACAAAAACCTTTTAAGCAAATAAACTGTGTTTTGAATATAAGTTACGTTACCTTATATTTGTTCACAACATTATTTTATTAAATAAATAAAACCACAGAGATAATTAAAAATTGAACCACGCAAATCAAAGTTTTGAGAAACCAAACCCACGCAACGAGGTTCTTTCTTCTATTTTTCGAAAACTCGACGCACTGTCACACAAACTCTTTGCCTGGCCGCCGGAGCGCTACTAGTTGTAACTTGAATTAGAATGACGCAACATAGGGCCGCGAATTTAGAGATGTATTAGTGAATTTATAATGATCCACGCAAATCACCACCTACCAGCGGACAGTTACATTTTTAATTTTTTTAGGAAATGTAGTTCTTTTAGAACTTTAGTCAAATTTTTTATAGCATCGGAAACTTCTTAGGACTTAATGTTAATTTTTTGGTAAGCATGTAGCGTTTAGTTTAAAATATATAATTTACGAAGTGACCAGATCGGGGCTTGTGACACTCCACGAAAATCAAAGAATGGGGGTATTTTATTTTTTAATGATATTAATTTATAACAATAATTGAATAATAATCAGTTACCCAGTAAATAGAAATTTTAAGGATTGCGCAAAAAAAGAAATGGCTTCCTGACTTATCGACTTCCATTATTTATAAGCGATGCCGCTTGAAAAACGTGTCCCAAATAATGACATCACATAATTTGGCATTTGTCAGAGGTCGCTGATCGTCGCGGTCGGTCGGAAAAATAAGCCCTATCCCATGTGATAATTTTAGTTCGAGATTTTGACACACGCCAAATTATGTGGCGCAAACTCTAGTGCAGGAAACTGTCAAAGATCTGCGGGCCGATCGCCGTAATTCTATGCAGCGCGTCTTGATCACGTTTGCGTCTTGACGTTTCACTTCACGTTTGTCTTCGTATTGCCGTAATGACATAACGACGCACACGTCACGCAAACCTATAGTCCCACAATCCTTTCTGTTCCGGTGACATCCGTGACAGAGGAGCCACTTTGCAATACGAAATTAGTGGTCAAAATAGACTGTCGTATGAAAACTGTTTTAGTTCCAAAGATTATCACCGGAACAGAAAACTTTGTCGCACTGTCAACGCCGCGCGTTATAAAAACGGTTTTGCACGTCAACTGCACATAGAGTGTGCGCCAGATAAGTATGCGCGCGGTCAAAATCGAATACTTATCATTTCCATAAGCTTAGAACAAATAAATGTACTATAACTAGAGCCAAAAACGCCCCAGTCGCGCGCAGAGTTATCTGGCACGCACTCTACACCTGACTAATGCGTCATAGAATTACCGCGGTCGGGGCGCTGCTGTCAAAGATGGATTGAATTGAATTTTAGTTCCTTAAGCGACAAAAAGAGGCGCTGTACTATTTTTTATACAAAATAACACGATCACGATAACGATAACGAGAGTTTCTCAATTAAATTACCTCCGTAGTACCTATCAAAATTGTCAACCCAAGTAAACCTGTACCCCTAGTGTAAGTTTTTATGTCAAGCAAACGCAAACTATTTCGAATGCGTATTAATGTCAATTTGTATGAAAACTATATAAGCGCGCTACTCGCCGCTAGAGGCGCTAATACAGTTTTCATACAAATTGACATAAATACGGAATCGAAATAGTTTGCGTTTTTTGACATAAAAACTTACACTACGGGCACTGATAATAAATTAATGCTACTAATATTATAAATGCGAAAGTTTGTAAGTAATGGATGTCTGGATGTTTGTTACTCTTACATGTAAAAAAAATTAAATGGATTTGGCTGAAATTTGGCACACCGATAGTAAACAGCCTGGATTAAACCATCTAGAATACTTTTTATCTCGATATTACCACAGGAACGAGACCCACGCGGGTGAAACCGCGGGCGGCCGCTAGCCTAAATTGTTTCATATTCCCACTTGACTTAGCAACTACAATGCTCTGTGTAATTCTGTTCAGGCAGATGTCTCTTGATTTATTGCTAGTTCTGTTTTGCTAGACTAGACGAAACGGTGAGACTAGTGAACTAGATTAATTTAGTTAGATAATGGAGACATTTGGAATAGAGTTAGTAATATATTTAGGACTTGACTAATTTGTGTTTGAATTTAATGAAAGCAGGATGAGAGAATTAATTAATAATTAAAGGGTATTACAAATGTAACTACACTGTTTGTTGTAAACGTGATAAGATATCTACGAAATTAGAGACTACACCACGTTATCCCGCGGGCATGTGATAATTTACGGGATATAAATTAGCCTATGTTTCTCTCCAGGCTTCAAAGTATCTGTGTCCCAAATTTCAGCCAAATCCGTTCATCGGTTTTGGCGTGATTGAGTAACAAACATCCAAATATCCAAACGTCCAAACATCCAAACATCAAAACTTTCACATTTATAATATTATATAGTAGGATAGTAGGATATTAGTAGGATAGTAGGAAGTAGGATATGCCGAGAGTTGATTAAGGCAGGATTTCTTATAAATTTCATTAACAAATGTGTTTTGTTGCATTCCTGGCAACGTACACTCGAGGACAAATTCGGTGAACCACCTCTTACATTTGTAGTATAGATAGCTGGCAACGTCATTCGTGAAGTTCTCGAAAACTGAAAAACCAAGATTTTATTTTGTATTTATTAAGCTTTTGGGGGTACAAATCCAAGTTAATATAGTAGGTAAGCTTAATTGTATATCAGAGGTCTCAGATTCGATTCCCGAACACGGCAAATATTTGTGTGTACGAATATGTCTATTTGTCTTGGTCTGGGTATTTTCTATGTATATACAAAAAAAGTATGTACGTAATTATATATTTATCTGTTATCTAGTTTCCGTAACACAGTTTCTTAATGAAAATTACTTGTGAGCTAGATAGTTGGTGTAATCGTAAGAAATTTATTTATTTTTTACTTTAATGTTATATTTTGGAAAAAAAATTAGTTTATCTCAAACAGACGGACAGACGCGGTCGATAACTTTGTTTCATACTATGAACTATGAAGTAAGGTAAACTAACTGAAATATACATTACAAAAGGTAAATTTGGTTAAGTTTATTTTACTAACGTAGCATAATAAATAGGTAGGTAACCGCAGCTTAAGTATACAATACAATTTGGCCCACGACTAAAACCGGATTAGCTAGCTCTGATCCCAGACCGGTGGATTAGCCGTATGAGATGAATTTGTGCACGTAAGTATTATGTGTGTTTTCACCAAGAACAATTTATAGTTTCTACGGCTATAGACACTACTTTCTTAGAGATAGATAAAGATAATAATAGATAGATAAATATAATTTGTTAATGTAAACGCCCTAATTTGACATAGGTTTCCTAAATTAGATTATAGAGATGCTTTTGCGCCTTATCCTTCGTAAGGTAACTAAATATATACAAGGTGACAGGGAAACTCTACCTATTCCTTGAAAGGGTTATACTAGAGGTCATTAGCAACAAATTAATTCCAGTGAACCAGGGGGGTTGATTACCGAGTTGTGACACTTGTGACGGTTTGGGAAAAATACAAAAAACAAAATTATTGTTACTAAAGTAAAGACCCTTTATTTCTGAGGTTATGTAATTATTGGGCAAGGGCTTTTTTCAAATAATCACTTATTTTTCAGCTTGTTTACAGGTTTTTGGTAACAATTCAGAAAAGGAGACCGGCGAGAATCGCCCTAATATTTTACGAAGTCGTACACTTTCAGAAACATGAAAATTAAATTAATTTTAACTCCTACAATTAACTTTTACAAACGCCTGATTTATTTAAGAATGGAATAAAAAGATAAATAATTTTCAAATCGCAAATAATTGACTGAAAAGGGCAAAATAACATTAAAACATGTGCTTCATAAATCCGTTTCATTTGACGCAGTAGTCATGTAAAACAAGGTCATTTAATATTTACATATTAGATACCTACATCAAAGAAGGTACATAACATTAATTAAAACTAATGAAGATCCGCACGCAAAGCTTAGCGCAGATGGCGCCAGCAGCGGCAGCGGTGCGATACTTACCTATGTCTTTATTAAAATAATGATTCCTTTCGTTATTTGTCTTTGTTATTACCTACCCATTCATCTATTTTATCATTCATTATTTATTAGTAAATCATTATTTGCGTTGTTTTTTAATAAAATGTATAAATGATTTTTACCCTAACCTCTATTTTTTTAGGTTATTGACCATATCTCTGTTGTCCCAACTTTAAAAGCATATAAACAATTAACTTTTTTGTTAGTCTAGCATAGTTCTTTAAGTACCATTCGATTTTTTCCATGAACGAGACCTATAAATAGAGGTCTGAAAACACATAGAAGTTCGCCAGTCTCCTTTCTATAGAATCGAAGAACCGTCACAACTCTGCGGTAATCATCCAGTTTTGACTTTGACCCCTACCTACTGGACCAGCAACAAATTCAGTCCTTAAATTGACCTCTAGTATAACCCCTTATATAGAGTAGGTTAAGTTTCCCTGTCACCTTCTTTACATTAGTAATGGTACATTCATAATATAATTTTGCCATTTGTCATAGCTACAACTCAAACCGAGATATTGAAGAATAAAATCGTTCCAATAATATTGACGGATCAATTCGCTCGTGAATGTATACAATCAGCGACTGTGTCGTATTTTCTTTTACAACAAAAGTATCAGCTTCCTCCACTTATCAGTTCCAAATGGCCCTATCGTATCAATCATTTTAACGCGAACCTTATTCCTAAGGCTTAAAGTTGCTTTTCCTCCGAATATCGTAGAGGTCAATCAGGAGCCCGTGTTATTATAATATTCTTGGGATACTCCAAACTTCTCCCAAACAAAATGTAACAATACTGCTGTTAAAACACTTAGCTGGCAACATCTCGCAAAGTTTGCGATATCCAATTTCAATATTCGTACCTCATGAATAATTCAGGCTATAGGTACCTTTCAAAATGTCAAACGTACACTTTTTCCTGATTAAAATTCCGAAAAGACGTCGAACAGCTAAAATTTATATTTTTCGGAATCCGCGAGAATCTGCCGCGATGGTTGCCAACAAGATCTCGGGATATAAATTAGGAGATTCATTTTGACAACTGAGCTTAAATAAAACTCTTCGGGCAAGTCGTTTGGTACCCGCGTTCCCTCATTTTCTCGATTCGGCTCAATTTTCGAGGCAATCCCTGGCACTTGGGGTAATCTGGACCTAATATAAGGGCTAAGTCATGAGAGTATTGATAAAAAATATCATTGTATTGCAGTAAATCTGTGGGATTTGAACAAAAATGGGGGATTGGCGTCAACGAGAATGTCGCCGAAGTTCTTTGGGGGTTTAAAATTTTCACGTAAATTAGGGATTGTGGAGACGTGGAATTCTGTTGCGAGTCTGTTTATAATTCAATCGTTTTTGGGGAATATGTTCGCTGAGATTACTTTGGAAAGTGATATCTGCAATGGAAAGTGATCTGGGTGCCTATGCCTACCATCAACTCTTATTGTAGTTTTGTTTAGGACCTAATCTGATCTGCTTTACTTATTCGTACCACGACAGCTTAATTGCGATCGGGATTCTATTGCATCAATGACAAGCGATTCAGCGTCATGTTACAGCCGCAGCAGCCGCTTAGCTATCTTGAACTCTTATTTTGACTTATAACTCGGTCGATCTAACATGACACCTGCAGGTTATACCCATTCCTCTCACTCTCCGGGCATGACAGAATCGAGCGAAAGAGGTAGAAGAAATAAGGACACAAATCGATCGTTCATTGACATTCAGCAATTCACTTGCGATTCAGTTTTTAAAAGGTCATGATACGAAATAAAGCAAATTCATTTTAGGTACCTATTCTGGAACACACCAGTTTTGAATCGCTTTCTTAAAGTTGATGGTAGGCACTCTGTATGGAGTGTGCGCACAGGTACTCCATGTTATTGTTCCTCCTGCTCCTTTCCACCATACCATCGGGATACCAGACGCAGGTTAGCTTACCACCCTTACATAGTAGACATTCCACCCGCCCATCCGTGCGAAGCGCTTTGCTAATTCTCTGCTGATGCGAGCTGCTAAAGATTGCTGGTGAAACGGGTGCTGCCAGTGGGGTGGGTCTGCTCATGTCTACTTGTGTTAAAGGTGTTCGGGATATGGTTAATAATAGTATTATATTGATTTATGAGCGAGCTGGTGTGTCTCATAGTAATTTTGGTATCCGTGTCTTACAGTAACAGCAATTTTTCTAATAATTGTTTTATTTATTCAAAAATTCCTTTTATTTGTTAATACTTATAAATTTGAATATACAGCGCAGCTTGCAGTTTCCTTTTCATTAATCCTATAATACAATGTGAATAAGATTAAGATTAGTGTGTCCATTAAACTGTTTGATTCCTTGTTTAGTTGAAAATTGTTTACTGTTTTAGGTAATAAGCAAAATTGTACTTAATTTAAGCGGCATTCTGTATTGTGATGGAAAGTAACCTTACTATTATGTGAAGGTCACTTTTCAAATTTGACGACTCTGTATAAGTTAAAACAGGGAGAAAAAAATAGCCCTTGGCGAGTTTCTTGCCGGTTCTTCTCGCTACAAGGTCTCCTGCCGTAGGATTTGCGAACCGATGGCGTAGCTTCATTGACGTTCATAAGTGTTGTTAAACAAACCTAAATTGAATAAACGATATTGAATTTTTGAATTTTTATTTTTGAATTGAAATGTGCTGCTTGCGCATGTGTTTCCCGATATCCTGATCAATACAACCTTGGTCTCTTCAAGGCAAGAGTGAATGGGTACCTACTGGATAAGCATGCATCCTGTTTGTTAAGCACGATGACGGTTTTACTAGTATTTATAAAAACTAAAAAAATAGAAATAGTAAAAAGCCCTTGACGAGAAGTCTTGTTGGATCTTCTTCGTTCTACTGCTAAAGCTTTTGAAAATCGATCCTATGTCACTAATCAATTTGAAGGACTAAATTATATTAAACAAAAACCGTACATATAAAAAAAATACCCTTGTCAAAATTACATTTTTATTCCTTTATCCTGATTATTAATAAATTAACGATTTATTTTCTTTTCAGGTACTTTCAACACACGCTGGCAACCACTGAGATTCTGTAAACTGAGGTAGGAAACAATGTTTGAACAAACAAACAGCACCAAGGAAGTACTTCTCTTCTTCTCTATCTTTTAGAGATAAACTACTTATACAGGTTGGTGGACCTGTCCCGACCCTCGGCTTGAAGCCGATTACGACGCATCGTGCCATCCTTGTCATGCCATACCAAATGTGTTACGACATGACAAGGATGGCACGATGCGTCGTAATCGTAATCAATTCGAAATACTGTCGTTATTGTAACCGTTATCGTGATCGTATTATTTTGTATGAAAACCAGAGCAGCGCCATTTTCGGCCGTTTAAGGAACTGAAATTCAATACATAAATAATTAACAGTAGCACTTTGACAGCTTTTGAAGGATGCTATAGTTTACTATTCGATTAGGATAACGAGAGTTTTTGTGCTAGGGATACTGTATTTTGTACTTATCAGTACAAAAGTTAAACCATGAAATATGAACTAAGTAGATGTAAGTACCTACTACATCTTTATCTCTTTCCGTTACATAGCAATATTTTTAACTAGAATGAGAAAGTCTCTTCAGCATTGGTGAGCTAAAAATTGCCAGCATTCCCAGTCTATCAAAAGATTTTTAGAGCGGAAGTCCTATAATATCTTTTCAGCTCTTCAAAACTATGTATTCTTCAAGAAAGTTTATTTTTGTTGAAATTTAACATAAGCTGAGTGAGAAACATTTCTCAGTTCAAGTAACTCGTTATAATTTGATTTTATTCGTAAAATATAGTAGGTAATCGTATAAAGACCATCACATAAGTTATTTTAACGCTGACCTAGCATTCAACTATAGTTCAAAAGAGGTCCAAGTCATAACATCTTGGGTATTTTAGTCTGCTAATTCTGTTGAAAGAAAATTATGAATAAATTACACTGCTAATATGAATTAACTTTTCCTAATGTTACAGAACACGATCGACAAACACTAAACAGCTGTTTTTTTTCGCGACTTCTAATCAATTCGTAAACAAATATTGTATGGATGGATACTTTCATTACTTAAAATGTTTGTATTAGGAACACTAACATTTAAAGTAAAAAAGAAAAAGAGGTACATTATTGAAAAAAAAAACATGCTAACTCTTCAAACTGATAGTCTTTGCATTTTGCAACTATCTACAACTTATTATCAGCTTCAGCCATTATAAGTCCCCTCTGTTGGGGCACAGGCCATCCTTATGGATAGACAACTTATTTTAGTGTGATATTTTTTGCAAGGAAACAATCTTAATGTTTTGTTGATTCACCATAATGCTTGGAGTATCGTGGACAGAATTTCGAACTAACGTCTTCATGCTCCAAGAACTCGACATCAAGCAGCGTCTACTGTACAAGCTCGCATCCCACTTACCTTGGGCACGTGTGGCGACGCGATTGTACATCGATTGTACATCGATCGAGCGTCTGGTGGTGCAGGGCAAAGTAGACTTTTGCCACTAATGAGATGGACAGACCAAATGAAAGCAGCTGTAAATGAAGATCTACACGTGTGGACCAGGAGGACGGCTACCAGGGAAGAATGGCGGATAATAGGGTATTTTACTGTTGTTGAAATATAGATATTTAATGATGACGTTAAAAAATATTGCTATTAAGAATACCAAATGTGAAAAAATAATTTGAATCTGTTTTATAATAAAAGAATTATAGTCTGTTTGATTTTGACTATAGCTGTCTCTTTCTAAAACGAAATCTTCTATGGCGTGACTATGACGCTACTAACCCACTGACGTCACTAAGATAGCGTCCTGTCCTTGTCTAATTATAAAGTTTGAAGTCCTATATCTTTGAAAATATTCAAGATAATTCAAAATGAAAACTTGTTTTGTGTAGCTAATATTTCGAAAAACATTTTAAAGAAATAAAAAAAAATCAGTAAAATACCGTATTGTGTAGCGGGTCACAACAAACACTTAATTAAAATAGCTTCCACGACCACCTTGCCAAGAGTGTACCGACAAACAAGAACTACGAAACTAATCACTGCCAGTATTTACATTTGCAAATATCTGCAATTTATTCATTATTCTCATGTCCTTGTCCCATCTTATTGGAATCGGCGCGCAGCGACTGCAACTTATTATAGTGTGCTACTTCTTGCAAGGAAACAACCTTATTTAGTTGTCTAATGCCCGAATACTCGTACGCTACTTATCTTTGGGAGCGTCTCACACATCGCCCTGTCACTTTTAATGTCAAACGTATGAAAGAGATGCCATGATGTTTGAGACGCTCCCAAAGATAATTAGAGTTTGAGAATTCGAAGTTACGAAGTTACGAGAATTCACTCAAATGACAAATACATTCACAGCAACGTAATGCTATTGCCGAACTTTTTTCTATTTAATCCCCCAATCTTCCCCCAAATGTACGTAAAGCCAATAGGTTACCCAACCGCTCCCATTCCTATTTTACACCGTTATCCAAGACTGAGCACGTAGCTTCATAAATCCACGAATTCTTAAGGCGCACGCCTCCCGAATAATTTATATTAAAGAGTTACCGAGTACGATTTGAGGATCTGCGAACATGAGATGTAATGCTCTAAAATAAATAGGATACTTACAATAATGTTAGTACCGTTCTGTGCAGAATTGATTGTGTTTCTTTCTAGTCTTTCAAGTAGGTTGTTAGCTGTGCTCTCTTGTCATTACTCTTGAGGCCTTTTAGTAAACTTTTTCTTGTGTGGGCTTTAACCTTACTGACCTCACGTTCACCAAATTTACATTACTTAGAAGTTTTCTTTGAGTTGCTTTTTCTGGATGATGTTATAAATTGCATATTTGAGGCAGAACCAAATTATGTTCCTCGATTTGGATACTGTTCAGTTCATTCTGATTGTGTTAGCCACCTTTTCAGTTCTTTGAGGACCTTCTCGTTACGGGTCTATTCAATTGACTTCTAAGTTTTTGTTCCTATTGTTCAATATTGTGAAAGTTTATTTTCCTTGTCTCAATTTATTTATGCTTAATATTTATTATGATTCTGACAATAATGAATGTACCGTTGTTTGCAGAAGTGATTGCGTTTCTTTATAGACTTTCAATATGATTGTGAGCTGTGTCATTATTCTTGAGGCCTTTTAGTAAACTTTTCCTTGTGTGGGCTTTAACCTTTCTGACCTCACGTTCGCCAAATTTACATAACTTAGAGGTTTTCTTAGACGCTTTTACTTGATAATATTCTAGATTGGATATTCGAAGCGGAAGCCAATTATGTTCTTTGCTTTAATTTAGATTCTGCTCCGTTGAAAGTGATTGGCTTGGAAAAATCTTTTTAGTTCTTTTGACATCACTAGCCTGTAGCGCTCTCCTTGACTCATTAGCAAGTTTAAGTTAAATATTCAAGATATTTGGAAATAAATACATGGATTGTGTTGCAAATAATATTAGGAAAGATTTTTCAATAGTAACAAAATCAGTCAAATATCAAGTTTCAAGTCTTGGTAGTACTTACTGTTATTTGGGTAGTTGTTATACTATAGTGTCTCTAAGTTTAGCTTTTAGATACTTGGTTGATTAATGTAATACTATTACTATCTTTATTTCAACGAGGCTCAGCCGTTGTTTTTCATTTAGACAATATTCTCCAACTCTTAAATTGGATCTGAATGCTAGATTTTTTATAAGAATCATCACTATTTTGACTATAGTCTGTCTTTCTTTCTTTTCTCTCATAATTCCTATTCAAAAAGTGACCCTATCAATTCTACCAAGGATTCTTAATCCAAAGACATTTGTTATTCATAGTCTGGTCATTCGGTCGTGTATGATGGATGGAAGTTCTTTAAGGAAGCTTCTGGTCGACCACTTGTCGGCGGAATTCACTTGCACGCGATTTAGGGCCTTATTTCATTGGGACGCCATGCTTGGCGGCTTACGCCCGAATTCTCGAACGCAAATCATCTTCGGGAGCGTCTCAAACATCATGACATCTCTTTCATACGTTTGACATTTAAAGTGACAGGGCGATGTTTGAGACGCTCCCAAAGATAAGTGATGTAGCGTTTGGAATATTGCTACACAATGTGACATGTTTTAATTGGCGACTTAAAGGGCGTTTAAAAGACCTATATTTGAAAATGAATATTAAGAAAAAACAAAACCCGTCTTACAACTAGCTCCGATGGGACTCAAACCCACTACCATTCACTGCCCGGGCGAATGCTTTAACCAATGACCAATAGAGCCATCGGAGCTAGTCTGTTGAGAGATGGGTCTATTTTTCTAATAAGTACGTCATTTTCAGCATTTTGAATGCAAAAAGTAAAAATTGAAAGACCTTGATTTTTATTTGACATTTGTATCTTGAAGTAGCTATATAGAAAGTATTTAACAATCGATAATTTTATCTTATATTCCTAATACCAATATGTACAGTCACGAGCAATAATATGTATACAACATGGAACTATGTCATGTTACAGTATTGAATGACTTTTGTGGCACTGATAGCGTTGATTCGGAACGCTTCAATGCCACAAAGTTCTATGTTGTTTACATATTATTGCTCGTGATTGTACTGTGTGATCAAAAAAGAAAAAAGTAAAATTGCATCAACCGGGACTTTTAGGTATCCCGGACGCGGTTGAAGTGCAAGCAAAATTCATCTTTATTTGGTCAGCCGGATTTTCCTCGATTGTACCATTCCATTTCGCAATTTATATGGCTCACAACTCCATTGGCGTGTGTAAATAATAATCGGTCAAGTGCGAGATGTGATTGATGACCTCTTCTTTATGTTGACAGTTAAAGATATTGGTGAGGTCCTTTTTGATTTGCTGGGAAGTTTTCTCTTTATGGCAGTTCTCGTCACAAAAATCGTGACCGTATTATTTTGTATGAAAACAAGAGAAAAAAAAGCTGTGGCTGTGTTATGGACGCGGCCGTGTGTTGTACGTGAATACCTTTACGCAACCAGTTATTTTTTTGAATATAAACCTCCTGAAGCCCAATCATAAAAAGTTTTGTTCTCTAAAATCGCCCACCGTCCCATATAAATGACATATTTTGTCTTATAAGTGAAAGTGATATTATTTGTCATTTATATTGGACAATGTGCATATTGTGCATAAATTTTAAAGCTATTAATTAACTGCTAAGGGATTGTTTGTTGACTTACAGAATAGTATTGTGAATGCATAAAAATAATTGCAAATCTTAATTTAATGGCATCATAATAACTGTTACAAAATAAAGGGGGAGCACAGAACACGGAAAAAAATGTGGTCGCGAGATAAAAGTTATGCGTGGTATGCCTTACCTTATGATAAATGACTCACATAGAATTTTAGTCAAGTTTACTTTTAATTATCCTCACATGAACGCTATACTATGCTAGTCTTTCAAGTCTCGTTATAACTTTGAACATATGAATAAATAAACGTAAAGCTAAGACGTGAGATAGCGCACTTACCTATTATCTAGCAATGACGTTTTATTAATAGACACGTTACACTCGAATAAATTGCATTTTAAAATGGCGAATTTCGTACAGGGTGCCTACCATCAACTCTTATTGCGATTTTGTTTAGGACCTAAACTGACCTGCTTCGCTTATTCGTACCACGACAGCTTAATATCAATGACAGCGATTCAGTGGTTATTCAATGACATTTCACAGCCGCTAAGCTGTCAGGAACTCTTAATTGACTTATAACCCGGTCGATTTAACATGTCACCTGCAGGTTATACCCGACTCTATCTCTCTCCGGGCATGACAGAATCGAGTGAAAGAGTCGGGTAGAAGAAATAAGGAGACAAATCGTTCGGCCATTCACATTTAGCAATTCATTTGCGATCCAGTTTTTAGAAGGTCATAGTACGAAAGAAAGCAATTCATTTTAGGAACCTATTCTGCATCGCGCTATTTTTGAATCGCTGTCTTAAAGTTGATGGTAGGCACCCTGGACGTTAAAAGAAACCAAAAACAAGCACAAGTTGTCAAAATAAATTTATCTCTTCCTAACAACAGGCATTTCCGCATATCTATCTCTTTTTACCATAATAATGTTAGTCAGAGACATATATACACAAACCCCCACTGTCAAAAAGAGATAAACAGTTATTGCAAGCACTGTCTTATGTACCAGTTTTCTGTCTCTTTCATGCGTTCACAAAACTTTACAAGCTTACTCGCTCATGCATGTCGAACTGGCAACAGCGCAAAAGTCATCACTAATTATTTAACTTTTATTTTAAATTTATAATTTCAATAATTACGTATGAAATGAACCAATTTTCTTATCTATTAAAGATCCGGCATAGTTTTTGCAACTTCTCTAAACACAGGAAGGCATTAAGTTTATTATTTGAGGCGTAATCGAAAAATTGTTACAGCGCGTTGCCGCGACAAGGGTCTGTGTGTGACTGATTAAACTTCGGGCAATTACCTTACTTTTTCGTCGCCACTTTTAAGTTCAGATAACGTATCTACATATAAAACATCATTGTTATCTAGTGTCACAATCTTAATATAAATGCAGTAAAGAGAATAACGCATTTTGTTGAAACGGCTGCATCTCAGCATAAGCCACCGCCACAGAGCGGTGACGCTGGTTTTCGGATGCAACCGACTCTACCAGCTATATCTAGTTACGTACTTATGGGTCCATTTAAAAAAAATTAACAGTCTTAAAAATAACAACTTAATGTTTTGCGCAAAAAAAAATATCTTGTTATTTTTTACTTTTTTGCATTCACAATGCAATTTTTATTATTAAAAATTTCTTATTCTTAAAAAAAAAACTTTTTCCTTTTCACGTCTTAAACAAAGTACCTATTTGTTGTGTTATCCAAACTACTATTGCAAATGCGATAGTAATTCCGTCTGCTTGTCTGATAAGATAGCATATACTTAGATTACACTTTGCAAAGCTAAGCCGTAGAGGGATAGTGCACCTTATATCTAGTCGCACCATCTTAATTGAAATGCAGTGTACACGGCATGCAATCACAATAAAGCTATGAAGGCGCTTAGGGAAATAATGTCGTGATTTGTGGTGGGTTTTGTGAAGCGCTGTAAGTGTTTACTGTTTCTTTAAATCAGTTTTGATCACAATATAACATACCCTCGAAAAAGAAACCCTCCTTTTGTGGCAGTCTAACCGCCTCTGTGGTCTAGTGGTTCATACCACGGATTTCAGACCCAGAGGTCCCGGGTTCGATTCCCAGTGGGGGGTACTTATTGTATTCGGTTTGGTTGGTGGTAGGACTTGTTCTTAGTCCGCCTGGCTAGCTACCACCATCTTATCTAAGTCTGACGCCATATCAATGATGTTTTCAGCATTATTGTGTTCCGGCAGTTAGAGATAAAATAGCCAGTTCCTCAGTGATTGAGGATTCCGGGAGTAGTGCGCTTCCACCTTCAGCCTTATCACCACTTATCATCAGGTGTGATGAAGGCTATCAAGTGCTACCCCGTTGTGGATAAAAAAAAAAGTCGGGTAAGAAAAGGCTAGAAGGAGCATGTTCCGCAATTAGCTCTTGGTGACGTTTGGAATCTAAAACAGGGAATTGTCATGACGACATGAAGAAAATCCAAATGTTACAAAGGGAAAATTTATAGATCTTTGCTATTTTGAGCAAAGAGGCAGGTTTATTACCAAAAACAAGCAACCAGTTGCTAATTGTACAATTGCAACGCGACTGCTACTAGTTGCAGTTGCTAAATCGGTATTTCGGACACAAACAACTATGATCAATTTCCGGAGCAAAATCTCCTCCATATTATGCTAAATCGCAGTCTGTTGCTAGTTGCACTCATGAGCTGTCAAATGTCGTTTCGTAATACGAAATTTGCAATCGGTCGGTACAATTTGGAGCGCTTTCATGCAATTTTAGTTCACAAATCGCTCGCTTGTGGCGCTATCGTAGCGATCTACGTTTCGTAATGCTAATATGTGTTTTGGAAGCGATTAATTGATCGTTAATAAGTCTGAGGGTCATCTTTAAAGCCCCGTTCACTTATTTCTTCTTACTTGGGTTTTGTGGTTTTGACCTTTTTGACGGGCCCGGTGAATGCAACGTTCAATATCATTCGATTTCACTGCACCAATGCACCACCCGGCAATGGCGCAGTGGTATTAAACGTGGTTAGTCAGCCACGGTTCGTTGGTACGATCCCAGCCCTAGACAAAACTTTATGTGTCGAACAATTTGGTTCTCAAGGCAGCCACACACTTTCAAGCTTGCAGTCAAACCTGCTTGGAGCAAAAAATCAATGTATGCTTCAAGCAGGCTTGTTAAGGCGCTACTCGGAAAAAGCATAGACTTTTTGAAATAAAACTATAGGACGGTTAGAGTCGTTACAAATCTGGTAATAAGACATATATTTTGATCATACCTTTATCTAAATTCGTATAGTTTCAGAAACACGATTTTATGATTTTGCCTCGACACTTTTTCTTTTCGAAAAGATCTTTAAAATACGAAAATTCAAGATAATTCTTAAATGGGGTTACATATTATACTATTGGAAATTGGTTCAATTAGTGGACACCAATAATATTTAGGATTGTGTAAAAGCATTTTTAGAAAATAGCTATAGTTTAATGCGAAGTGGTTTTGTGTTTTTTTTTCCTAATCTGCAAAATCGGTCTCACTCCCGCGCGCGTCGTTTTCTCATTGCTATCTCGCTTCAGCATATTTTTTTCGAGTATCGCCTTAAACACGCACATAGCCAGCAAGCTTGCTTAATGCCGCTTCAAGTGTCAAGCATGCTTGACTGTAGGCTTGATCGTGTATGGCTGCCTTAATACGTATTTTTATTTATGAGTGTATTTGTAATATCTTCGATAGTTCTGCTATCCGTAACAGAAGTTCTCAAACTACTAATCCCGGAATCAGGTCAACGTATAGATCCAATAATATATTATGTCCGATACTCATTTGTTACTTTAACACTTTGACCCAATTTTGATGAAACAGAATGTGTTTGGGAATCGACTCCTGATAAAGGTGCTGATAAACTATAGCATTCACTTGTAACAGAACATCAAGCATTCGCTGTTCTTGAATTTGTCGAACTGAACAACGAACAGAGCCAAGCATAGAGCCAAACATCGCTAGGAACATTTTCATGATCTTTCTAGCGAACGCTCTTGTCGATGCTAAAAATATCCTACTTCCTACTTATATTATAAATGTGAAAGTTTAGATGTTTGGATGTTTAGATGTTTGGATGTTTGTATGTTTGTTACTCAATCACGCCAAAACGGCTGAACGGATTTAGCTGAAATTTGGGACACTGATACTTTGGTAGCCTGGAGAAGAACATAGGCTACTTTTTATCCCGAAAAAATTCACATTCCCGCGGGATAACGTTGTGTAGTCCATGCGGGCGAAGCCGCGGGCGGAAAGCTAGTACTTCAATAAAACAATGACAGAAGCTCGGCTCACCAAAAAGTTCAAAGCAAAACTGGCCTTTCGTTAGAATGCTCCCCAAAACGCTCTCGTTTATTTTGCTGTTATTTAACATTCGCAGGAATGCTCGTTACAAGTGAATGCTCTAGTTTATTGTACAGTTTCGGTTACTGTGATATTTAATTTATTGTGATTTTGGTCTACAGATGGTATTCACTGCCTAGCTTAGTGGACTGTTTTAGAAGCTTTAAATATATACAAGTAAAACGAACGCTGGTTCTGGTGCAACTGAATGTATGGTAAAAAGAATAACGAAAATACAATGTCATATCAAAATAAAACTATAGACAAACTTATCAATAAACAATAACAGTATAAAAAATATAAATATCTATAAAAAGCGTGTGCGTGGTGCACAGATGGCACTGTACGTTTCTGAACCGTGCTTACATTTTGTTAACTGTACCTATTTAGACGTTTAATTTGGCTACCAAAGATGTTACATACTGAACTGATAGCTGTTTTATGATATACGTTTTTTTCCACAACGAGACGGGATAGTACTTCATATTACTGAGCCTTCATTGCAACTAACTAATTTTACTAGTTAACTAGTGATAAGGCTGGCTGAAGGCTGGCTGAAGGCTGGCTGAATGCTGGCTGAAGGCTTACTCCTCAATCACTGGGGAGAGGAACTGCGGCTATCTTATCTCTAGAGATGTATGCGATGTATTGTGTTCTGGCGGCTAGCCGCTGGAAAACAATATTGCGGAAATCTTAAATAATATGGTGTGGTAGCTAGCCAGGAGGCGGACTAAGAACAAATCCTATCACCAACCAACATTACCGTTCTACTACATCTTTTATTATTATTAAACATAAAAAGCTAAAGAATAGATTTTCCTTTTGCCAGATTTTGTCTTTTGATGAAACAGAATGTGAGCGACAATTAAACCTAGAAATATAAAAAAAAATGATTTCCTTTCCCTAGTTTTTGCCTTGTGTGCGAATGAGAGGCGAATGACGTAAAGTGAAATGCTTGAGAAAAAATTATATTCATCCCTTTGTTCATTTCTTTGTCGAGTTTGTACAAAAATATTTATGTTCTACCAAAAACTCTCTTATTTGGGGCTTTTGTTAAAGTAAATCTTATGCTTGGAAGGATTATTGTTTTATCGAAATAAAATTGTAAGTACTTATTACTTTTAAGATTATTGGTGAAATTACTTTAGAAGCTACGTAGATAGTCAGATTAAAATGTTTATATTTTAAAAGATACTTTGTAGTTGTCTGAAACTTGCAATAAGAAAACATTGAAGCAGTCAAAAATTATTTACAATTTTAGTAGGTTGCCTACGTATTCTAATTAATGTAAATCTTGAAAGGCACTGTTTAAATAAGAGTGTAAAACTCTTAGTTAAAAATAAGGTACCAACGAAACAATTTAAAAACGTTCATTGCTAATTTACGAAGGTTCTTTTTGTTCCAGGTTTAGGTCACCCATCCTATGGATATACATTGCAACCGTTGCTTATTAAACATGTAAAACCAAATCATTTGCTTTCATAGACGTTAAACATCACCCTGGACACGAATTAGTATTTTCAAATGCCACAGCGCAGTAAAACGCAGTGGTCACACTTTTTCACATACTTAGAGCTAACTTGTGAGAATGATTGGGAAATTTTTACACTACTACCCAAAAAGAAGTGTATTGTGTTTAGGGTTAAAGTATGAATCTGTGTATGTATGCGAGTTTCTTTATTCTACCATGACTTTTGAATGCCTTGACGAATTTTTCCGTTATAAAAAGTAGCCTATGTCATCCCATACCAAAATCACGTCGATCCGTCGCTCCGTTTTGGCGAAAAGACGGACAAACAAACATACACACTTTCACATTTATAATATTAGTAAGTAATATGGATTGTATTAATGTTTAAGAAACCAAAATGTCTTTTTTTGGATAAATATTTTATGCACTATGCAGTAAAGAAATGCTCTTAAAAATACTAGACGGTTGATTTAACACTATGTCTTTCTACACATCACTAATGACAATTTTTATTTGTTTGTTGGTAATGGTTAAACGCAATAATAGGTTATTGCGTTTAACCATTTACAGGGCCGATTTAAAAAAATCTTTTACCATGTGAAAGCTACATTCTTCATGAGTGACAGGCTATATTTTATTCCGATATTTCGATGAAAACGCGCACCACGCGGGTAAAACCGCAAGGATCCGCTAGTATTAAATAATAGATAAAAAACATAACCCTAGCGAAAGAGAAAGAATTGTCTTAACCACCTTAAATCCTTGCGTACTCAATTTATCTAGCCTGTGTTGTCGTCCGAGATAGCCTATTAACGGAACTACTTAAAGTGGATTTTGTCCCTTCTGTGCATCAAGTTCTTTAATTACTGAGGATAAATTAATGGTAGGTAGTACTCGGAGCTTTTTGATTACACTATGTCAGATAGTGGCGTCAAAGGACGCCCTTTGTGTTGTAATTAAAGTAGGATTTTGGAACGGTAATAGATTTTGTACAGCAAATTGTTTATTAATGATTTTGGTGGTACATGTAATAAGGTAATGGTAGATATTTTGTAATGCATGTTTAGTAAGTGGGATTGAGAAATTCATTTGTTAGGTTTTTTATACACAACGGGGTAGCACTTAGCCTTCATCACACCTGATGTTAAGTGGTGATAAGGCTGAAGGTGGAAGCGCACTACTCCCGGAATCCGCAATCACTGAAGAACTGGCTATCTTACCTCTAACTGCCGGAACACAATAATGCTGGAAACATCGTTGTTATGGTGTCTTGTCTATGGTGACTTAGATAAAATGGTGGTAGCTAGCCAGGCGGCAGGCGCACCAACCAAACCGAATACAATAGGTACGGAGATTCACTCGTCTAATAGAGCTTAATGTAACATTTTATCACGAAAACAACTCTTAAAAGGAATAAAAAATATATTTGGTTCAGTGGTAAGATATTAAATTGTAACATAGGTACACAGAGTTTCTTCTACATTTTACTTAGATTTAGTCCTATAATTAATGATGATAAATGTATAGTAGTACCTACCAGATTGCACTCTGTCAGATAATGCTTTACAGTGATATTGTAATTGTAGTAGGATTTTGTAACGGTAATAGATTTTATACAGCAAATTGTTTATGAAGGATTTTGGTGGTACATGGAAGGAAAGTGATGTGATATAAGGTTTTGTCAACAAGTGAAATATTGTTGGAAATTGTTTTTAAAAATAGAAAAGAATTGCGATATTTATTTGCAGTTATGAATAGTCTACATCAAGGCTTGAGCCACTTTTATCAAGAAAACCAATCTTATGGAATTAAAAAAAATACTAGATTTAGTGGTTTGGATGAAAAGACACATAGAGTTAATTTTATATTTAAGTTAGATTTAGTCCTTTGATTCGTGAATTACTAAAAATAAATTAATGGTGGTACCCTGAGCCTTTTGATTACACCAAATCAGATAGTGGCGTCAAAGAACTGTGTAATCATGTTGTAATCAAAGTAAAATTTTGAACGGCAAATTGTTTATGTAGGATTTTGAAGGTACCTAATGTCTCGATGAAAATAGTAAATTCTAAAAATCTGTTTTTTCGAATGTAGTTTAAAAAAAGATATAAGATAAAAAATAATCGCTTGTCTGGGCGTGCTAAGTGAAGAAAGCAAGACATAGCAACTTTATGATTATCATTACCATTATTTTGAGCCATATCCACCATGATTAGTGTTGGGGCTGCGTAAACTTATTCGATGTTTTTATGGGAAACAAGGGAATAAACTTAATAATTTAGTGTATTAATTTACTTAAGCAGTGTTTGTTTCATAACTATAGTGATGGACCAACACAACACGCAACACTACAAATTTGTTTTTGACAAAAATGTTTTTGACTTCCCATACTAAATCGGTCACTTAACCCGTCTGACTTCTATGAAGTGGCGAAAAGTTTTTGGCAAATTTCGTTCGCTTACTGATTGTGAGTAGCTCCCGTCACTTCTATGGGGTAGTTTTGTGACACCTTTTATATTATTTGAATGTAAGGGGCTATGCATCTCCCGTAGGAGGTGTTGTCACTGCGACCTAAAAGATCTATTGAGACTCGCCAGCTGGTTATAGTAACTCTTTTAGCCTGGAGGCTTTCAAGAAGTCTAGAGTCCCCCGGGCGCATAATTTTGATGTACTGACAACTGTACAAGTAAACTACTATTTCTATTTTCGTTTTCATCAAAATGTTTAATAATACACTGTAATTTGGCTTCTGAAACCCATTAAAGAAATGGTTAGCTGAAAAGCTTTTTCGAACAAATGCTTGTTAAAAGTTGTTCCCCGAAACAAAGTTGTAGGTACAACAATTTCTAAAGAAATTATGAAAGTTTCGTTTCAGGCGCCTAATGCTGAGAAATTGTAGTAGTTGAGTTGATTTTAGGTTTTGTTTTAGAGCTCTTTCTTTACTTTCAAAAGAGTTTTTACAAATACTTCTCTGTCTGTTGAGAACAATAATTCGCTTCTTTAATAATAACGCCGGCAAAATAACTCCGTGTCCGCTCGCCTGTTTGGTTTGGTGGACAACTACTGCGTGCCAGCTTCGGTCAGAGTGCTTGTACACGGTGCAAGTAGCTTGCGCATATTGAGGCACTTGCGCTAGCTATATGCATCGTAAACTTAGCGTTCAAAAACATGTGCGGGTCCAGCGACTCGAGCATGTACCAAAGCGAGCCACCCGCGCAACTAATCCGCATGCTCTGCGGCGTGGGTCACTCGCGCGGATCACTCGCGCGGGTCACTCGCGCATGTTACTTGAGAAGGTTCAACTCGTAAAGCTACCGGTCGAATAGCATGCACATGCAGTTCTTGACCACGGCTACGAGCAAATAACTTGCGCAAGTAGCCCGTGTCTTTACTTGCTCTAGTTATTTGCACCGTGTACAAGTGCAAGCGAGCAACTTGAACAAACAGCTTGCGTATATTACTCACGCGTGTAACCCACATCTTTACAAGCTCCAGCTACATGCACCGTGTACAAGCAGACTCGCACACAGCGACAATTCGCTGCCTGCCTGTCACACACAGTTCTACACGAGAATTTTCAGTCTGTTGGTGCGCAAATTCAAAATACTTATTTCTTTTTTATGAGCTTCTTTTTTTGGTTGACACGTCATCATACATATATCCTACTCGTATCTATGCATCGACGAAACAACCTAGCACAGACGTGAAATACCTAGCACTGAGCCACATTAGCTCACATTAGCCAGTTAGCTTACCATCCCTACATAGTAGACATTCCACCCGTCCGTACGAAGCGCTTTGCTAATTCTTTCTTAATGCGAGCTGCTAAGGATTGGAATGCGCTGCCTGCGCATGTATTCCCCGATCATTACAACCTTGGCCTCTTCAAGGCAAGAGTGAATGGGCACCTACTGGGTAAGCATGCTACACCCTAGACTGCATCCTGTCTGTTTAGCAAGATGGCGGTCAAATGCTTAACCAGTTTTTATAAAAAAAAAAAAAAACATTCGCAGCGAGTACCCTGTCACACACAGCGAATTCTAGCGGCAAGTTTCGCATTCGCAGCGAGTAAAATTGAACATGCTCAATTCCACTCGCGGCGATTGATTCTATTCAAGATTCAAGATTCAAATTTCAAGATTCAAATTTGTTTATTCAATTTAGATTGTTATTTACAATACTTGTGAACGTCATAGAAGCTACGCCATCGGTTCACAAACCCTACAGCGGGAGGCCTTGGAGAAGAACCGGCAAGAAACTCCAAGGGTTGTTTTTTTCTCCCTGTTTTATTTCATACAGAGTCGTCAAATTGAAAAATGACCTTAACATGGTATGACTAAGGTCAGTTTCCATCACAATTACACAATGGGTTATGATAAATACAGTTAAGTATAGGCGAACTAATGATCATAGCGGTGAACAATTTTCAATTAAGTACTTAGGAACTCTACTTAAAGCTTTAATATTAGTTAAAAACAAAAGACAATTCTACTATATACTGCAAGTTGCGCCATACATGTTTCAAATGTAATTCTTAATAAAATGAATAAAAACAAAAGAAAACACATTTTAAGGCAAGCAGATAAGAGCAGACCCATTCCCACTGGCAGCACCCGTTCACGAGCATGACGCATGAACCAGCCATCGCTTCGCTCAACCATATTTTAGGGAACGTAACGACCCGCCTCACACGCCACCACCGTAGAAATGTTTTAGTGAGCATGACATACTCAAACTGCCTACCTTAAATGACCGAATTAAAAGCTTAACTAATATAAACGCTAATAATATAAAATATAGGACACGACTCACAATATCATACTAGGAACATTTGCTACGAGTGTTACGACCAAGGTGTTTTGTCGTTCAAATAATCATTTACAGTGTAATAGCCTTTTTTGAGGAGGCCACTCTTTATATGATTCTTAAACTCTAGATATGGTAAATCCAAGATATCACTTGGGATTTTGTTATATATGTGTATACCTTGACCAACGAAAGATCCGTGCACCTTTTCTAAACGGTACCGAGGCATTACGAGCTTGTTTCTATTTCTAGTATTACGATTGTGTAAATCACCATGTTTGGTATACAAGTTAATATTGCGACGTACAAAAAGAATGCAATTTAATATAAATTGGGATGCAGCTGTCAGTATACCTACTTCCTTGAACTTGTCTCTAAGCGAAGTTTTGGAGCCTAGTTTATAGATGGCCCTGATTGCTCGTTTTTGCAAGATGAATATAGCATTAATGCCAGCCGCTAATCCCCACAAAAGAATGCCATATGACATGATGCTATGGAAATAACTAAAGTATACAGTTCTAGCAGTATCAACATCTGTTAGCTGTCGTACTTTTCTAATAGCGTAGGAAGCAGAACTAAGCTTACCAGCTAATGTTGCGATATGCGCATGCCATTGAAGTTTCGAGTCTAAAGTTACACCCAGAAAGATCGTTGATTGTACTAAATCCAGTTTTTCGTTGTTGATTACAATTTCTACAGGTACCGTCTGTACATTTGGCAGAGAAAAAAGTACGCACTTTGTTTTCTTTGCATTAAGCTGCAAATTGTTAGAATTAAACCAACCGAGTACTTGTGACAGTGCTTTGTTTACATCGTCAAAATTGGTTTTGTTTCTGTCTATGTTAAATATTAAAGAAGTGTCATCTGCAAACAACACAATATCACAGAAGTTTTTGGCAAAGAAAGGCAAATCATTAATATAAACCAAAAATAGAAAAGGGCCTAAAATAGAGCCTTGAGGTACGCCTAGTTTAATCTGAGAGCCGTTTGATTTCACTCCATTAATGTCAACTGTCTGAGTTCTGGAACTGAGATACGACAGTATTAGTTTCTGGGCAATATTTTTTACACCGTAATGATTTAGCTTCAACAGCAGCGTCCGGTGATCAACACAATCAATAGCCTTGGATAAGTCACAAAATATTCCAAGAGTATTTTGCGACTTTTCCCAGGCATCAAACACATGCTTTAAAAGTGCAACCCCAGCATCCGTGGTTGACTGACCCTTCATAATACCGAATTGTTTGCTATGCATGAGATTGTTTAATGAGAAATGAGACAATAATTGCTCTAGTATTATTTTTTCAAATATTTTGCTTAAGGCGGGTAATATTGATATTGGTCTATAATTGCTTGGGTCTTCTTTGTTTCCTGATTTAAATAAAGGTATGACTTTGCTAAATTTCATTAAATCAGGAAAAATTCCTTGAGCGATACACTGATTAAATATAATAGCAAGATAAGGGGCAATAGCATGAATAATGTTTTTAAGTACAGTAACAGATATGCCCCATAAATCAGTGGTAGTTTTCATTTTAAGTAAATTAAATGTTTTGATTATATCGCTAGAATTAATTTCTTTAAAATTAAATAATGAACTACACTCAGATACATGTTTTTCAAGAACCGAGACAGCAGAAGCTGGTGAAGAATTCAAATTAGAGGTGGTTACTAATGGTATATTAACAAAAAAGTTATCAAAAATATTAGGAATTTCTGTTTCAGAGTTTATTCTTGCGTTATTAATGTTAAGCGCTAGACTGTTGTCATGTTGTTTACCTTTTCCGGTTTCACGCTTAATAATATCCCAAGTTGTTTTGATTTTATTATTTGACTTTTTAATTTTATCCTTTAAAAAGATTGACTTTGCTTTAGAACATGCTTTTTTGAAAATCTTAGAATATTGTTTTACATGTTCTACGAAACGAGGGCTGTGATTAGTTTCTCTTAATTTATATAGTTCATACAGCCTGTTTCTACTTTTATAAATACCTGTCGTAGCCCATTCGCAAAACTTTAACTTCTGGGTGCATTTAATCGTTTTAGACTTAAAGATATTATTGAACTCATTCGTTACTAATTCCAAAAGGGTTCCATAAAGCGCATTAGGATCATCATGCACATATGGCATCATAGAAACTTTATCAGCTACATTATTTTCAAAATTACGTAGTCGCGTTTTTGTAACGGGTCTGCATTGTACACTTTTAGGTGCATCAACAATATCTAATTCATAGGATACCTTTAATCCGTAGTGGTCGGATGTAATATTTTTAACGACTAGTTTGTTAGTCGGATCAGACTCCGAAAAAACATTATCTATGCAAGTGGCTGAATGAGATGTTACCCTTGTGGGCTCCAAGAACTGATTAATTAAATTAAAAGAATTGAACAAAGTTAATATTCGTGTAGTCAATGCACAGCTTTCGAGAATATCAACATTAAAATCGCCACATACTGCTATTGGTTTATTTTTTAACTTTAACTTATTCAACACATCCTCCATCACCGATTCAAATGATTCAAAATTACCTTTAGGTGGTCGGTATACACATACAATGACTAAGCTTTTTAATTCTACACATGACAGCTCGACATGACGTTCTATAGAAAGGTTTACAATATCCTTTCTTTCTCTGTAGCTTATATTATTTTTTACGAAAATTAGAGAGCCGCCACGCGTTGTTGTCTTCCTAGATAATAAATTTGCTAACCGAAAATTATTCACACTACATGACAAATCACAATGATTCAGCCAGTGCTCAGTTATACAAATGACATGAATGTCATTACATTCTGCAAATAATTCTAATTCTAAAACTTTGCCAGACAGGCCCTGAATGTTTTGACATAATACGTTAAGGCAAGAGGGCTTGGCTGTTGTCTTATGTTTTAGTTTAAAGCCGATTTAGAGACGTTTTCACTTTGTAAAGAAGTGTTTATATTATTTAAATTAATTAAATTATTATTAGTAGGTAAGCTACTAAAATCAGAGTCAAAAGACTTTGGCTTGCCACCTTAAAAGGTGTCTTGTAAATTAAAAGCTAACAATTTAGCTATTTTTGTCCTAAACCTATTTGCAAGATACATAGTATCCGATGTCAAAATAAAATTATTAATAAAATTATTAATATCAAAATATAAAACCTTGTCGCTATGACAATTTATCATGTTTAACAAATATGAGTTTAACTCATATATATGCTGATTCTGCTCCCTAGTTAGGTTTTTCGCGTAAGGAAACGAGCTAATTACTAATTTACAGCCGGTTTCAGACTGTAGTTTCAATAAAAAGTTAATATTGATCAAGATTTCACGTTTCCTAACTTGGGAGCTGTCGCCACATAGAATAATTATGTTCGTCAAACTATCTATATCATACAAAGATAAACTATGCACAATATCTTCAAAAGACTTCCCAGGTGTACATACATTTATAACATTTCTATTATATATATTTTTCATTGTTACTCCTAGACCTTGTCCCAGTTTATCTGAGAAAATAATCGTTTTTGTGTCTTTTGACTTGCATGAGGAAGCTGGTTTAAATGACTTTTTGCAATAGTTACTTTTTAAGGTCTCTATGCAGGTTAATGAATGACAGGGGCTCTGAGGCGTCCGAATTATGTTTTCCTCTTTGGATAAATCATTACAACTATCAATTTGACTATTTATTAAAGAGTCATATCTCTCTGCGTTATATTTGCAGAGTTCAACTAACTCTGTGGCAGATTTGATGTGTTCATCAATTTGTTTCTGCGCAGTACAATATTTATTTTGCATTGACTCAAGTGACTCATGCAAATTTATTATATTTAATTGCAATTGTTTAGTGTCCCGGTCATACATTTGCCTGCTTTCAGTTAATTTATTACTGTAAATTTCCATTGAATCCAAAAGACTAATTCTTTCTTTCCGCAAAGCAATATTTTTATAAAAACAATTATTTTTCTTAATTAACCTTCCAGTTTTCTTAATAAATTTTCGAATATTTAAATACTTCTTTAATTTATTAGCACCTAAAATATTAGGTCTGGGTGTAACGCAAACACCAGCCGTTACAGCTGAATTAGCTAGCTAATTCGCAGCGAATAGCCTGTCACATAGAGCAAATATTCTCGGCGAATACGCACCCGAAGCTCTACGAAACACGTGAAAGCGAGTGATAAGTGACGGCCGCCATACAGTTTTTTGAAGTGAAAACTGCTTTAGCGGCGTTGTGCACTTTTAGGTCCGGTTGTCAAAATTGACAAAAGTTAAAATTTAACTGATGTCAATTTTGACATCGGTAAAAGAAAAATACGTTGGTTACCTTAGGGTTAAAAGTGTTGTTTGTACTATTTTATTAACCTTCCCTTAATTACTAATGTCAAAATTTAAACCACCCCCACCCTGTCGGTTATTTTGACCGCCGTTAAATCTGTAATTTGACTGCTCGTTAAAGTAACCGCTGCTTCAACAACGCTTTTTAAATTTGACCGCCGGTTAATTTTACTTTAACCATAATTTAACTCTATAGTTAACGTAACCAAGCTTCGAGCAACCGGACCTTAGTGATGAGTAAAAAATGTTAATCTCGCGTCAGGATCACGTGACCGTCAGATAGAAAATTCGTAAAACGGACACGTGACTTGATCGAAAAACTGTTACAATGTCATTAGAGTACGAAGGCAAATTTCGACACCGTTTCCAAATTTGTAATAAGCTCAGTTTAGAAAACTGGCGGCATTGAAGCCAAAGACCTCGGTTCCAATCCAGTTCGTATTTTTTTCTTATTTTTTGTCAAATTCCTTTTTTTTGTGAAAAAGACTCTTTCACTTCAACCCATGTTTTTTTGTGCGTATTGAATTACAGTTCCTTATACGCCCGAAAGAGGCGCTGTTCTGGTTTTTATACAAAATAATACGATCACGATAACGGTTGACCATAACGGCAGTTTTTCGTGTTAAGGCTGTACCCTGGCCGAAAGTGGCGCTCTCAGAGGTTTTTATTAAATAAGTCGCTAATAGAAAATGATTTTTATAAAACTTTACGGGGAATTTTTAGGGCCCATACGCCCGAATTCTCGAACGCAAATCATCTTTGGGAGCGTCTCAAACATCATGCCATCTCTTTCATACGTTTGACATTTAAAGTGACAGGGCGATGTTTGAAACGCTCCCAAAGATAAGTAGCGTACGAGTATTCGGGCAATAGTCTAGTATTTTTAGAAGGTATCGCTACATTCCCTCATAGTCATTCGTAGAAGAAGATAGCAAAAGTTGTCAAAAACGGCCACTTTGAACAGCTTTGCTATCTACATCTAGCAGTGGCTATGAGGGAGTGTAATGATACCGTTCAAAAATACTAGACTGTGGGCCCTAAACTTCCCCGTAAAGTTTAATTAAAATGGTGTAAGTATTAGAATTACAATATTAAATAAAATTCAACGCAACGCCACTTTCGGTCAGGGTACCGCCATAAGGCTACTGCTACTTTTTTCCAGAACATACTCGTAGTTCATGCTGATAGAGTTAATATTTCAAAAGGTAATCTATTTAGTTGCGAAACCATTTTGTTGACATTTTGCCAGTAAATTAGCGTAGCATGTTTAAGCGTCATCCAATTAAGACTGCTTCCAGCAAAACCGTGTAACTTATTTAAATATTAGCTTAGACCGCTGCAGTCAATGCAACTCGTTTGAAACTTTGTCAGCAAACTGAGCACGCGAAAAATAGATTCGCTTTGAGAGATACGTATTTTTTTACACAACTGCCCAAAAAAGTATGTATGCGAGTTTCTTTATTCCACCATATCTTTTGAATGCCATTACGGATGTCTCATGTCTAACCTGTCTTATGTCACCCCGAGTAAAAATGGCTACTTAAATATTATGTTAAATTTTCAATATGGCGTATAGTTGCGCCATTATTAAATGTTTTGTTTTTCTCCAATTACAGCATTGTTGGTATCAAGTGAAAGGCCTCGACGAGTAAATTTCAAAAATATATAATTTAGGTACGTAATCACTAAAAGGAATGAAATAGAAAATAAAAAACACGACTGGCAAAACTGCCAAAATCTAACTAAAAAGAAAAAAAACAAGGGGATTGCACTCCGGGAGTGCTGGCAGAAGTGAAAAGGGCGAGGGCTCCCTAGACTTTTTCACAAAAAAAGCAATTTGACAAAAAAAAGAAATAAATACGGGCTAGATTTGAACCGAAGTCTTCTGGCTTCGATGCCGCCCGTTTTCTAACCTGAGCTACCACAACCTTGGAAACGGTGGCGAAATTTTCCTTCATATTCTAATGACATTAACAGTTATTCGATCAGCCCCCTGAACCATCGGAAACGCTCCCGACAGCGGAATGTATTCCCTGTCTCTGTCACTCACTGTAGAATAGACAAAGACAAAGTACAGAATTCGAATCCGATTCCGTTTCCGACTGTTCGTGAATCAGGGGGCTGGTCACGTGTCCGTTTTACGAATTTTCGATCTGACGGTCACGTGATCCTGACGCGAGTTTAACATTTTTTACCCATCGCAAAAAATGCACAAAGCACTAAAGAAGTTTTCACTTCAAAAAAACCACTATCTTACTTTAACTTTTTTGCATTCACAATGCAATTTTTATTATTGAAAATGAAGTATTAGAAAAAAACGACCCACGAGCAACGACAACTACTACGAACTACTACGACGAGCTACGGAGTCTTAGGTCTCCGTAGCTCAGTGGTTGGAGCAGTCGCCCGGACAGTGAAAGGTTCATGGGAGCTAGTTTCATAAAAAAAAATAAAAGTGATGTATGGCTTCTGATTTTTTAAGAACATCTCTGCAGTATGAGCTTCCAAACGGTACATAGCTTCCTTTGATATCTTTTTCTCAACCAGAGTTATTTGATGTGTTTTACCTAGTCGGACCATATAGACGAAATTATATTTCGATACTAATATATTATAAAGAGGAAAGATTTGATTGTTTGTTTGTTTGCATCGAATAGGCTCCGAAACTACTGAACTAGAAAATTTTTTAACCGTTAGAAAGCTACATTCTTCCCAAATACAACAAATACAGCTTTCCCATTTTATCCCGATAATCCCACGGGAACGGGTACTACGCGGGTAAATATTTAAGTTTAAGGGTTTATTTAAGTTGTGTAGTTTGTAAGCTTTTTCTCAAGTTTTTAAAAGAAAGAAAAGAAGTGACGCTTCGCAGACTAGATATAAGTTACTTTATTAGACGGCTAAATCGCATCGCGTTGTTGTCTATGCCAGTTTTTACTGATTTTTTTGTTTATGCCGGCCTTGGCTTCTTGTTTCTTTTTGTTTTTTTTTATTTTCTTTTTTATTGTGTAAACATCGCAGCCCACCAAACACGATACCCGACGGAAGATCAGCGCTGGCCACCAGGCAAACATTTTGCTGAGTCGGGACCGTTTTGGGACATTCCCTAGGCTTTATGTGTTTATGTAATTTTTCGTTTGTGATGTCCCAAATATATTTTTTTCTTTCTTTCTTTCTTTCCTTTCTTTCTAAAGTTAAAAGTTTTGCAAAATTGATCACTGCAAAGATTAAAGTAATGAAACCGCATTTACATGTTGGTTGGGTGAGCCTAGACGAGCCATCACGAGCGGCCTGCATGTAAACGGGTGTTTGTGATGGCTCGCCTTGGCTCGGCCTTTGTGATTCTTTTGTTTACATGTTGGCATGTGTAAATAGCTAATGATAACGAGTCACAAAGACAACTCGACGAACCAAAGGCTTGAGGTTTTCATTACAAGGATTTCATTACGATTTCAAACCTACGCAACTCCAAATATAGCTAAAATATACAAGAACTACCCGGAAAACGGTCCGTCACTGGTTAAATATTCACAGTTCAAATTTACTAACATAGCGACGACTAGAACTAGTTTCAAAATAAGGGTAAATGCAAAATGTTGAACGGTGGAGGAGTCCGTAGTGATAAATCATTGAGGTTAAGCAACTTTCGCAATGGTCGGTCACAGGATGGGTAACCAAAAGTTCATTATCTTATAGGTCTATCATAGATGAAAACAATTTTTATGTCAGTTCTGTAGTTTAAATGATCTAGGCGAACAGCAGTCCTAGCGTCCTTTTTAAGTGATAGAAGGAAAAATTGAGGGAAAGAAAGGAAAAGGAAGACCAAGAATATTGTGAAAAATTAAATATACGTAAAAACACAACATATTATTATCTACAAGATGCACCGCCCACCCACCCGCAAAAAAATTGCACATGCACACTACGAAAATAACAGTGCACAATACCTACCTGCATTTAGCAATACAGCAATACACCTTGCACCGTCACCGATTAGACCATACTCTGGTATTTTCGTCGTTATTTGCTGGTGGTTTTTTTGACTGGTATTTTCGTGGTGTGCATGTGCAATTTTTTGCTGGCAGATGGGCTATGCATCTTTGCAAGATGTTGTGTTTTTTGCGGAAGTAAGCTACATAATATATATTTCTTTTTTCACAATGGTTGGGGACTTCCACCAGGTGACGCCTGACTCAATCAAATAGACCAAGAAAAGACTACATGTAACAGATTAAAGAGAAGGTTAACGTCGTGTCTTATCAAGAAGCCAAGGAGCTGGCTTTGGAAACGAATGGAGGAAGCTACACAGACAAGAGCGGGGCTCTTAAGTTAAGAAAGAAATTGGTATTTTCAGCGCCATTCCTAGAACAAATACTCTAGCTACTTTAAACCTTTATCATTCAGTGCAATAATTGTAATTTTTTTTAAAAGCAACCATATTAAAAACACTAATATTTTTTATTACAAATTCGCTCTTCAACAAAAAGCCCTAATAAACTATTTTTATTTCCAACTATTGTAACAATTCTTTAAGCTTCACTGGTTTTGTGGTGGTTGAATATTTAATGCAATAATTTTACTTTACTGGCGGCAGAAGGGCCATTTATATTGGATTTAAAAATAGACGTTTCTTTCTGATACAACTGAAAAATCTATGTTGTCAATTAACGTATTTGAAATAAAAATGAGTTTTATTGTACGATAACTACAACTTCGTAAAGAGAAGTCGAGTTCTTATGTCATGGTCGCATTTAAAAGTGCGAATCTGTGTACTTTCATCACAGATAGATTTAAGTAATTTTTGTACAAACAATAGGTCGCTTGTTGTTCTTTTTACAAGCTTTTTATTAACTTGCCATGTTAAGCAGTTAGTTAGTTTTGTGGGGGACAAATCTTGCAAGCTTAATTTGACCCACTTCCCAGTGTCCGATGGAGCTGAAATTTTGTATATACTGGGTGCTTACCATCAACTCTTATTACGGTTTTGTTTAGGAACCTAAACTGATCTGCTTCGCTTATTCGTACCACGACAGCTTAATATCAATGACAGCGATTCAGTGATCGATCAATGACATTTCACAGCCGCTAAGCTGTCAGAAACTCTTATTCGACTTATAACCCGGTCGATTTAACATGTCACCTGCAGGTTATACCCGTCCCTCTCACTCTCCGGGCATGACAGAATCGAGTGAAAGAGACAGGTAGAAGAAAAAGGACACAAATCGTTCGGTCATTAACATTTAGCAATTCATTTGCGATCCAGTTTTTAGAAGGTCAGAGTACGAAAGAAAGCGATTCATTTTAGGAACCTATTCTGAATCGCGCTATTTTTGAATCGCTGTCATAAAGTTGATGGTAGGCACCCAGGTTTGGTTTAGATGACAATACAATATTTAAGTACAGTCAGCCAAAAAGCATGTCTGAAATTTTTACTAAAAACTTCGATTGACTTTCAATTGTTTGTTATGAATTTGATAAAAGTAAAGATTCGTCACACAAATATTTGTCTTCTTCGGAAATCGAACCAGAGAGCTCTGGCGTAGAAGGCAGGTATGCTTACCCCTGCGCCAAATCGGTCATCAAATTGTAAGGTAGGTAAGTATTTATTTATTTAAGCCACTTTTATTCCATTTGGAATGATTCGTTACATAAATGAATAATTGCGTAATGTTTAGTTAATTGAAAATAATTCAATCATTAACTTCGGTTGCAAATGAGTTCTGGGAAACACGAATCTCTCATTAATAAGGATTTTCCACGAATTGAGTTTGTAATGTTATAACGAATTCTCGGTATTTTCGCTTACGGGAAAAGCCTCTTTATCAACAAAGCGTCGAAAATGTTATTTTTCTACTTTTTATTAGTTACGTGTTGTTTTTGGACCCATTACCTAGTTTCAGAAGTGTTATACAACTAATTAAAAGGTTGAATAGAATATCTTCTATTTTTACGTTTTTCTTTTTCAATTTGTTTTTACTAATGAAAGAGAGGAGCAATTAAAATAACATAATTGGTTATTTAAGATTGAAGCTACCATGAAAGTATTTACATTTAATTTATGTTTGGCTTACAATTTTTTGTAAATTAAGTCCATAATAATTTATAATAAACTAGCTTTCCGCCCGCGGCTTCGCCCGCGTGGACTTCACGACGTTATCCCGCGGAAATGTGATATTTTTCCGGGATAAAAAGTAGCCTATGTTCCTCTCCAGACTACATAGTATCTGTGTTCCAAATTCAAGTCAAATCCGTTCAGCCGTTTTGGCGTGATTGAGTAACAAACATACAAACATCCAAACATCTAAACATCAAAACATCTAAAATTTCACATTTATAATATTAGTAGGACTAGCTTTCCTACCGCGGCTTCGCTCGCGTGGACTACACGACGCTATCCCGGGGAATGTAATATTTTTCCGGGATAAAAAGTAGCCTATGTTCCTCTCCATGCTACAAAGTATCCTTGTCCCAAATTTCAGCCAAACCGTTCAGCCGTTTTGGCGTGATTGAGTAACAAACATTCAAACATCCAAACATCTAAACATCCAAACATCTAGACATCTAAACTTTCACATTTATAATATTATATAGTAGGATCTTACTTATACGATTTCGTCCGTGTGTTTTCAGTCTAAGGTTGAGATGAAAATATTTAACCTACTTGTATAAAAGTTAACAAATCGATTTGCCAAATATTATTTGATTATTATACGTACGTATCATCAAAAAGCAATCATAATATGAGAAACCTTTAAAACGATTCGATAACTAGTTCCACTATTTAAATAAACATCAAACGAAATACATATTTACTTAAACCAAAAACTAATCTAACTTGTTTTAGCGGTGCGGAAGTAGAACGGATTTCAAAAACTTCAGATTACGATATTCATAACTTTGATTACCTACTTCAAAAGCGATGCAATATCACTCTTTAAGCGTTTTTGTGGCAATATCGTGGCAGGCCTCATATTAAAAGTTGTTCGTATTGATGAAAACTTCAATGCCCTGTAAGATTTGTGTGTTAAACAATAATATGACTGTGCTTTAAAAAAATCCCTTGTTTGTCAAGATGGTTTCATAAAAACTTTGACGGCTCTAGCTCAAATCCCCCATCAAACGGCATTGCCGTTTCATTGGGGTATAATGTGCAATACCATGAAAGTATTAGTCCATTTAGTCCATATAGATTCTACTTTTTCGGACCATCTCCTTTATTAAACCATCAAACACTGCTTTTGTGTTAGGTAGCTCTAAAGTTCTACATCCACCGTACAAAGCAAAAGAAAGCGAACGAACATTTCTAAAATTCAGCTTAAATTTGGCTCCCGAACGTATTTTACGTGTGTGTTTATTAAAATGCAATGAAAAGCACATACCTTGTGCGGCGTAGTTCATTTTGCTCTGTGCAAACACGCTTTGCTTTACTGTAGCTTAAACAAGAGCTCTGGATCATGTATTCCCGTTTGTTAAACATTTGAAACGTAATTTTGTTTATGCAACTTTATGACTAACGGGTAGTATAGTGCAAGCTATCCTACTATAATATTATAAATGTGAAAGTTTAGATGTTTGGATGTTTGTTACTCAATCACGCCAATACGGCTGAACGGATTTGGCCGAAATTTGGAACACAGATACTTTGTAACCTGAAGAGGGACATAGAACTTTTTATCCCGGAAAAATATCACATTCCCGCGGGATAACGTCGTGTAGTCCACGCGGGCGAAGCCGCGGGCGGAAAGCTAGTATTGTAATAAATTGTTAATACGTTGATTAATTTACAAAAACTTGCAAAGTAAAATTACAATAATGATTAATCTTGACGATGTTTTAATACGGACGCCTAAAAGAGGATGACAATCAGACAGTAAATTTTTTGCAAAAACTTATTATATCCCAGCGAATCGTGAAAACAGTATGGATACTACGTGAAAAATGTAGACCACATTTTTCACGTAGTATCCATACTGTTGAAAGGCGAAAGGCGCGGGGAGGGGAGGGGCGTAATCATCTGCTACGCACAGCGCATGGTGTTAGCGCCCGCAGTTTTATTTAGGACTAGCGGATCCTCGCGGTTTCACCTGCATGTTACCCGTTCCCGTGGGAATATCGGGATAAAATATAGCCTATGTCACGCGGGAAGAATGTAGCTTTGTAATGGTGAAAGAATTTTCTAAATCGGTCCAGTAGTTTCGGAGCCTATTCGATGCAAACAAACAACATATTAGTATAGATAAAAAATAATTGTTGTCTGTGGTTTCGTAATATGGTGTTAAAAAAATAACCCTGATTATAGAAGGGTATTTCTAAGCTGATCAAAAGTTACTATACCGCTTAGTTCCAAATCTAAATAAGATATTTGGCTCTCAAACGTATTTTTCACACTTATGCTCTGAAATGTTAATATTATATTTGAGAAAAGAATGCAGTACGTGGCACTTTTCCGAGGTGAACATTCTAAATTTGAAAATCACTGCAGTAATGAATTTCAGTACTTACTTACTGCACTAAAATCAGTGCAGTAAATGGTACTACCAACTTTTTTCTTTATTTTTTCTTTCGTTATTCCTGTGTATAAAAACAGAAAAAGCAAAGGGACATTTGCACCATACAGCCACATTATTATTATTATTATATAAGTAAATAATATATCATAATAAGGTTATTTTTTTTAAATACGGTGCGCACAGAGTATATTATATCGTATTGTACCACAAGCGCTATGTACCCTTAGCACGAACATCTATCGAAAAAACAAAATGAGATTTATCATAGACAAAATATCCTCTACGAGTAATTTTGTATGGGAAATATGTACAGCGCCATCTACCGCCCAGAAGCGGGTGCTGAAGTTGCGCATTTTAGTAGCAAGTAGTAAGTATCAATAGGCTGTATGACCGTTCCACAAGGCCTCCCAAGCCAATATTAAAAAAAAACGGCGGGAATGATTTTCAGCGGTTGATTTCATATCAATACCTACAGTTTATATTGTGTAATAAATTATCAAAATGAGTTCTGACAATGAAACAGATACAGACATTGTATGTACCTACCCCACCGAATTTGAGAGCAGAAGCAAAATTAATAACAGAAAGCTTACTGCCAGCAAAATCATAAGAAAGATAATTATTATATGAAAACCTACGATCTGATTTGGAAAAGTGAAAAAAAGCGCATACGTTTTCGGAATCTGTGTTGTTGGCGTACCTATTTTAATGATACATCATTAAAATAATATTATTATGGGCGATTTATACAAAGTGTGCCCGGGAAAACAATAACATTTACATTTAATAATTGCCCGAACATGTGTCATATAATTTTAATAAATTTTATTTCGTTAATTTTTTATTTCCTCGCATTTCTTGCGAAAAGCACAATACAAGTCACACTTTGCCTTACTGTAGCTTAAACAAGAGCGCTTGATCATGTATTCCCATTTGTTAAACATTTGAAACGTAATTTTGTTTATGCAATTTTATGACTAGCGTATTTATATAGTGCTTCTACATTGTAATAAATTGTTAATACGTTGATAAATTTACAAAAACTTGCAAAGTAAAGTTACATAATGGCTTTATCTTGACGATGTTTTAATAAGGACACTTAAAAGATGATATCAATTTTGGGCCCACCCTCAATAGTTACTAGTATACATAGGGAGAAGGGCTTTTAAACTGAACAAAAGTAATAAGCTTAATATGGCGCTTACTCACAAATCTGAATAAGATATGTAGCTAATAGGAAAAAAGTGATTGTAAAAAAAACCACGAACCCTATAAGTAGCATTCAGGCGGGATACTTATAGGGCTCGTGGTTTTTTACTATCACAATTTTCCTATACTTACAAAAATTGCATTGTGAATGCATAAATAGTAGATTGTACAACAAGTGCATAAAACGTACCATTTTACCCGAGACGTATTAGTCAATTCGAGGGTAAAATGGGTTTTATGTACGAGTTATACACTCTGCTTTTCACTTCGAGAGTGAGGAAAATAAATAACAATATTGCAAAAAAGAAAAAATGAAGACTTCGCCATATTGGCGAGAAGACTTTCTTTTTCTTTTTTTTTATATGTGGCAGTGGCAGACCAGTGACTTTAGCATAGATCGTAGTCCATAATGCTCTTGAAATACTTATTCTTAGAAAACTCATTAATTTTGCCAAGTTTTATTAATTTAGTAATTTAACATGGATTATGTACAAAATTTAAGAAACAGATTGAAACAACAAGTTTATTTAACGAAGTTTAATAAAATTGCGTGTGTGACTGTTTTCCTGACGACCTTTGTCTTAAGTCTGAGACTTAGACGAAGGTTTTACTTTATGCACTAGAGCATAAAAAGCGATTTTATGCAGCCTATACCCAACATAAACACGAACTTTACGAGCATGAGAAGTGAAAAATAATTTAAATCTCAAGATATTTAGCTCTCAAATATATTTAATTCTCTCTCTTTTTTATTAAAATTAAAACGACGTCCCCGTATGCAGTGTAGCTCATTTAACTATGTGCAAACACACCTTGCTTTACTGCAGCTTAAACAAGAGCGCTTGATCATGTATTCCCGTTTGTTATACAGTTACAATTTTCTTTTGTTTATGCCGCTTTATGCCTAACGGGTAGTATAGTGCGGCTACATTGTAATAAATTGTGAATCCAATAGAATTTTCATGGTAAACGAACAGTAAATAATTTATCTTGACGACATTATAATGAAATCACATTTTTGCGCGTACTATTGATAAAGTATTGAATTGATTCCGCTGATAGTCAGTTGTCCCGAGACCAAGGCCAGTAGTGTAGTCAATGACCAAGTGTGCCTTAAGCTTAGAAAAACCAAAAGCCAGCAATTATACAAATTTTTACTTAACTATCCATAACCTTTGGTTGATACTATTTTTAGTTCTTTTCTTCAACATTAATTTTATAGAGGGTACTCTATGAAAAGAATCGCCACTTAAAACCGACATTTAGGGTGACTTTCGCCACTGATATTTAAACGTGATTAACGCTAAACGTGTTCAATATATAGTATTGTCTCTGTCATCTATTTGAATGTGACAGAGACAGAAATACGTTTTAAAAACGTTTAGCGTTAATCGCGTTTAAATATCATTGGTGAAATCGGGCCCTAAACTTGTAAATCTAAACCTATGAGAGACGTTTTAGTAATAAAATGAATAATTGTTTATTTTTCGTAAGTTTTCAGAATGAACGTAGAAATCTAACAAAGCTACATTAATGCGATTAGCTCACTGAAGCTATGCTCTGTCACAGTACATGGTTGAGCAGATCGGGATTTTGCGCTACACCTATATACATACAGTATACACATATACATTGAGTATGTACATGCTATGCATCGAACAATGAGGAATCAAGATGCATTCTGGTTAAGCATAGTTCTGTACAACTATCTGAATCTAAAATTCCTTAATTAAGTTGCACCTCCTTAGTAATTATTATTTTTTGAACATTTACTATTTATTTGATACAAAACTATTTTGTGTTTATTATCGCACATTCATATGTGTATAATGTCCGTTTATAAAAATAACAGTATATTATGTATTTTTCCCATGGTTATGAAAAACTAAGTACTTAACGCTAAGCTAAAGCTTGTTATTACAAATTTTAATGCACAATTAGCAACGATCGTTTTATTTCTAATTATATTTCATTTATTTACTTGACGTTTATGAATGCAAGTAGGTACTACATTAACTGCCTGATCCTCCATTTCTATCTAATATCAGAATTCCATACGAGTATTTCCTCGAGAAACAAGAAAAAACTGTCAGTTACTTCCTTGCCAATTTAAATATAGCTACATACGCGTCTTATAAACAGCAGTTTACTTCTGTAGCTTAGTGTTTGAGTGCATTCCGTGTAATGTGTTTTTGATGTCATCCCCCGAGATCACGAAGTTACCTCCATAAGAGAGTCTTAAGAAGTATTTTATGTTTTTCGTAGTAAAATATGGCATGTAATCTCTTAGCTACAGAATCGTATTACTGCTATATACTGTAGATGTAAAGGTATAGGAAAATAATGGATCTTTCGTCAGATTAAGAAGACATTTTGTGAATAAAATATGAAGCATTTAAGCGAGTGTCAAATTTTAGTTTAATTATGTTTGTGAATGTACAGTTTTATATAACTTAATTAATTTCTTTGCTAGTGGCTCTCCGTGGTTTACCCGTGTAGTTCCCATTCCCGTGGGAATAACGCGATAAATATTGCCTAGGATGTCACTTAGGAATAACGTAGCTTTCTATTGGTGAAAGAGTTCTCAAAATCGGTCTAGTAGTGTTTGAATTTATTTAGCTATACTAATATTATAAAGAGGAAAGCTTTGATTGTTTGTTTGCATCGAATAGGCTCCGAAACTACTGGACCGATTTAGAAAATTCTTTCACCATTAGAAAGCTATATTCTTCCCGAGTGACATAGGCTATATTTTATCCCGATATTCCCACGGGAACGAGTACCACGCGGGTGAAACCGCGAGGATCCACTAGTTAATATTATAAAGAGGCAATATTGAATTGAATAGGCTCCGAAACTACTGGACCAATTTCGAAGATGCTTTGACTGTTAGAAAGCCACATTCTTCCCGAGTGGAATAGGCTGTATTTTATCCCGATATTCTCACTGGAACGGGTAAGTACACTTGGTTAAAATCGCGAGGATCCGCTAGTTTAATTATAAACAAACAAAAGATCAAATCTTTTCTCTTTGTAATATTAGTATACAAGTGTCTATATATTGTTTATTTTTGATTATTGTATTGTATCCAATTTTTCAACAATATTCAGCTGCTATTTTCCTTCGCAACGGAGGTAAAATATGCAACATTCCTGAGTGTAGCTGCATAAATAAAGGTGACAGTAGCTGCAAATCATAGAAAATATTCAAACAGTGACTTGCTTTTATTCCACAAAATACTATACATGGTACTTTTGATGAAATATACATTTTATCGAGCTTACTATTTTGGCTCTTAGCCGGGAGATGAAATCAAACAGCTAGCGTAACGGTGTAGAAGCTAAGAATTCTTTTTATTTATTTGTATAAACTTATATGAACTTATAGTAAATTATTTTACATTATCGTATGTGCGTCAGCTGGATAGAAAGTGTGACAGTAGTGACTTTGTGTGCACTATCAATATGTAATACTGTTTATACCATACGTACTCTAAAAAGCTTATTTTCACCTCTCCAGCTCGAAAAGGGCGCTTTTGGTGCCTAAAAACTCGCAGCAAAATCGATTTTTGCTGCGAGCGTGAGGCAAAGTGCTTTTTTAATTTCTTACACCAGCTTTTGAAATAATGAGAGAGTTTTTTTTGACGTTTCATCGTTAGTTCAAAAATTTGTACTAGATGGCGCTACCCCACTATAGCGACCTAACTTTTTCTAAAGAAGTAAACGAAAAAGTACCTAATAGAAAATAGGAAAGAAAATAGTCTGTCTGTAGTAAGGCGTACATTAAGCCCCCAGTACATGATGGCCAATCATGTTGGCCAACCATGATGGGCCATCGTGTACAGGGCCGGTTTGCGTGTGATTGCCGTCTGCGAGCAAAGTAAACCGCCCCTGTACACGATGGCCCATCATGGTCGGCTAACATGATCGGCCATCCTGTACTGGGGGCTTTAGACGGTCATGCAACCATCAGTCAATTCCATCACTCATGACGTCATGACTATCTAACTAATCGGTATAGAGGAACTACGGGCAGCGTTGTGAATGGTTCATTTTGATTGGCTAAAAGAATCGTGACTGATATCAAACTGCAAGCAAAACCTACCGTCTAATGGGCGCCTAATAGGTAGACTAATAATAGGTAACAAAGACGTTATATAGTACTATTATATTCTGTGACAAAGAGCTTAGACTAAATACTGAGGTAACTGGAGCGAGTAGATGGAGTAGTACTAACACTTTTTTGTGGCACTGTGGCTGTCGTCCGTCTCACCTACACTTTGAAACAAAACGTATGGTTAGTACGTTAGTCGCCCTTTAGTGGCTGTCGAAAGCCCCCAGTACAGGTTGGCAGACCATGGTCGGCGACCATGACCAATACATCGTACATTGACAGTTTTGAACGAACAAGTTTAAAAAGGTTCTTTCAAAAGTGTCAATGTACGATGTATTGGTCATGGTCGCCAACCTGTACTGGGGTCTTAAGAAGACAGCCACTAAAGGGCGACTACGTACTACCACAGGTACTACAGTGGCACAATCTTTTCTGTTCCGGTGACAACGGCGTCACGGCGCTATATACTTCTTTCTTTTTTTCTGTAGAAATTTAACCGGCCCTGACTTCTAAGACTTTCAGCCGCCAGCAGCGCTATGGTTGGACATCAACTTGACAGCACAATGACATTAAAAAAAACACGCTAGTTTCACATTTTGGCCACCGGAACTTGACCGGAACCATGACCGGAACATGACCGGAACAGAAAAGATTGTGGCACTGTAAATGTCAAATTAGACAAAGAGTACATTATTATCCCATAGATTATGTATAAAGTGGACTCCAATCCATGCTCCAATCCCCTTTTAATATACTATATCTATGCTCCAATTACAAAAATGCCATCTACAAAAAGCTTTGTACGTTTCTCCCCATTAACGGAGTATTCAATGCCAGGTTTCAATCAAATTATCAAGAAAAACGAATACGCTCACAAAACACCACCAACACCAACGCATGGAAGCAAAGCAATCCGCAGATCTGACAGAAGAAAAACTTTACCACAGACAGATTAATTTGACAGTACAACCGACCGACACAAAAGTCTTGTTTAGGCTCCATGAACTAATCCTTTGCCATAATATGCTGAAAAAAGTAGGTTGTGTTAGGGTTACAGCGCCATCTAGTGCATCGAAAAATAACTGCAGGAAACTCTCCCATTAAGAAAAAAGAAATAGAGTGACAAGGATGAGACTTTTAAAATTAATATGAGCAAAAAGGATAGATACCTAGATAGCTTTATGTCGATGGACATGAAATATAAAGCTTAAAAAATAAATACACGGATACCAAAGATTCGAAATAAAGAGTATGGACGAAATGAGGTCGCATGCATGATATAAATATAAAATAAGAAAAATTAATGAATTATAATAACAAATTACTTATATAAATACGATTGTACTTCTATTGCTTTTTATTAAACACGCAATATTTAAAATAAATAATATGAAGTGAACATTATATCGCTTACTAATATCATGTTTGATTTTCATAAAAATTACATGCAGTGCAGTTTTTTAACGCAACGCAAACAGTTACCTTCAACTTGCATAATTGCACCAATTTTACTCTTAATTGCCTACCTATTAATTTTGTAATTTTGATGTTTTCTTTATTGTTTAAATTTAACAACAACAAAAGGCAACATCTGACATGTAACACTTTTCTCGCTGGTAGAGCTGAAAAGTTGTATGTTTAACACGAGAGCAAAATTTTCTGATGTCTCGTGCCTTTAAATCACTCATTGTGCTCAGTAGTCTATATTTGAATCACGAGCGTAGCGAGTGATTCAATTTAAGACTACTTCGCTAGTTCGTGATTTAAATTCAGCACTCGCAGCGAAAAATGATTTTGCTCTCTTGTATAACAAATAACTATTTATTCACGCAAAACAGTGAATAAAATGGCCTATTATTCACTGTTTTGTTTTTATTTACTAATTTGGTGTTTGAATTTGGAACACAAAAATATATCCGGTCTCTATTTCAATGCTTACACAAACTCCTTGCGCTAAGATTCAAAATTCAAAACTCTTTGGTGCAAATAAATTCTCGAGATTTGATTGGTCGATATTTGCGACAAGGAGTTTGGCATTAGATTAAAACTGTTTTGTGTTCTTTGCTGCCTTTATAGAAAAAAAAAATTGTGAATTGGCGCCATTTCAAATACTTACTGTGAATTGTACGGACACAAAGTTTAGTGTTACTTTATAATAAATAAATATTGTTTCACAAGTTGACCACCCTAATGATAATAATAAGAAAAATACGCTTAATTTCAGTCATTGCTCTAATTTTAATGTCCATTTCAATTAATGTAACAATTCGTATTTCTTGATTAAATTTCTATTTTCGCTTAAATTATGTCTTTTCTCGTAGTCATGGTATAAAGTATAGTATGCAACTCCTGAAAAAAGTAGGAATTTATATCGAGGGCCATGAATCACTCGCGTCGTTCAGGATTCTAACAGTTGAATCACTCGCTGTTCACTTGCTCGTGACTCATCTACGGCCCTCGCTTTAAATCCGTCCTTTATTCACTAGTTGCAAAATATACTTTTCAACACACTTGCTCATAAAGTGAGCCTTATTACATCGATCTTAGGACCATGAACCGAACTATAACACACGCGTGCATAATAATATTACAGTACTAGTTGCGTAATAGAATTATCCCTACAAAGTTAAGTAAGTACCTAACTGCAAATTATATGCGAGTAAACAGAGACTTTTCAATTTAACCGGGTAATACAGTATCCCTACAAAGTTAAGTTAGTACCTAAGTGCAAGTTATATGCGAGTCAACAGAGCATTTTCGATTTCACCGGGTAATAGATACAGTTCTTTTTTTGTAACAACAAAGAGGTTTTATACGGCTGAAAATCCATTTACGTTTTTAGAATAAATAAATGTGTCCCTAATTAAGACAAAAAACATAACTAAGTATAGTATTATCAAATTATATTTTATAATTCACAATAATTTGTTATAAAACATTTGCTTTTTTATCACTATTATTATAATTATTTTGAAGTAGGCTGTATGGCTGTATGTACCTAATCAATCACCTTACATTTGATGCGTGCAAAAAAAAAACTTGCGCGCTTTTTCCCTGAGCTAATATTAAGTTATAATTATGTTATGTATTCAATAAATGTTTGTTTTTCCTAGCAAGTGTGTTGAAAAAGTGCGTATGAAACTCGTGAGCAACTTACTCACTAGACACTCGGCTGATTTACGCCCTCGCCTGCGGCTCGGGCTGCAACCCTCAGCCTCGTGTATAATGAGCAACCTTAGCACACTTGTATCATAATATACTAATTCATGTCTATTGCAAGTAACTAGTTGGGTTATAATACAATTCTAACACTGCTCGATTAACATGAAGGATTGTAAAAAAACTCTCGTTAAAACTCGTAAATACCTATACCCTTAGCAAGAAAACCTCTCGTTCTCGTACTGATTAATAGTGATCGTAATCTTATTGTTGTTATTTCTTTATTATCAGAAACAGTGTAATACATTTTATATCTTACAAAATAGTACTAGTTAAACCTTTACCCCCTTATTCCAAAACATAGTGGACTAAAGTTAGACCTGGTTTAAAACTAATGCTAATTCTGTCTTTCATTTGGAAAATGAAAGTGACAGCACCAGTTTAGTACCAGTTTTAAGCCAGGACTATTTTAGTCCACGTTTTGGCATAAAAGAAAGAAAGAAAGAAAACGTTTTTATTGACAACACACACAAAAACAGTTATATATAAAAAGCATATAAAAGTGAGACAAAAAACAGCATGTCGCCTACTAGCCCCATCCTCAGCATAATGTTGCAGCGACAAGAGGCTGACACTGCAACGCTGGTATTCTGGACTGGAGGGACCTATTTGGAGGACAGACAACTTCGGACGTGACAAAAACAAAAACAAAATTATAATTAAAATTACACAAAAAAAGTAAAACAAAAAGTGAGTAAAAACTGGCTGTAAGACCAATGATTCATTTGTCACTAGGCGATGAAAAAAAATAGGCTTAGGGGGGCTAGTAATCGTATAGTTTCAAAAACACGATTTTATGATTTTGCCTCGACACTTTTTATTTTCGAAAAGACCTCTAAAATATACGAAAAGTGAAGATTATTCTTAAATGGGGTTACTTACACTATTGGAAATTGGTTTAATTAGTGGACACCAATAATATTGAGGATCGTATAGAAGCATTTTTTTTAAATCGCTGTAGTTTTTTAATACGAAGTGATTTTGTGTTTTTTTTGCCTAATCTGCAAAATCGGTCTCGCTCCCGCGCGCGTCGTTTTCTCATTGCTATCTCGCTTCAGCACATTTTTTCCGAGTATCGCCTTAAGAAACTAAAATTCAATAGTTATTTGATAGTAGCAATTTGACATATAAATTATGCAACTTATGCTAGAAAATTAGACCTTATTCCTTGTTCAGACACAACATTTTCCCGTGCGACCCACCTTCACACTGAGCCTTCACACCATTTGCTTTGCACGAAAAAGAGCTGCCATAGGACCTACATTGAACACAGTATAGTAACTCAACATTAATTAATTCCCAGAAAAGTTAATATCTAACCTTACAACGGTGCGATAAAACGATTAAAAGGAACTGCGAAAATGCATTTTCATAAAAAAGGCTTCTAAAATAATCTCAGCTCAGATATTATCGTTTGTTCGCCCTTTAATTTTCCTATTTCGTTTCCGATTTAAAAAGTCCGCCTTTCAACAATTTGTCGCTTTAATTAAAACGTTGCTCTGCTTTTGGTGTTTCTGAAATTTCTGCCTTCTGATTCCAATTAAAAAGTGTGTTAAAACAGTGATGACAATAATTTTATGATAGGAATGTAAAATATTATAGGTAACTAACTCGCAACAAAAGTAATGTTGTAAACACTCCTTGAAGTAGGTTCGTAATATGCAGAAACTGTGACATAGTTAATAATAATAATTACATTATATTAGGGGATCCACGCGGTTTAACCCGCATAGTACCCGTAGGAATATGGAGATTAAAATAGTCTTTGTCCCTTAGGGAGAATGAAGCTTTGTTTGTTTTATCCACAACGGGATAGCACTTAGCCTTCATCACACATGCTAAGTGGTGATAAGGCTGGTTTTCACTACACCTGGAATCCTCAATCACTGAGAAACTAGCTATCTTATCTCTTACTGCCGGAACACAATGATACTGAGAACATCGTTTTTATGGTGCCAGACTTAGATAAGATGGGGTAGCTAGCCAGGCGGACCAAGAACAAGTCCTACCACCAACCGAATACAATTTATGTACCCCTACTGGAAATCAAAAGTCTGCAATCGGTGGTGTGAATCACTAGACCACAGAGGTGGTTAGATTTCTAATGGTGAAAGAATTTTCAAAATCGGTCCAGTCGTTTTACTAAATGTTTCCTTTTTATAATATTAATATAGATATCTGACAACATCACACACATTGATTTGAGTCCGAGACTTATCTCTCATCTGTAATACAAGTGCTTATGCTACTTATAGCATAGCATAAGCTTTAGTATTACAGATGCAACAACCTATTTTGGTATTTATTTATTTATTAGCAACACTATATTATTATGTATATTATACAAAATCTGTAATTCAAGTCGAAAACTGGTTCTTAACTTATAAATATAAAAATTATAAGTATTGATAGCATTCTCAATTAAAAAGCAAGCATCAAATTAAATTAAACTTAAATAGAATAAAATTGAATTATTTTTTTACCGTTGGTAAATACGTTTTAAAAAGAGTCACGGGTCAATTAACTGAGTCATAAAACATTCCATAGATAGATAATAACCCCCAGATACGGATCAAACTTAAATTGCGATAGGTGGGGATCGAACTGACGACCCTTGGCAACAGGAGTGGTCAGTACCATTACGCTATAAGGCCCGTCCAATGTACTGGTCATTCTCATTCGAAAAGACTTAAATTTTCCGAATGATACGACATTTCTAACATCCCTCAATCTCAAATCACAATTGCCACAACATGGAAACGAGATATTCCGCAGAAATATAGAATTACAAAAATCTTCTGCAAATATTTCCCATGTTACCCAACTGAAAGGGATGGAAAGCGGATTTTCGGTTAAAAAGAGGGAGATAAATAAATTCTTTGGGTCCCCCTCTAGGGTACGATACGTCATTTCAGATGACGTTATTTGTCTAACTGACCTAACCGCTACGTGGTGTGAATGTATATAGTTGGGGTGCGGCAAGTTTGGCAGAAAAGCGATTTTTTCAACCTTAACTTTCACTGAAACTTTTTGTACGTAAACACAATGATACGATTCTAAAAGTATGCTATTTCCATTCACATTAAGATGCACGATATTGTAATGTTTTAATACTCAATGCAATTAATCTTTATTACATTCCATAATAGAGGTAACAGACGGGTATTTGTAATTATGGGCACTGTACCAATTGTTAAATTGGAAATCGATTGAAAAATTGAAAATTGTATGCCAAGTCTGACCTGGAGGGAAACCACACGTTTATGATGATTAACCCGTGGAGGTTAAGAATCATCATCATCATCATCATCATCAGCCACTTCGATGTCTCCACGGCTGAGGCACAGGCTTACTTTACGAATGGGTAATGAGAGTAAGTCATGGCCCACTTTACGGGTCAAAAGAAACGTCGCGGGGTAGATAACCTCTCTTCACTTACTTTCTGGATGTTTTTTTTTTTTTTGTTTTGCGTCGAACGACCGACCGTTTCCTATTGAAACAATCGCTCATCCGGCAACCTTCCGGACTACGGGGGAAGGAGGCAGTGAATCCTCATGGATCGGCTGTAATGGTTATGTCGGACTCTTACCGACTAAACACTGCCTGAAAACAGCTGTTACCTGGACGGGTATTTCAGCATATCTGTGGCGACCACGTCCCTGGAGGGCCGTGGCGCAGGGCGTCACCCGCCTAGGCGAAGTGCGCACTGGGGATGACCAGCATCCAAACGAGGTGACTGGTCATATCTGAAATCAGAAAACAAAAAGGCCGATGCCCAAAGCGGGCGGTTCGGCAATGAAATGAGTGAAATGAAGGAATTAAAATGAGATAAGATAGAAAAATGGGAACTTTACTTAAAACTTTGAAGTGCTTTTAGGCACTGACTGTGTTGGGATATTATGATTACGCGCTCCCGGCCTGTCCGGGCATTGCGTAATTTATGGGCAATGACTGAGACCTCGTCGAGGTCAATGTTTTGGATTGAACTGAGGACGTAATCAAGGTCTTCCTCTTTAGAGTAGGACTGTGGTTGCGTCGGGGGGAGCGCTTCAGAGCGCCAATTTGGGGGGAGCGCTTGGGAGCGCCAATTTGGTGGGGCGGGTGCCTGACTGGGGGTGTAGGTGTTAGAGCCGCCCCAGGCCGACTTTGTGGCCTGTGCGGCTATCCTACCTCCCGATTTAGGAAGATCGGGGAAGTTCTGGGTATTGTTTGTTGGGGGGCCCGCCTGCGGCCACCTGGGAGGTTGCCGCTTTGGCCCTTGTTTTTGGGACTGGGACTGGGACTTGGGATTAGGGCGGGGGGCGCGTATGCACCCTCTCCAGTTGGCTGGGTGGCCAATGAGGCCGCAGTTGACACACGCGGGCTGACCGGGAGTGTCGCGAGTGCGTTCACACTCACTGGTGGAATGGGAGCCAAGGCACTTGACGCACCTTGGTGGGGCCGTGCAATTGGCCGCCGCGTGCCCGTAAAGTTGGCACCGGTGGCATTGCGCTGGGACCCCGCGGCTGCGCGGGGGCTCGACGGTGATTTTGGAAAGGCCGCAGATGACAAGTTCTTTGGCCTTGTATAGTTCTTTGGCTTGGGCTGTGTTGGTCATAGCGACCAACGCCAGAGGGAAGCGGCGCCTGCCGTGGCCGTACATCGGATGCACGGCTTCGACAGGGAAGCCCTGGCTGATGAGATCGGCTTTGATCTCATCGGTGGGAAGCTCCACGGGTACCCCACGGAGTACCGCGCGGATCTTGCGCTCTTCCGGGAGCGCGAAAGTGTGGTAGGCTATCTTGAGAGTAGATAGCTTTGAGATTAGTTGGCGGTAGTCAGAGATGGTGGACACCTCAATTTTGATGGCTGAGCCCGTGTTGGCCGCACGGGTGTAATTAATTTTCTCGGTTAGGCACATTTTGGACACTTCGGTCCACTTGCCTTTTTCCCGAAGGAAAACGGGGGGAGGCGCCTTTGGTTTGGCAGACATGGGATTGGCCCGCGTGTGTGGGTGGGTTGGCGCGTCTAGCGCGGGGGTTGATGGCACAGTGTCCATGGGTGTCGCTGTGACCGCGGTAGCGATCTTGTCCAGCGGAACGGGAGTGCGGTTGCTTTGAGCGACCGGAGGTGGAGTGGGGGAGGAGGATTTCGGGAGCTCCGGAATCGGCGAGGGCCGATTCTTGGATTTTTTCCCTTTTTTCCCCTTGCGGGGGAGACAGTTGACGGAGACAGTTGGGGGGTCCTCTTTGGGGGGAATGACTGGCTCCTGGTCGGAAGTCGGTGAAAGGGACCTCTCAGACGAGGCCCTCTTCAACGGGTTGGGAGTTTGGTGGCTAGGGGTCGGGGTGGGCTGACGCTGGAAGTCCTGAATTATGGGAAGTAGGCGTTCCTGAAGGCCAGGGAGGAGGGAAAGGTGCTGCACTAAGCCGGGAGTATTGAGCATGAGTTGGGTAAAGTCATACGGGTCCATGGCGGTAAAAGCAAAATAGACACAGATAGAATATGAGCACAGATAGAGACATAAACACACAGAGAATTAAAAATAAAATAAACACACAGAGAGCGAAATAAACAAGATGAGAAAATAAAATAAAAATGAGATAAGAACAAAGTTAGGCTTGAAGAGCCAAAAAAGACTCCCCCCGCCAAAGGCAGGGGGGGAGGGGGCCTACTGTGGGAGCAGGTATCCCTAATTCGGATAGCCGCTCGTTCCCTTCCCCTTGGGACTAGGCCCAAGTGCAATGGGTCCGGGACTGCGGTTTTCCTAGGCCTGGAGGCCTAGAGAGCGAACCGGGGGCGCTCCGTCGGGGTAGTTGGCACCGCTAGGTTTCAACCGACGCAAATCGCGGGCAAAAATAGGCACTTAGTATTTTGATACAAACACTACCCAATAAACATTTAGGCTGACAAAATTTCTTTTTACCAGTTAATTATCAGCTATAAGCTTTATAAACGATGAATAAAAGCGTAAAAATATACTTAGGGCTGTACTATAGCATTAATTGTGTACTGTTATACAGTAGAGCTGGTTTACGGCTGTATATAGTCGAAATTATTACTTATGGCTTTTAAATAGGACGTAAAAACACTGAAATACAGTATGTAGTGTAAAAAACTACTACAAGCAAGGTTAGAAGACTAGAGCAGCATATCGACTGGATACTGCTCTTGAATTCTACTTCTGTATTGCCTAATTCTGTTTAAGAGCATTGAATATTGCTATCATCTGCATATTGGTGTAGAAGTACTCTATTATAAAGTCGTGTTAATAGGCTTGATAACAACTGTTCAATGGTTATCTAGGACACCCTTAGAAAGCAAATCTCTTTACAAGAGTGTAATACAATGCCGTCTGCTTCATAAAAGTTCAGTCTTACCCTATTCTAAAGCTGACGCGATTAGCGTAAATTTTTCCCTATAGTACAGCCCCCGGTGTTACAACAGATTATTATAATTTTGGTAGTGCATAAATTGAGAATTATTCAGCTTATCGATTATTTTAATGCTTAAGTAAAACTTATGTACCTATCGCTTAATGTCAGTTTTGGCTAATTGCATACTGTTAAGGGTGATTATATTCATTGTTCATCACTACATAGTATAAAACAAAGTCGCTTTCTCTGTCCCTATGTCCCTTTGTATGCTTAAATCTTTGAAACTACGCAACGGATTTTGATGCGGTTTTTTTTAATAGATAGAGTGATTCAAGAGGAAGGTTTATATGTACTTTTTATCCCGATATTCCCACGGGAACGGGAACCACGCGGGTGAAACCGCGGGCGGCCGCTAGTTGTGAATATAAAACTATGGAAAAAATAAAAAAGGGCCGGAGGAATAAAAATGAAACTATGAAACTAACAACGTGAAACAGTAGAACTTTATACGGAACAAAGTATAATTGTACAAGGTCAGCCAATTCAAAAGTTAGCATTGTCATCATGCCAGGAGGGTTCCGTACAAACAACCAAAATTATTGGACAATGATAATATAGCCATACGTACGGCTGAATTTTGGATCAGTAACAAGCAAAGAGGGTCCCGTACAATCACAATTGGGTTGGATAGTGACGAATAGTGACTACTTACAAAAATTGACTCGAAATTGGGTATTTGACTGTTGTTGAAATGTAGATATTTAATAATGACATTCAGAAATAAAACATTATTAAATAACAAATGTGAAAAAAGAAATTCAATCTGTATTATAACAAGCCAATTATGAGCTACTTAATTGTGTCTCTAGCTATCTCTTTCTCAAACGAAATTTTCTATGGCGAGAGTATGGCGCTATAGAAATGTGACGTCACGTTTCTATAGCGCTCTCCTTGTCAAATTAGAAAGTTTGATGCTCTATATCGCTGAAAATATGCAAGATATTTGAAAATAAATACCTATGTTGTGTTGCTACGAATTAAATTAACATTTTAAGTCAATAAAAAAAATTCAGTCAAATACCCAATTTCTGAATCTGAAAGTTCATCAGATGAAGACGAAGATCGCCTGATCGCCATTTATTATTTCGCAGTAAGATTAAAAAAATAGGCTATAGACAAGAATATTTCTCAAGCTGCAATAAAGAATTTAATTGAAATTGTAATCGATAGATTTCAAGATTTTTTACCGCAGGATTTTTTATCCTTCGATCAACAATAACACCTAGCTCTAGATACATACTTGGAGTGACAGATATGTCCAAGCCTCATAAGCCCACTTGAGAGTATAATAAGTAGATTATTTTGACAGTGTCAATAATACTAAGGTATTTCATACTCAGAACGCTTCTTGTTATTTATAATGTAAGATCGTAACATGCGTAACCTTTTTTCTCCGTTTAAAAAAATGTCATATAATGATTTCATTTAGTTCGTGAGCCTTCATCTAGTACTATTGTTGATCGAAGGCAGGATCCAAGAACATTTCTCCATAGTATCCCATCCATAGTAATTTCTCCATACAATAACAGTAACAATGCAAAATGGGCCTTTTAAAAAAAATTTTACGTTATTATAAATAAATAAATCAAAAATGTTTCATTTATTTTTGTTTTACTCAGTCTTAATATTGATATAAGTAAATTCAAACAGAGCTTCAAATAAATTTAACAAAATGCTATCAAAAATAAATCGTAATGCATTCGTATCGTAATTCGTTATCATATTGGGTCATTACGATGTATTCGTCATTCGTATTGGTATCGTAATAGCCGTATCGCTGCATTCCTTGTTAGAAGCCTGACCGGAAACAGTTTTTGATGTAGATGAAGTCGACTCTTGTGGGTCATTATTTGGATGAAGTACCTGAAACGACTAAAGAATACAATTTTAAATATAGTCCGAATAGCAGTGGTCTGCGCTATAATGCATATTCTACGGTTAAAACTATATTTGTGATTTGGCGCCTTACAATTATCCCTTTCCCTTGGTTGGTTTGTTGGGTTATCTAATATTTCTGTTTATTGTATACTAGCTGACCCAGCGCGACTTCGTTCCCGTGGCCCTACCCCCTACCCTACCCCTACGCTACCCCTACCCTACCCTTCCCCTACGCTACCCCTACCCTACCCCTACCCCACCCTACCCTACCCCTACCCTATCCTACCCTACCTTACCCTAACCCTACCCCTACCCTACCCCTACCCTACCCCTACCCTACCCCTACCCTACCCCTACCCTACCCCTACCCTACCCCTACCCTATCCCTACCCTACCCCTACCCTACCCCTACCCTACCCCTACCCTACCCCTACCCTACCCCTACCCTACCCTACCCCTACCCTACCCCTACCCTACCCTACCCCTACCCTGCCCCTACCCTACCCCTACCCTACCCCTACCCTACCACTACCCTACCCTACCCCTACACTACCCTACCCTACCTCTACCCTACCCCTACCCTACCCTTACCCTACCCCTACCCTACCCCTACACTACCCTACCCTACCCCTACCCTGCCCCTACCCTACCCCTACCCTACCCCTACCCTACCACTACCCTACCCTACCCCTACACTACCCTACCCTACCTCTACCCTACCCCTACCCCTACCCTACCCTTACCCTACCCCTACCCTACCCCTACACTACCCCTACCCTACCCCTACCCTACCCCTACCCTACCCCTACCCTACCCCTACTCTACCCCTACCCTACCCCTACCCTACCCCTACCCTACCCCTACCCTACCCCTACCCTACCCCTACCCTACCCCTACCCTACCCCTACCCTACCCCTACCCTACCCCTACCCTACCCCTACCCTACCCCTACCCTACCCCTACCCTACCCCTACCCTACCCCTACCCTACCCCTACCCTACCCCTACCCTATCCCTACCCTACCCCTATATCCTTCCTTGGACTTCCACGAACATTTCAAGACCAAAATTAGCCAAATCGGTCTAGCCGTTTACGCGTGATGTCGTGACCAAGGGAAATAGGGATTCATTTTTATACTATATAGATGTCTACTCTACTTCAGCATTTCTCTTGGAGATTCTTAGTTGTATCTTTTATAATTATATAATAAACCCAATCACACACAAACAGTAGGTACTATTCTAACGCTTGATCAGTGATCGCGGTGAAGGTCTAATCTGGGTTGATGTGATCTCCAGTGAATTGGTTTCTTCTTTGTTTTAATTGAACCCTAAATTGCTGTAATATTTACATACTTAATTTACCCTTTTAAGAAGCTATTAGAGTAATTAAATTCTAATGTACAGACATTTTTACTTTATAGGCTGTAGTATATTCTTAAATTACGACTCAGTTACGCAAAAAGCTTCATTATCGAGTACTAAAAGAGCAAGAGCTGTTTAAATTGGGACGCCATTAAATCATAACCTATAAACATGGTTTCATATTTCATAAGATATTTTAATGTTAGTTTTTGATTTTTTTTGTGAAATAAACAGAGCATTTTATCAGAACACTATACACAATTAATTTATTTTAAATAGAAAAGTACTGGGACCTCATAAAATTAATCTCAAGTTGGGTTAAACGGTTTTCATTACATATATATTTTCGATAATATCTATTATTTCGAGGGCGCATGAATTTTGGCTCACTATTAGTATACATATTCACGAAAAAGTTGCAGCCGCAAGCAAAATAACAACCAAAAACTAATAATCGGTACTTACCAATAGCAAAATTAATATATGTTCACTTCACAAATTATATTATGGCCGCCGCCGTGTGTCCGACATATCCGATAAATAAAATGTTAGAAAATAACTATGTCAGAGATTCATTCGAAATATTATTCTTATATTCAGACGCTTTGTAGCCTAAAACTGTACAAAAGAATAAAACACGCAAAATTTGAGAACAATATCTGTATAATGGTATATAATTAATCTCTAAGTCAGCTAAATGCTTCGGCTTGTACAGCTATTGCACAGCTGTTAGACAGCTAGATCTACACTTAGAGCTGTATAATTTGGGGCCTCTTTTTGAGTTACAACGTCTGAATATCCGGATATACAGCCCAAACACAGCAAAGTGGAACAGCCTAAAGTCTTTAAAATTTTCGTAGTACAGCGTTTATACAGTTATAAATGTTATCTGGGTAAGAGTACTATGTTTGCAACGAGTGCAAAACAGCAAGTCGTTTTGCACTAAAAAGGTATACGTACGTAATGCGGCGAGCGGGAACCACTCACAACACTAGCACAGCACACGCGAGAGCGCGAGAGAGGTCGCAGCTGTAAGCGGGCACGAGAACGCGTCCGCACAGCGCGGAGGTCGGTGAGAGAATCGATGTTTCTGGATGAGTGGTAGGGAATGCCTAAGGGCCTAAAATAAAATAGATATTTAACATAACAATATTTTAATGTTATCTGTTTTTTGCCTATGCCCAGCAGTGGGCGTCGTACGGCTGAAATGATGATGATGATCTGTTTTTTTGTTTTCCTTAAAACTCAAAACTCAAACTCAAAACGTTTATTTGCTTAACATCGTGTAGTACATTGGGGTGGTCAACAATGATATTAAGACGAACAACAATGTTCTACCCTAATTATGTGGGCATGCAAATGTCAATTATATATTATGGGAATGTAATTATAATATCTCAATATAAATTAACAAAAATTAAAAATAATTAAAAATGTCTGATAAACCATTATGAGTCCTAATGTCAGTGGCTAATAAAAATTACAAAATGTCAAAATATGGTCAATACCTATGTTCAGTACACCCCTGCCTATACCGCGGAGTCAGCTGGCGCAGTGGAAGCATATTACTAATATAGACTCCGGACAAAAAACTAGGTTTCAGCGGGGATGTAAACTGAACAATTGGACTGCGACACACAGCGGAGAGAATGTTACGTAAGGTGAATTTTACATACTGTCTGTGGTCCTGGGCAGTGGAGACAGAGGGCGCGCCCCCTGGTAAATCTTCTTCTTCTGCAGACCTTACCAATTAGTCACCTTACTCACAAAACCAACACAACACAACGGTCCCAAGACACTGGGCGCTTCAGCACTACACGATGACACACGCGGGGCTTGCTTATCAAGATATATTGTCCCAACAACAACGCGTGTGGTAGAAAAGGTTATCTTTCACTCAAAACGCCGCGACCGGCCCGATCGTCACGATGGCGTCAAAAACTTGGTCGTACAAAACGGGATCACATAGATAATTTAAGATTTTATTCAAACTCGATATGCCAGGCACATTCAACGCGAGCGATTTTTAACAAATTCAGCAAAAATTAATCCGCCATTTTTCCAACAAGAATTTCAATCAAGTGTCACTGTCAACTTCAAGTGACAGCCAAATGTCAATTTGACGTGACATTAGAGCTGCGTTCAGAAACGTCGATCTTTTCCGAACATCCCCCCGCCCCGGACCGTTAAGAACGGTACGTCAATCTACGGGTAATCGGGAGAGCCCACTAACTGCTCTCTTCAAAACCGAATCTCGAACCAAAACCTCAGCAAAACGAGGAACTCCGTCAGTTCCGAGGTAGAGTTTAACAATGCGCCCCCTTCGCCAACATAGGGGCGGCAGGTTAGCATCCTTAATCAACACGAGGTCGCCAGTCTGGGGTGGGGTGGTTTTATCTGTCCACTTCACGCGCTGTTGTAGGATATGCAAATACTCCATCGACCAACGTGCCCAGAAGTTTTGGGACATCTGTTTCAAAAGTTGGTATCGCGACAAACGATGGGATCCTACATCCTGAATCGGATATTCAGGCAACGCCAAAAGGGGCTGTCCGATCAAGAAATGACCTGGGGTCAACGCTTCCAGGTCATTCGGGTCCGAAGACAACGGGCACAAGGGTCGCGAGTTGAGGACGGCCTCAATTTTACAAAATACCGTATCAAGTTCCTCAAACGTGAGAATAGTTTCTCCAATCACGCGACGCAAGTGTGTCTTGGCAGCCTTTACACAAGCTTCAAAAATTCCTCCCCAGGTCGGACAAGCTGGTGGGCTAAACTTCCAGATTATCCCACGCCGGGAGAGGGTGGTTCCGATGTCTATTTTATTATCAACAAAAAACTTAACTACTTCCTTAAGATAGTTACACGTTCCCTTATAATTAGTACCACAATCGGAACGTATCAATGACGGCAGTCCTCTACGGGAAACAAATCTGCTCAAGGCGGCGACAAAGGCTTCGGTAGACAATTCCGAGACAATTTCCAAATGGACAGCCTTGGTGGACAAACACACAAACACGCACAAGTACGCCTTATAGGTTTTAGCATTACGGAGTCTCGAAGCCTTTACAGTAAAGGGACCGGCGAAGTCGGTGGCGACTCCGGCAAACGCTCTACATTCCGTGACGCGATCAGCAGGCAAATCACCCATCTGGGGCTGCATGGTCGCGGCCTTCAATCGATAACAAGGCAGGCAACGGAAAACCACAGTGCGAATGGCTCGACGAGCAGACAAAATCCAAAATTCACGCTGCAAAATGGCCAACAAAGCATTACAGCCAGCATGTTGTGCATTCACATGGCGATCTGTTATTATCAGTTGAGTCAAATGTCCGGCTTTAGGTAACAAAAGGGGGTGACGAGCTCCATACGGCAGGTTCGCATTTCGAAGTCTTCCGCCGACTCGCAAAAGCCCACTCTCGTCCAGTAGGTCTAGCACAACTTAGCGCGACTCTTTGTCGCGCTCCTTTCAACCAATCAGCACGTCGCCTTAAGTCACGCCCGCTATCTACGAGCGATCTGATTGGTTGAAAGTGCCCGCGACTCTTTCTCACTCGAGTCGCGCTCAAGTTGTGCTAGCCCTACAGGAAGGGATTCAATCGCGATACCGCGCCCTTCAACTTGCGACGGCCTGAACGCAAAATTTCAATCTCGGACTCAAAACTATCAGCTTGTACTCTCCGGACCCAAAACAAGAGCGCGTCCCTACGCTCGTCCGGAGTGAGAACCGACGAAACACGCCTCGCGCGTGGGTTTCTGCAATTGTACACAAAACGTCTGATCCAAGCGGTAACACCAAGCAGCTTCTGTAAGGAGCTGTACCGATCCAACAACAAATCCTTTTCCCCGGCGGGGTTAGTCTCCAGGACGCATGCCCGCATATCAGGAACGGCTAGGTTCGACAACGCTGGAGAGGGCGGCCACTCCGACTCAGGCCGCATCAACCACTGTGGGCCCCACCAGAGGGGGTGGTTAATTAGGGTTGGGGCTACACAACCCCGAGACGCACAATCCGCGGGATTCATGGTTCCCGGCACGTGTCTCCAAATCAACTCGATGTCGGAATTACAAATCTGCGACACTCGATTGGCCACAAACACGTCCAAGGTGTGCGCCGGAGCCTTCAACCAACAAAGGACGACCTGACTGTCCGTCCAAGCATAAACCTCTTGTATCTTAATAGATCGACCTAATGTGAGCCATACGTGGTTCAACAAACGCATTAGGAGGGCAGCTCCACACAATTCCAACCTCGGGATCGTATGACGAGTCCGAAGGGGAGCGACTTTGCTTTTCGCTATCACCAGATGCACAGCAACAACTCCGTCAACAGTAACGGTGCGGAGGTACACGGCCGCAGCAAATCCACGTTCGGAGGCATCGGAAAAGCCGTGAAGAGTAACTTTACAATTTTCAGAAGGGAGGAATAGCCTCGGCAAATGCACTTCATTAATCTCGGGGAGGGATGAAACGAAGCTCGACCAATCTCGGAGTAACTCGTCCGAGAGGGGTTCATCCCACGACACACCCGAAGCCCATAACCGTTGCAAGAAACACTTGGCCATAAACAGCACGGGGCAAATCCACCCATTGGGGTCAAAGGTACGTGCGACAGTAGACAATACTAAACGCTTGGTCCAGACTTTCGGTGGTCGTAAATCCACACAATAAGTGAACGTGTCAGAGACCGGTTTGTACTGTACGCCAAGGACGGTCACCACATGGGGATTATCAACATTTTCGAATAGGTGGGGGTCCTGCTGGTGCTCTTCGGGCAAACCTACCAGTACATCAGGCGAGTTGGATATCCATTTCCTCAACTCGTAACCTCCCGACTTCAAAAGGGCGGTGAGTTCGTCTCTCAGGACAATCGCCTCTGAGACAGATGAGGCGCCCGTGCAAATGTCATCCACATAGACGTCACTGGCCAAAATGGCGGAGGCGCGAGGGTATCTCAAGCGCTCCTTCTCGGCCAACTCCAACAAAGAACGAATCGCAACAAACGGGCTCGAAGCCAAACCGTACGTATTCGTATTCAATTCATAAATCAACAAGGGGTCCCTAGGACTCTCTCTCCACAAAATCAATTGGTACCTCCTATCCTCTGGATGGATGACCGTTTGTCTGAACATCATCCGGATGTCAGTCATAAATACAATTTGGTGCCGCCGGAAGTTGGTCAAAATGTCTGAGATCTCCGTGTGCAGCTTGGGACCTACATGCAGACACTGGTTCAAGGACGCTCCAGTAGAGGTGGGAGCCGAACCGTCAAAGACCACCCGAATCTTTCCGGATTTCAAAACGGCGTGGTGCGGCAGAAAGAAGTGCTCAACGGAGCGCCAATCCAAATCGCTCACGGACATGTGCCCTAACTCCTCATACTCCCGCATGAATTCAACATACTTCTGGCGGAAGACCGGATCCTTGCTCATGCGACGCTCCATCGCCACTAGCCTACGTTCCGCTAGCGGTCGGGATTCGCCCAGAGGAGGTCGGCCGGCACGAAAGGGGAGACGGGTGATCAAACGACCAGAGCGGAGGCGACCAGTGTTATTCTGGTAATACAACTCGCATTCATCCGCTACTGGGTCGACCCGCGGGGCTGGTGGAGGTTCCTCAACCTCCCAAAACTTCTGCACCACTTCGGAGAGAGACACATTAAAAACAAGACCGCGATCCTCATCAAGGGAATCCAAAACGCGGCGAGCAGGGCCCATCACAACTGTACCGAGTGTCGTCTGCAGAGCTACCAAGCCATCTGGCTGCAAAACTCGCTTCCCCGTCAACAAAACTCGCCCCAGGACATCGGCTCCAAGGAGAGCATCAATCGGGCCTGGGCGGAAGAAATTTGGATCGGCGAGTGGGGAATCAGACACCAAAGACAACATACTCGGTCCCAAGTCAACTGAAGGTTGACGGCCAACAACTGTGTCCAACACAATCGCCGAGGTCTTAATGCCTGGCGTGGACTTATTACGTGATGTAAATGTGAAGTCAACATGCCCTAACAACCCGGGGACTTTCACATCGCCAACACCTCTCACGCCTTCCGTGTGGGGGTGCACCTTGAGGCCCAACCGCCTAACTAACCAAGATGACACAACACACCCCTGAGCACCGGAATCCAACAAGGCGCGAACTTCCACAAGGTCGCCATTCAATCCCCTGACAAGTACAGAGGCCGTGGGCAACAAAACGGTCTCTGGAGGGGTGGCTACAATCGACCGTAAACACGTTGATTGCTAGTATGTGGGGTCCCCAGACGTCCCCCCATGGTAAGGGGGTCGCTCATAGCGATCCAGTGGGTCCCAATCTCCCACATACTGCCTACGTCCAATTCGCCCGGCATCAGGCGGGTTATATCTCCCGGCCCCTTGAAGACGGGGCGGGCGCCGCTCCAAACGCGGGTATTCGGCGAGCGGCGGCGAGAATCGGTGCCTATCATCCACCGTGTACGTCGCCCCATAGTCGCGGGGGCACGGTGACCGATTTTCAGAGGGGGGGTCCCGGGGACTCCCGGCTGTGCGAGGCTCAACACGTTGCGGGGGGCTTCTACGACCTCCCGCAACGCTCGCAAAATCGAACCCCCTAGTTGGGGACCGATTTCCCATGGGGGGGTCCGTGGGACCCCCGCCCGTGCGAAGCTCAAAACGTCGCGGGGGGCCTCTACGACCTCCGGCAACGCCCGCATAACTCATCCCCATCCTTGGGGATCGGTTTCCCATGGGGGGGTCCCTGGGACCCCCGCCCGTTTGAGGGTCCAAACGTGGCGGAGAGCGTCTGGGGCCACTCTGGTGGCCACTAGAACTGCTGCGGGATGCAAACACCGCGGGGGGTCCGAGACCCCCACCCATACGCGGTGATCCTGCAGCGACGCGCTGCGGCGCTCCGCCGCCCTCTGGGCTGTTCATGCAGAGGAGGGGATGGTGGTTGCCCTTACAAAAGCGGCATGGGTGCGCTTGGGTACATTCGCGCTGCATGTGCAGGCCCAAGCACGAGTAGCACCATGTCCGTTGTCGCGCGATCGCTCGACGGCCTTGGACGCGCTGGTCGAGGAACTTATCACAACGGGTCGTGCTGTGACCCGGTTCCCGACAATACAAGCAGCGGGCGGTCTCCTGGACGGCGGCATAGCGGCCGGGCGCGCGAGGGGCCATACGCCCCCTACGGGGGGGTCCGGTGGGGGATCTACTCTGTGGCACAGGTCGTTCGGGTCCCATAGGACCGGCCAGAGAGGAATTATCTGCCAGTCTACTTTCTCCTTCCAGGAACGTCAAGAGGTCCGAGAAGGGTGGCAGATAAGTCGCACTATCCCCACCATACTGCTGCTCAAAACGGACCTTAACAGAGTCCGGCAACTTTCCCAGGACAATGTGCAGTAACAAAAACGACCACTGCTCCACTGGGAGTTTTAAGTTTTTTAATGCGTTGTATGCCACCAACAGCGGATTCAACAAAGCCACTCTCAAGTGCATCACGCTGGCAACGCGGGGTAAATTCAAAATGGCGGCAACATGGTTGTCCGCCAGACGTCGTACGTTCTGGTACCGACGGGCAATCAAATCCCTAGCAATAGGGTAGTTTTCATCCGAGGGGGCCAAATGTTGAACCGATTCAAGGGCCTCCCCTTCCAACACGGATAATAAATAAGCTAACTTCTGGCCCTGGGTCAAATCATCCCGGGCATGTACCAGACTATCAAAAATATTAATAAAGCCCTCCCAGTCCTCTAGACGACCAGCAAAACGCCTTAAGTCTAAGGGGGCCAATCTAGCAAAGAGAGGGGGCATACTCTTAGATGTGACCGGGGACGGGCTCGGTTCATTCTCTCTTGCCACTTGCAAAGGTCGAGCTACCTGGGTAATTCTGTCCGCAAAATCATAACACTGGTCCACATCCAAACCGACTTCTTGTCGCATTTCCACCTCGGCCTCAACAGTCCTTTCCAAAAATAAGGCATACTGCTCATCAACAACAGCCAAACGTATGGGCAGATCTACGTATCTGTTCAACAAGGCCTCCGTTCTATCCGGTCGATCCAACAACGCAACCGCAGAAGCTAACCACCGTAACTCAGAACGTATTTTGGCTTTAGCAGAGGAGGCCGTCATTGTAACGTCACAAATTTATCAACAAAAACAACAAATTCAAAATATTCACTATAACACAAAAATCTCCAATATTTGGAGGTTACTAATAACCACAAAATTCCAATATTACAACAACAAAGTATTTATAATGACACAAAATCTTAAATATTTGGAGGTTATCAGAAAACAACAAAACTCACTGACTATTGAAATTCACTCAAAATCACTGACTATTGAAATTCACTTGGATATCAACATACAACAAATTAATTTTAATTATTTCAAAGCACAAGTTTCAATGAGTTTCAATGTGTAAACAATGTCTTAAATCATCTAAGTTTCACTAAGTATTGAGTGCAAACTTATTAGCTAACCTTTTATTAGCTATTATTTTAGCAACAAACTTGTCAATATTCACAACTCAAATTTGCTAACAAAACTGAATAATAATTATTATGAGCAAAGAAAGGCATCTGTTTACATTTTTGGAACTTCAATACATGACAATTAATTACAAGACATGGAACCAATAACAAAGGAATGCCCTTTACTTTTCAAATGCAAGTTAATTACCATTTACAAGTACAAATTAATCTAGTCCGGACCAGACTGGGTCATCAAAACGGCACTGATTAATACAAAGTTTTGGCGTGGGCCTCTCAGGCCTTCAAACTACGCTCTTGGCTACCAAGAAATGTTCAGTACACCCCTGCTAAATCCGCGGAATCGGCTTAGCGCAGTGGAAGCTGGTATTACTAATATAGACTCCGGACAAAGAACTTGGCTTCAGCCGGGATGTAAACTGAACAATTGGACTGCGACACACAGCGGAGAGAATGTTACGTAAGGTGAATTTTACATACTGTCTGTGGTCCTGGGCAGTGGAGACAGAGGGCGCGCCCCCTGGTAAATCTTCTTCTTCTGCAGACCTTACCAATTAGTCACCTTACTCACAAAACCAACACAACACAACGGTCCCAAGACACTGGGCGCTTCAGCACTACACGATGACACACGCGGGGCTTGCTTATCAAGATATATTGTCCCAACAACAACGCGTGTGGTAGAAAAGGTTATCTTTCACTCAAAACGCCGCGACCGGCCCGATCGTCACGATGGCGTCAAAAACTTGGTCGTACAAAACGGGATCACATAGATAATTTAAGATTTTATTCAAACTCGATATGCCAGGCACATTCAACGCGAGCGATTTTTAACAAATTCAGCAAAAATTAATCCGCCATTTTTCCAACAAGAATTTCAATCAAGTGTCACTGTCAACTTCAAGTGACAGCCAAATGTCAATTTGACGTGACATTAGAGCTGCGTTCAGAAACGTCGATCTTTTCCGAACAACCTACCTCTAGTAAGTTTTGCTGTTACCTACTTGGATATAAGTTTTTAGTAAAAATATCTTTATGACAAGCTTTTTTGCTGACTGTACTTTAATATTGTATTGTCATCTAAACCAAATCTGTATACAAAATTTCAGCTCCATCGGACACTGGGAAGTGCGTCAAATTAAGCTTGCAAGATTTGTCCCCCGCTAACTAACAAGATAACATGGCAAGTTGATAAAAAGCTTGTAAAAATTAAAAAGATGTTATGAGTTGTAATCTTAAGAACGAGCGGGTATCCTAAGGGCGTTTGTGCACTACCACTGAATTTTACCGATCCGGAAAAAAACGGATGCTTGTATTTAATTAATCACTACATAGTATAAAACAAAGTCGCTTTCTCTGTCCCTATGTCCCTTTGTATGCTTAAATCTTTTAAACTACGCAACGGATTTTGATGCGTTTTTTTTAATAGATAGAGTGATTCAAGAGGTAGGTTTTTATGTACTTTTTATCCCGATATTCCCACGGGAACGGGAACCACGCGGGTGAAACCGCGGGCGGCCGCTAGTTACTAATATAAATGATTAATAATTAAAATACAAGCATCCGTTTTTTTCCGGATCGGTAAAATTCAGTGTAGTGCACAAACGCCCTAACACGGGTTTAATACTTACAAGGAGACCCCAGCCACTGATTGTATTTATCCTAAAGATACTGAATAAACATTTTTTTTATTAAGTCCCCCATTTGTATGTTTATGTACAATAAGGATCAGTAAATAAATAAAATAAACAGTAATATAACATTGTAATACTGAATGTCGAAACATAAAACGCAATTATTGTTTGGCCTACCTTTGAACAATAAGTACTTTAAATATTTATTTTTTCTCTCATAGCTCATCACAGCACACTTCTGTGAATCTATTCTAAAATATTCATTAAAATTACAATGTCGAGGCTTTGCAATTTGGTCTAGACGTCTAACAATTTTATTTTGTTTGTACGACCTCAAATTTCAATCTTTGATCTGGATTCAGGAGAACGGTTCAATAGATAAAATAGTGACCTTTTGATCTGTTAAAGGTCTTACGAACTCAAATGATAATAAAATTATTACTATGAAAAAAAATATTAATATTTTGATACGAAGTAACATAAACGCCTTTTGAGGAAATACCAAATCCGCAGGCTTATCACTCAACTTGCAAAAGCCAATCTATAGCAAAAATCGCGCAATTATTGCTCTTAAATCGCTAATCGAGTTGAATCTACATACAAACACAAACCTCCATAGTACGAATTTGCGATTTTAGAGCAATAATTGCGCGATTTATGCTATCGCTTGGCTTTTGCAAGTTACGTGATAAGCCTGCCTGTCTCTATCCGGTTTTTTATTCGCAACGGGGGTAGCACTTAGCCATCGTCACACCTGGGCCCCGATCGTGATAATTCTATGACGCATTAGTCAAATGTACGTGCAGTTCAAGTGCAGTTGACGTGCAAAACCGTTTTAGATAACGCGCGGCTTTGACAGTGCGACGACGTTTTCTGTTCCGGTGAAAATCTTTGAAACTAAAACAGTTTTCAATACAACAGTCTATTTTGACCGCTAATTTCGTATTGCAAAGTGGTTTCTCTGTCACGGATGTCACCGGATCAGACAGGATTGTAGGACTATAGGTTTGTGTGACGTGTGCGTCGTTATGTCATTACGGCAATACGAAGTCAAACGTCAAGACCCAAACTGAAGACGCGCTGATGCTAATCAGGCTGAAGGTGGAAGCGCACTACTCCCAGAATCCCCAACCATCGAGAAACTGGCTATCTTATCTTTAACTAACAGAACACAACAATGCAAAAACGCATTTTTCTTATTAGTTTTAAACCAACATACTACTTTACGACAGCTCGTTAAAACTGAATGACTAACTCATAAAACTGTGACAAACCAAATTCATAAGCATAAAACTACTGAAAATGCGTGCATCTTAAATCTAGGTCAAGCCATTTACTCTACCTAGCAACGGCTACTAAGACATTTTATATATTCTTCGCTTTTTTTCAAATGCATTACTGCTTTAAGTGTTGTCTGAGGCTTTTACGGCGCTTAAAGGACACAGCACATTACATCAACTCGGAAAGGGATCGACACCATATCGCCTTTCGCCTCGCCGTCAACCAGGCGTCAACCTAACGCAAGCACGTAACCAAACCGGATCAGCGTCGGTACGTCGGCTCGGCTACGGCTAGGCGACGCCATGCTTACGGCTCGCAGCACAGTGGTTCCATATAAAAAAATGAGAGAAAAAAATGATAAAAAAATGACAAAAAAATAAAAAAGAAATGACAAAAAAAAATATAAAAAAGAAAATGATGTTCATTTTCGTTTTCAGACCACTGTGCGTAGAGCCGTAAGCTCGGGTACGGAGAGGCGTGAGCGCGAGGACGACTAGCGGTAAGCGCGGGGATAGCAAGTTGGTCCCGAGGCGAGGCGAATACGTTACGATTCCGATTAGTGTGCTTTGCAGTAGGGGGTTTCATACAAAGAATACTGAACCGCTCGAGTTGATACGTTTACGATCCCTTTCCGAGTTGATGTATGTGCTGTGACCTTAAGGGGTCATTAGTTAACAGTCAATACTCATAAATATATTTTTGTAAAATAAAATGAGGCAGAACGACTCTTTGTTATGTTTTAGTTTGTGTATCTTGTGATAGCATTGTAATTGCAAGTAATGGCCTATACTGTTATTAGGCTGTCACTTTAATAATGTAAATAGATAATGGTTTCCAAATACTGAAGGTTAATCACTTAGTTAACGATGATACGTTTCAGGACGACCTTCGTGGTCGAGTGGTGTACGCATCGATTTTCAAGCTGCCGTTATCTCTACAGGTTTGATTTCCGATCCGATAAATATTGAAAAACTTTTCAATATTTCCTTGAGTCTGGGTGTATGTGGTAATGCCCAAGTGCTAAAATACTAGTGCTAAAGCTATTATATCTAGATTGGTATTGGAACAAATGTATGTGATGGCTTCCAATATTTTTCTATTTATAACTTCTATTTATTTATTTAATCGCTATAACAAATGAATATTTTCAAGTAAAAACAAAGCTTATTTCAGTTTTTATTGTTCTAAATAAGCTAATTAAAACAGTGAAAAACAAAATTCTTAAGCGTAAACTTGCTTCTGAAAATGTCTCTAAGTCTTGGGCCAGCCAATTACTGCAACCAACTTTGAGATATTTTATATTTAAAATATTCTTCGTTTTCTTCCAAATGTATTATCTACTGCTTTAAGTGTTGTCTGAGACTTTTACGGCGGTTAAAGGGTCACTTATTAATAGTCAATACTCATGTCTATTTTTGTAAACAAAATGAGGCAGAACCACGCCTTGTTATCTTTCAGTTTGTGTGCCTTGATGACATTGTAATGCGATGGCCCTATTAATAAGCTGTCACTCTCTGTCTATTATATGAAAATGGTTAATGGTTTCAAACTGAAAATTAGCGACTTCAAGGACAGGTAGTTAATGCAGTCGATTAATTCATTCGCCATTAAAAATGAATATTTTGATAAGTAAAAAAATAGATCTAAGTAGAAAAATAAAAATTTTCTTTTGTAAAAATTTAATTTTTGTGACAAGCTTTTTTGCTGACCTTACTTTAATATCGTATTGTAATCCATACCAAACCTGTATGCAAAATTTCAGCTAAATCGGACACTGGCAAGTGGGTCAAATTTAGGTTGCAAGATTTGACCCGAACGGACATACCTATATACATGCATGCATACATACACTGCAAGATAAATAAAAGCTTGTAAAATAGCCTGTATCTGTTTTTCCTTTTCGGTTTCAATCAACATACTACTTCACGATAGCGCGTTCAACTAATAAAAACAGTGATGAACCATATTCTCAAGCGTGCTACTGAAAATACGTGCATCTTAAAGCCAGGGCAAGCAATTTCCTCGATCCAGCAACCAACTTTGAGACATTTTATATGTAATATATTCCAAGCTTTTTTTCCTAATGCATTACTCTGCTTTAAGTGTCGTCTGAGGCTTTTACGGCGCTTAAGGGGTCATTAGTTAAAAGTCAATACTCACGTCTATTTTTGTAAAAGAAAATGAGGCAGAACTTTGTTATGTTTTAGCTGGTGTATCTTGATGACATTCTAATTGCAAGCGATGGCCTTTACTGTCATTAAGCTGTCACTCACCGTTGTAATTATGAAAATAGTTAATGGTTTCTAAAAACTGAAGCTTATCCACTTCAAGGACAGATAATTAACGAAAACGATAATGGCTAAGTTATTTTAGCAAAAAAGAAACTAAGTAATGGTTTAAGCAATTTTTCATAAACGTAATTAAAAGTTTGCTTCTTTTATAGATTCATTTTTACTTAATTTCATTTCATCACCACCTTTTGTTATAAATTACGCGAAGTCCAAAGTGCACTTTAATATTAAAGGTGCTAAATTAAAAACTCATTATCGTTACATTACCCTTAAAACCTTAGGGAGGCAACGATTAATTAAAAATTTGCGTTAAAATGAAAGTCAAATGAGCTATTAACGAAACGGAGCCATTGGTGCTCCCCTCCTATTGAAAAATGTGTATTTTTTTTACAGCTATGAAAACTTTCAGGCCGCTCTTTTGAGTTGGCACGCTTAACAAATACGATGCTTTAGTACGTGATTTTTTAAATTGTGGAATGAATGTTAATATTTTTGTGGCAATTAGTGTAAACATGAGCGTTTTATGTCGCACTTTCGTTTGAATAACTTCGTATTTACGTCGTAATTTGTTTATGTTTTATTGGGAGAACAAGTGCTAGGTAAAGTAAAACACTTTTTACGGAAATATAGCGCGCTTTATTACACATTAAGTAGGTAGGTTATTTCTGTGTTTAAAGGATTTTTAGTTTTTTTCCGACGTTTCGAATAACCCCTGAAGCCCTACTCTAAATCAACGAAAAACGAAGCTTCGTTAGCCCCGCCGCATTCACTCGATGCTGTCATGCCCGGAGAGTGAGAGGGACGGGTATAACGAAATTTCGTTTTCCGTTGAATTAGAGTAGGCCTTCTGGAAAGGTGCCGAAAAGTCGGAAAAACCTAAAAATCCCTTAAAAAGGGTTTTATTTAAATGAACAGTTCGCGCAGTAATCTAAAAGTGCTATATTATGAAATAACTAGCCTACTCGCGGCTTCGCCCGCGTGCCATGACGTTATCCCGTTATATAAGGATTTGAAATTTTTCCATAGTAAGTAACATATGTCACTCTCCAGCTTTCAAACTATCCCTATACTAAAAACTACATGGATCCTTTTTACGTGAAAGACCAACAAACAAACAAATAAACAAGCACACTTTAATTACTACGGATTGAGCTTCAGAAATGATGAGATCCGCAGGAGAACTAAAACAACCGACATAGCTCGAAGGATTGCATCATTGAAGTGGCAGTGGGCGGGACACATAGCGCGGAGAACCGATGGCCGTTGGGGCGGAAAGGTTCTCGAATGGCGACCGCGTACCGGACGACGTTCCGTGGGCAGGCCCCCTACAAGGTGGACCGACGATCTGGTCAAGATCGCGGGAAGCCGTTGGATGCGGGCAGCGCAGGACCGATCGTTGTGGAGATCCTTGGGGGAGGCCTATGCCCAGCAGTGGGCGTCGTTCGGCTGACATGATGATGAGCTTTAGACCAATTTCCGTCAAATTTTAAGTCCATTACCGACTGCCAACTTAAACTGTCCAGTTTGATGTATATTTGATGTCATATATTACAAGTATTCCACCCCATAGATGTGCAACCTCTACCTCACATCCGACCGTAATCATATAACATCCCCTGGGCAAGAGTTATTATTTTAATCCCTCTTGTCCCCTGTATTGTAGAGTCGAAAATCGCATGAACATTCCCTATTTTGTGTGACCTAAATATATCCTGTGTCAGACATACAATGGAGCAATTTCAGGTTCTATATTATACCAATGTGTTGTAATGTATTGTGCCTCGAACCGCTGTCAATGATATGCCTAAGCGAACCGGCATTGCGTGTGAAGTGTTTTATTTATGCTTACAAAGGGAGATGTGCTGTTAAACTCAAAATTAAATAAAAAAAAAATTATTCAATAAAAAAAAATGAAAATTTAGCTCACAATTATATTGAAACCCAACTGTTTTTGGCAAAGCTACTTAGGAGATGGGTAGATAATTTCTAAAATGGCACTGTAAATGCAAAAAAGACGACCTATTTGGCGCAGAGGTGCGTATAGATATAATAAGTACTTACATAGAAAACACCCAGACCAAGACTGTTTTTCTTCTTCTTCTTTGATTTAAGAGCTTAGCTCGTTTGTGTATCGGCCATTCGTCTCGTCTCTCTTTTCATGTTCATGCACACAAATGCTCTTGTCTTGTTCGGGAATCGAACCCGAGACCTCTGGCGCAGAAGGCAGGTTTCCGTACCTCTGCGCCAAATCGGTCGTCAAAAGACTATTAAAGATAAATACACTGTCGGACGATAAACAATATTTTTCCAATTGATAACTTAATATCCTTGTTCTACAAGACATGGGCCAGACATAGGCTATCTACGATCACATGAATACCCTTTCTAACGACCTATCTAAAATTGTCTTTTGGACATATCCTTTCTGTGCCTGAAAATATTCTTGACATGTCTATCGTACTTCCTATCTTATCTTACTACTCAATATTATAAATGTGGTGGGATGATTATTGATAAGTGATGGATATCCCTTTTAATATTATATATTTTTATGTATTGGGACGTTTGTTAGGTATAGGTACTACATTAAGGTAGAATGGCTGAATTTGAATCTGAATAAAATTTGGTATATATATAGCAGATAGGATACTTATTATCCCGAGAAAAGATTCGTTTTCACTTTTTTTACCCACAAGCACTTAGCCGACATTATCACACATGACGTTAAGTGATGATAAGGCTGAAAGTGCGCACGCACGCACTGGGAGAACCCAGAGTCCTCAATTACTGAGAAACTGTCTATCTTATCTCTAACTGCCGAACACAACAATGCTGAAAACATCGTTGTTATGGCGTCAGACTTAGATAAGATGGTGGTAGCTAGCCCCGTGGACTTGGAACAAACAACAAAAACGTTTAGATCACACGGGCAAAGTTACGGGTGGAAAGATAGTAATTATTAAGGCTCTTCTTTACGCTCTACCTAAGTTCAGAGCAATATTTTTCTCGACAAAGACACACCCATAACGCGATGATAAAATTATATCCATCAAAGAAGACATAGCTCGCAATCTGAAACTCATTACAACCGTGTCTCCCTAAGTCCTAGAACAATTCCAACTTTACTCATTGATGGATCACTTGTTCCTTATCTCAATAATATAAAGTTCATTTTCAATTGTTCCGCAAAGTCCGTTAATCTTATCCGGCACGGTATTTGCTTTCGGATCCAATTTCTATAGAATATCAACTTCTGGAAGGAAACTTATATCTTTGGATGTAACTGAAACTTTGGGTAGTGATCAGTTCGGTGGGATTTTGAGGAAATTGGTGAATGGTAGCCTGACAAAATGTTATAGATGATTCTACAGAGCTCGTCAAACTTTTGACATAGTTTTTGGTTAAATTATATGTTTGGCCATTTATTTTATTTGGCGTCATTCTTTCGGTTTGTGATGTAACCTCATTGTCTCAAAACGACGATTTATTTCGTAGACATAACGATATATCACTTCTTGTTACTTAAAATAATCACATCTCACTAAATTCTTCTACTGTGTTATGCAACAGATTGTCATCATTTCTTCGTATTTAGCGTCAAATTGATATGAGCATCTACAGTCAAAATGATCTAAAAACATAAAAACAATTTGATATACGCAGTTCGAATCATCATTATTGTTGTAAGCACACAAGGTGTTCTAAATTCCCTCATTGTTTCATGTTTAAATTAGCCGTCAGGGTGTTCAAACGTTCAAGCTTATCTTAGCAAACAAAGCTCTCAGTGTTATAACTTTGAGAATTTGATGCTGACTGTACCTCAAGTATTCCACCTGTCATACTTCTTCAACCATTCAAAAGAAACCGCATCCACCAAGCACATACAAGGGTTCTGTTATGATGACGAGCGAACTATTACAAGAATTATTTCTGGAAGGATAGTTGTAAGTAAAATATTAGTAAATGAAGAAGTAATGTTTGCGTAACGAGACGCAACAGATGATTACATAGGGAAATTGGAAGTAGGACCAAAAACTGAATAAAATGTAAAAAATATAGGAGTGAAAAAAGGTATAAGTACTACTAACTCGGGAGGATTTTTGACTGTCGTAGCTGCTTAAAAACACAGGATTGCGTTTAAGTACCCGTATAATAATTTTAGGTGCATCCCTGAATTTGAACAGGGTACCTAAAGCAGTTTCTCATATAATATTAAAACTTTCATCCTCTGCTCAGGTGTAGGATTTAGATGTGATAAGCTAACAACAAGACACAAACAGATTAACATTCTCATTCACAATGTCAGTATGATTTCGTAAACAATACATTTTATGCATTTCTAGACTCACTATTGTTTACTGCTATGATCATTATATCACACACCTAATTGAATTTATCATAATTTATTATGTTATTGTGATGGGAACTGACCTTCTACTATTTTTAACCGACTTCTAAATCAAAAAGGAGGAGGTTCTCTATTCGTCTGTATGTTTTTTTTTTTTTTTTTTTTTTTTTTTTTGTGTATGTCCACCGATTACTCGAAGACGGCTGAACCGATTGAAATGGTTCAAACGTTATTACATCAGGTTGGTTTCCAAGTTGGTCCCATTTTTTGAAATTTCGAAATCGGTTCAGTAGTTTTCAGGAAATCTTGAAAATACTGTCGTTTTCGTTACCACTTTATGTGAATTTAATACGTATCTTTAGGCATAACTCCTTTGTTTATAAACCGATTTAGATGATTCTTATTTTGTTGGAAAGGGGATACCTCAAGGTATTTTAACCGACTTCGAAAAAGGAGGTTTTGAGTTTGATCACATACCTATTTACCAGAAAACACGTAAATTGCCTGCACGATGCACTAAAAAGAGTGAAATAAAAATTATTTTTATAAAAAATTAAACCGCCTTCTAAAAAACCACATCAAAAAAGTAAGAAATAATTCCTCACCAAATAAATAACGTAAGTACTTTGAAGTCGGGCGGGTTTTAACAAAAACAACAAAACATTGTACATGTTTCACGCCCGACTTCAAAGTACTTACGTTATTTATTTGGTGAGGAATTATTTCTTACTTTTTTGATGTGCTTTTTTAGAAGGCGGTTTAATTTTAATGTAACTTTTTAATTTGACGACTCTGTATGAAATAAAACAGGGAGAAAAAAAACCTAACCTTGGCGAGTTTCTTGCCGGTTCTTCTCCAAGGTCTCCCGCCGAAGCGTTTGCGAACCGATGGCGTAGCTTCTTTGACGTTCACAAGTGCTGTATCGGCCGAGACTCAAAAAAGTTATGCATTTCCAAAAATATTGAATACTAGCTGACCCAGTGCGACTTCGTTCCCGTGGCCCTACCCCCTACTCCACCCTACTCTACCCGTACTCTACTCGTACTCTACTCCTACCCTACCCGTACTCTACTCCTACCCTACCCTACCCCTACCCTACAATTACCCCTACCCTACCTCTACCCTACCCTGCCCCTACCCTACCTCTACAACTACCATACCCCTACCCTGCCCCTACCCTACCCCTACCCTACCCCTACCCTACCCCTACCCTACCCCTAGTCTACCCCTACCTTTACCCTACCCTACTTCTACTCTACCCCTACTTACCCATCCTTCCCCTATTTTCTCACCGTTAAAACCTTCCTTGGACTTCCACGAACATTTCAAGACCAAAATTAGCCAAATCGGTCCAGCCGTTCACGCGTGATGTCGTGACCAAGGGAAATAGGGATTCGTTTTTATATATATATAGATTGCTCTTACCACTGAGCCACTGCGTTGCTCAGTGGTAAGACCATTCGCCCAGACAGCGAAAGATTGTGGAATCGAGTCCCATCGGAGGTAGTAGTTAGACGAATCTATTTTTCTAATGCTTTCTAATTTTCAATAATAAAATTTAAATTGTGAATGCAAAAGTTAAAAAAAAATTATGCATTTTTTTTTCTTTTTTTTTTGTTTTACTACCCAAACAGTCAAATGCCACTTCCATTCACCCCTGTTCTCTGTAAATTCGGTTACGAAGTGCTTCCGAACACCTGGGCCTCAATACCGATCGGCATTACCGCAACAGATGTCGCAAAACTTCCTAGTTACACAACTTTTTTTTTATTACACGGCAAAAGTCGCCGGCAAAGATTTATGTGCAAAATGGGCTGGCCGAATTTTGAGGAATTATGTCTATAAAAATTGGGGTAGAACTGGAGGTATAGGTACCTTAAGAGCGTATTACATGGTATTACTTAAGGAATAGAAGTTCGTTTAAAATATAGATCACTATTTAGCACTATTTATACAGTATTTTTTGACATAAGTAATCAAAACCATCTACATAATTGGGTATTTGACTGATTTTTTTTTATTTACTTAAAATGGTCATTTAATTAGTAGCAACACAACATAGGTATTTATTTTCAAATATAATGCATATTTTCAGCGATATAGAGTATCAAACTATCTAATTAAACAAGGAGAGCGCTATAGAAACGTGACGTCACATTTCTATAGCGCCATACTCTCGCCATAGAAAATTTAGTTTTAGAAAGAGATAGCTAGAGTCACAATTAAGTTGTTTATAATTCGCTTGTTATAATACATATTGAATTTCTTTTTTCACATTTGTTATTCAATTATGTAATATTTTTGAATGTCATAATTAAATATTTACATTTCAACAACAGTCAAACACCCAATTCTGTTGTGAGGCTGCTAATTTGACGCACATGAATATGTTTGCTTCAGTGAAAAATTTGTTTTTCGAATAGAAAACTAAGAATGTTGAAGTAATAAATAAGCAGCTTTTAATTCAAACGATTAAAATAACAGTAAGATTGAAAATTAACCGAATATATTGTATGAATAAATTTAAAGTAAGTAACTCATTTAAGGTGATTCTGTTTCTTTATAACAAAAAATTAAGTACATGCCCGTTACCTGAGTGTACCTAATCAATTCTCCCTATAAATCTGGAAAATATTTAAAGGTTTTTCTTCACTTAAGTATTTAATTTAGTTAATTTACTACCTTCTATTACCTACTTACCTAGTAATCAGTCTTTCCAAATATACAAATCCCGTGTTGATTTCATTACATAAATAGCAAATAGTGAATGTTTCCACATTGACTTGACAAAGCGTTTGAATATATTTGAATGAATTGAGAAATTGTATTTTACAAGTAACACTTAACCTGTGAATAAGTAATTAAGTACCGCAATAGCTCACAGGAAATTGTAGGGCTAAGTGAAAACCATCAGTTTGTAAATTGTTCCATCATTTCCATCGCGCTCAGTTAGGCGGTTCTCACACTGCACCGCATTTTTGATTGGTGATATTTTACTTTGTCAAATAAAATCCCAAACATCCGTCTAATCGTAATCCAAATATCATATTACTTGCAGTATACTTAGTTTTAGTTAATGAAAAATATTCGAAAATAATTGTCTTTGAATAGCCGAGGGATTCCGGCCGCCTAAGTTTAAAATTTGTATTATTTAATTTTTAATTGCATTTTAAGTGATTTTCGATTCGCGGGGCGATCGCGAGTTCACAGTTCACTGCCGGCTGCCGCTGCGTCTGCGTGAAGTGTATCCGCGCGCGGCCGAGCATGCGTCGTGCCGACCGAAATACGGTCGGGAATCACCGCCTTAAGGCTAGTTCAGGTACAGTCATGAACCCAAGATTCAATATCGGACAGCATACTGACACCGTAAGAGCTAGAGTATGTGAAAGATAGCTCTACGTACGACTGGAGCGTTTTTGACGCTAGTTACAGTACATTTTTTAATTCTAAGTTTAAGGTAAAGGTTAGTTTTCGATTTCCATTTCTGGCGCGCGCTCAAGCAATGTCATGATGACGTTGCTTTGACATGTCGTATGCTTGTTATATGTCAGTAACTAAGCAACAGTTCCACTGAGTTAGGTCCGGTTGCTCGTACATTACAGTAAAGTAAAAGTTAAAATTTAACTGTTGTCAATTTTGACCTCGGTCAAAGAAAAATACGTTGGGTTAAAAGTGTTGTCTATACTATTTCATTAACCTTCCCTTAATTACTAATGTTAAAAGGACATCATTCACTTTGGGCCTAAGTCTGAACAGCGTTTTAAGAGAAAATGAATTTATCAAATATTCATAATAAATATTAAATAAATATTAATGCCTTTTTTTGGAGTAAGTACGTAAAAATGTTCATCAGGGCAGGCATAAGCCGGGCCTATCCAATCCATATAGAAGACAGTTTTAGTTTCACATAGTCTATGTGATTAGAAAACAGAACTTAAGTTTATTTTGCTAAGTTTCATAAAACATAACTTAAGTTTATATTGCTAAGTTTCATAGCTATGTTTAAATAAGAATTATAAAACAACAGCAATATTAGGACGTACTTACAATAATTTTTACCAGTAATGTAACGCTTGCTCTAGTAACCCAAATTTTGCCCTAACTAACTTAACCCCAACCAAATAGCTCCTCGTTCGTTAGTTGGTAAAATCTAATTATTTACTCGTCCATGCAGTTGTTTTGTCAAGCGGTGTCTCGTAGCCACGGATTTACCGAGAATTTCGCTCTGAGACTTTTTCTTTTTTTGCTTTTGGTAGCTTGTTATCTCTCACTCATTTTCTTCGTTACTCTAGTTCATTATTTTTAAATTATCTAGTCATTTTGGGTTCTGATGTTTTTGATAAATTGGTCGCTACACATTTTTTGGTCTTAGTATAGTAGCAAGATTTAGGAGAAACAGAAGCCCTTAGTGCAGTGGTTAGTGTGCTTGGCCTGCGATTATTGAAGTTAAGCAATTTTCGCAATGGTCGGTCACGGGATGGGTGACCGAAAATTTATTAGCTCGAGCTCCTCCGTGCTTCGGAACGCACGTTCAGACTTTGGTCCCGGATGCGGTTGCAGTCTGTATCTGTAGTCTAAATGGAGTCAATCTGCATTTGGCCCGCGTGGTGGGGTGGGTCACATGGCCCATACTTTTTATCCATCTATAAGGAAGGCCTATGCCCTGCCTATAATGGCTGATGATAGTTAAATAACAAGATGTAGGAGTAACAGAAACCAAAGGTGTTAATTACATTTGTATATGTTACCGGTCAAACCCGATTTTAGGACAAACTAGTTTTTCCTGGGCTAAATCAGTTCATCGCGTTGACATTTCAGAGAGCGAGTTTGCCTCGGAAGTCCTTTCCGAAGCACTGAGGAGCTCGAGATGAATAGTATTGGGCACCCATCCCGTGACCGACCATTGCGAGAGTTGCTTAACCTCAACGATAGCAGGCCGAGCGCAGTAACATCACCACTGGTGCCTATTGTGCCACGGGCTCCTCTATCGTCATCATCATCATCATCATCATTTCAGCCGTACGACGCCCACTGCTGGGCATAGGCCTCCTCCAAGGATCTCCACAACGATCTGTCCTGCGCTGCCCGCATCCAGCGGCTTCCCGCGACCTTGACCAGATCGACGGTCCACCTTGTAGGGGGCCTGCCCACGGAACGTCGTCCGGTTCGCGGTCGCCATTCGAGAACCTTTCCGCCCCAACGGCCATCGGTTCTCCGCGCTATATGTCCCGCCCACTGCCACTTCAACTGAGCAATCCTTCGAGCGATGTCGGTCGTTTTAGTTCTCCTGCGGATCTCATCATTACTGATTCAATCGAGCAGGGAAATACCAAGCATCGCTGTCTACATTGCTCGCTGGGTGACCTTGAGTACCTCCTCTATAGTAAAGTTCTGTAATTCTTATCACCACCACAGTTCGGAAGTAATATAAAATCTAAAGAGCACATCATCAAACTGCAATGACAGCTGTCAACGGCAGTTGCCAACTCGAGTTAAAATGCAAATTGAGTTTTGCGAAAGTTCCAAAAATAGGTGATCGCGGTACTTCGCGTTATGAGGCAATGAACACTTCGGAACCGTGTCGTATCAAGTTGATAGTGTTTGTGAGCTTGTGTGGTAGAAGTTTTAAGCTTGCATGGGATTTTGGTAAGCGGTTCATTTCTTACATTCCGATCAATAACCATAAATGACGACCGATTTGGCGCAGGGGTAGGCCTTCTGCGCCAGTGGTCTCGGGTTCGATTCCCGAACAAGACAAATATTTGTGTGCATGAACATGTCTATTTGTCTTGGTCTGGGCGTTTTCTATGTATATTAAGTATGTATTTACAAACAAAAAGTATTTAAGTATAACTATATTTATCCGTTATCAAGTTTTCCATGATACAGTTTCTTAATGAAATTAAAATGGGCTTAGATAATTGGTGTGAATGTAAGAAAAAAAAACCATTCTTTCAGACGAGAGGTATCATACGGGAGCAGAGATGAGTCGTTACTTAGGGCCCTCTCCCACGGCGACTTTTTGTAGCGATGCTTGCGCGTTTACGAGACGCGCTACAGCATCGCTACCAAAAGTACAAAAAGCTACAAGATGCTCGACAACATCACTACTAACGCGCGACAGCATCGCTACTAGCGCGCTACAGCATCGATACAAAGAGTCGCCGTGTGGGAGTCCATGTCATATAACTCTGCGCGCGACTCGGGCGTTTTTGGCGCTATATTTACAGTAATTTCTTTTGTTCTCTAAGTTGTAGTAAAAGATTAGTGTTCGATTTCGACCGCGCGCAGACTTCGCACTCTATTTTGTATACCAGTACAAATACCCTACATGTCACACAACACAATACAAACTGTAGGTAATTCGGCCCCGCTACTGGCGTAGGATCATAGAGAAAGATAAATATATTGCGTAGGATACAGTCAGTTAGTTCTAAAATTGAAATAGTTTTTTCACTTCTCATGCTCGTAAAGTTCGTGTTTATGTTGGGTATAGGCTGCATAAAATCGCTTTTTATGCTCTAGTGCATAAAGTAAAATCTTCGTCTAAGTCTCAGACTCTAAGACAAAGATCGTCAGGTAAACAGTCGCACCCGTAATTAAACTTCGTTAAATAAACTTTTTATTTCATTCTGTTTCTTCAATTTTTTACATATAATCCATATTAAATTACTAAATTAATAAAACTAGGCAAAACTAATGAGTTTTATAAGAAATAAGTATTTCAAGAGCATTATGGACTACGATCTATGCTAAAGTCACTGTTCTGCCACTGAAAAAGAAAGTCTTCCCGCCAATATGGCGAAGTCTTTATTTTTCTTTTTTTGCAATATTGCTATTTATTTTCCTCACATTCGAAGTGAACAGCAAAGTGTATAACTCGTACATAAAACCCATTTTACGCGAGACGTATATGTATCCACCCGAGCCGTAGGCGAGGGTTGATAGTCAAGTCGAGGGTACGTTTTATGCACTTGTACAATTTACTATTTTTTGTATTACGTGACAAGAAGACATACTTCTACGATATTCAAACTTAGATTAGACCGCGCAGGGTGAAATTTAATGATAGAATTTGCGACAAAACAAAATGAAGGCAATTTAACCACACGCATTAAAAAAATATGTGTGTCATCAAAAACAATTTTATTACACGTCCATACAAACCTTAGCGCGAGCACGGAATTGCTGTAAAACGCACAAAAGAAGTAACATCAAATTACGCATAAAGGCAGCCACGGGCGACCCGACAGACACGCATAATCGCGACATTTGAAATTCAAATCGCGCCCTGACGTTAATATTGTATGGCCGGCTTTAAGTTAAAGCCTTGTCCGGCGAGATTAAAGCCTTCTGCGTTGATTAGCTCTGCATATTTAGACATTATTATGATTGACTTTGTGATATTAACTAGTAGACGCCCGTGTATTTGTCTGCATAGACGTTATTCCAACTCACTTTGCAAATTATTGAATAAGAAGTAGGTAAGTATTATTATTTAATGTTTTATTAGTATTATTACAATAAAAACTAATCTATTTAGATTATGATTATGAGTAACATCAATTTTCATCGTGCAACATCAAATTTGTTCGCCAAATTTTCATTTAAAAAGTGAATTTGAAAAAATGTCTATTTCGTTTTCATTCTATAGGGCCCATCAAACTGAACAATTTTTACAATGACCAACTCTGATATCGCAAAAAAAATCTGCTGTTTCATTAATTTTCAAATTTTCTTTATTAATTTTTGTATGAAACAGCTGTTTCTTTTAGCGCTTTCAGAGTTGGTCCATAGTAAAAGTTGTTCAGTTTGATTTTGCCTATCTACCATATTCTTATTGATCCATTAATTCTGTTACACGTTGTATAAAAATAGACAAGAAAAGGCCATTAAATGTTATGTATAAACTACTATTTAATCAAATACTTTGCTGTATCAGAGTCTAATCTAACCAATATATTCATTCATAACTAGTAGCTCCGCGCTGTCTAACCCGCTGATACCCGTTCCCGTAAGAATATCTACAAACAAACACACAAAAAATCAAGTCTTTATCCTTTTAAATATTAGTATAGATAAATGTCATTTATTGAGGCATTGTAGTCTACACGTAATATACGTTATATGGATAGCTAAGCACTCACGTAGACTGCAGCGGTACAAAACTACATTTTAATTTTATTATTAAACATATTATAATGGCTTTATTGGAATTTTCTTATCGACTCTATTAGTTCAACGAAATTACAGTTTTAATTGGAATCCAATACCATAATTACACATGGCATGATAAAAACAGTTTGGAATATCATCTACCTACTGACCAGTTCTCCCGCATCTCGCCCGCGTACAGAAGCCCTACTCTAAGGCCCATTTCATACCGATACGTAAGCGAAGGGCCGCGAACGGTGTCGACCTCAGGCGTCAATGAGCGACCGCTAGAGGCCTCCCGAACCCACGCGCCTTGTATGCGCTCGCTCAAGGAGAGGCGGTGCGTCAGGCGTCATAACACGGAATTTGCAATATGGCCCTACCTATCGCCTTAATAAATTAAAATTGAACATCAAAACAATAGGAGGCGCCTAAAATAGACGAACATTCAGACACTAGTAATCCACACAAAGCAGATCCCTTCACCGACACCGTTAGTGAAACCAAGCAGAAATCCTACATTCTCGGACACTTTAATCAAACGCGTCGCGTCTCGCGGCGAATTTCAAATTTCAATGGTCAAATGTTTCAAGTGAAATGGCCCTTAAGTTTCGGTTGATTTGGCCAAATGCGAGAGAGTAAAGTGATTGGCTACTTGCTATTGGACAACAAATGTTGGGACATATCTCAACGTGTGGTTTGAGTAAAGAGTGGTCAAATTTTCGTTTTAAGACGCGTGCGTATGAATAGCACGAAAAATTGTCGTTATGGCAACCGCTTTAGTGATCGTATTATTTTGTATAAGAACCAGAGCAGCGCGGCTGTGTCTACTAGAGTTTCGGTTCCGGGTTCCCGGGTACGGGAATTCCCGGGAATATTGCCGTTCTCGATCCCGGGAAATAAATGTTGTATTAAAAACAACATAAGTAAGAGGCTCACTTAAATTTGTTGCTCTACCGCACGCAAACTATGTGTGTGTGAAACATATTCCTGCTTGGCATAATGTTAAAATCGAGTAGTTGGATGTTTTCACATCAAATATTTGATTGCAATAAGTATTTACAAATTTACTAAAATTCGAATGCACATCAAAGAGCACACCGAATCTTGAGTTGTTGTAATGATCACTTCTCACAATACAGCCTACCTCAACAGAGAGTGTCTAAAGTTCGCAGCAGGCTGAGCGATAAATCCATAGATGCATTAGCCTTCTTAAAAAATAATTTTTGTTATTCTTAGATATTAAACATGTAGTTTTTCTAATCTGAACACTGATAACAACTTTGACTGTGTTGTTTTAAGTAAAAAGGCCATTAATTTCATCAAAATTTAAAATTCCCGATTCCCGGGAATGAAAAATACGCACGTGTAGTGTACCACAACCACACCACAACCCTAACACGTGGGCGGAGCGCATTTTGTATTGGAAATGAATAGAACAATTTATTACTTGTACCACATTTGGCCGTCATTATATCCACCGCGTGAGTGATACCAAGACGACGACGACGCTGCGAACTAGCGACCAGCCACATCGCATACTACGTAACCACATCACAACTACTACTTAGCGGCAACGCAGCCACATCGGCATTTTGTCGCACAACCACAACGCGACTGCAAAAAGCTGCATCGAGACTATACAAATGTGAGAAGAAAATATCAAAACGATGTCAAAATACAACAATAAAAATCTCATGTTTCATATATATTATTCTTTTAGCATTGTAGGAAACAGCTTATAACATCGCAAATTATTTTTACTCTTTTGCATTCACAATGCAATTTTTATTATTGAAAAATTTAAAATGAAGTGTTAGAAAAAGTCGACCCGTGTCACAGCTAGCTCCCATGGGACTGGAACCCACGACCTTTCACTATCAAGGCGAATGCTCTATATAGCTTATATTTGCAAAAAGTTATTCGTAAAGATGAGTTCAACAAACTGTTTTATGATTTTCATTAGAAAAAAATATCTTAATTTCGTCGAGCAAAATCGGTCAATTGCTTCAAGTGAAATAGCCGCCAAGTTTCGGTTGATTTGGGCAAATGCGAGAGAGTAATGTGATTGTCCGACGCATTACAGACTACTTGATATTGGCCAGCGCGCTATTCAACAAATGTCGGGGCAACGCTTGATGTGTGGTCCAATGTATGAGATAAGAAGATATACAATTTAAGAGTTTCTAGGACAAGATCTAGGACTAGGACAAGATCGCCTTCTGCGCCAAAGGTCTCGGGTTCGGTTCCCGAACAAGACAAATATTTGTGTGCATGAATGAACATGTTTAGGTGTTTAGGTGTAACAGGTCTGGGTGATTTCTTTGTAGGTAGATATATTAAGTATGTATTAAGAAACAGAAGTATTTAAGAATAGGTATATTTATCCGTTATTAAGCTTTCCATGACACAGTTTCTTTGGGCTTAGATAATTGGAGTGACTGTTAGAAATTATTTATATATTATTTACTTTTAAGATCCTAAGGCAGGCTATATTTAATACATACTAATTTAAAAATACATAAGTAGAGAGAATAACAAGGAAGAGCGAGCTAGAATTAAATAGCCAATAACGATTTTTTTGTTTCACAAAAATAGTCAAATCAAAGTTTGTATTTGAAGGTTAGAAAAAAAATAACAAGTTGGAGCTATTTTAGGTCAAAACATCTAATCCCAACCTTAGTAAAGCTTGTTGTAGATACAAGGCACTGATACATAATGCTTATCCTATTTATAAAAAAAAAACGGACAACCGTACCTACATCTATACATACAGGGTGTTAGGGGCACCTTTGCAAAAACTTTAACCATGGCTTCAGATCATCATTCTGAACAACGTACAGCAAGATTTTTTGGCGTAAATAAAAAAAACGACTTTTCATACAAATTTAGCAACTAATCAGGACATTTTGTATGGAGAGTCGAAATATTTTTTTTCATTTCCGACAAAAAATCTTGCTGTGCGTTCTTCAGCATTATGGCCTGAAGCCATGGTTAAAGTTTTTGCAACGGTGCCCCTAACACCCTGTATAATAAAGCTATAGAAAACATTAACCGACTGTGTCACTACACGTTTGACCGCAAAATTAAGTTGGTTTGTAATAGGAAAATGAGGAAATTTAGAAGAAAAAAACAAAATTATCAATATATTGGTATTTGTTGGTAAAATATACGTAATAATTAACATTATAACCAAATTTCAAGTTTGTAGATCAATTAGAAGTTAAATTATGACCGCAAATATGGGTTTTTTTGATTACCTATTTTAATGGCTATATTTTTTATGATTTCATTACAAATGTATAGTTTTCAGATTTTCCCCTGTACTTACATGTAAACCTGAGTATATGGTTTTAATTTCAACTCGATACCTTTAAACATTCCCGAGATAAAGGGTCTTGCTCTTGACAGACAGATGGACAGACAGACAGTCAGTTAATGATTTAATTACAAATGTATTGTATTGTTTTCAGATTTTTCCCTGTACTTGTAGTATAAGACGATATTACTTGCCAAATTTTAAAGTTCAAGGTCAACGGGAAGTACCCTATGAATTTTGATTCCCTTGAGAATGTCGAAATATGCGTTTTTTGCGGCATACACGCCCAAATCTTTTCGTTTTCTTTACGACTCAAAAGTTTTTTTTTTTTACAGCTTCAAGGGACCGTAGACCTTAATATATGGTTTTAATTTCAACTCGATACCTCCACGCGTTTCCGAGATAAAGGGTCTTGACAGACAGACGGACGGACAGACAGACAGACAGACGGACAAAAAAGTGATCCTATAAGGGTTCCGTTTTTTCCTTTTGAGGTACGGAACCCTAAAAATGGAGATTTGCTCCTTTAGCTATTTTTTATTTTCCAAACACGCATAAACGGCTTAAGGATTACATCGGATTAAGATGAAATTTTGTAACCCAAAACACGGTGCAGAAGGCATCCCTACAACTGTGGTAAAAAGGGCGTATTATTTTAGTATTAAGCTCGTGGCGCATCGTTGAAGTTAAGTGATTTTTGCCCTGGTCAGTCACGGGATGGGTGACCAAAAATTAATGGCTCGAGCTCCTCCATGCTATGGAAGGCAAGATAAGCCGTTGGTCCTGGCTGCGTTTCCAGCCATTTGAGATCCGCATTAGGTCCGCGTGGCAGGTCGTAGCCCATTCTCCTTTATATCCATCCTTTAGGGAGGCCTCAGCAATGGGGACTAATAATGGCTGATTATGATGATTGGAATATTTAAGAATTACACTTTTATAAAAACGTGCATTTCTGGCATATTGTGAAGCACCTTGGCTCCTGGAAAGAAACGTCCGGAATAAGTAAGAAAAACCATAAAAGTTTCTCAGTAATTTTTCTTTTTTGCATTCCCAATGCAATTTCTATAATTGAAAATAAAGTAGGTATTAGAACAATCGACCCGCCTCACAGCTAGCTCCGATGGTACTCGAACCCACGACCTTTCACTGACTGGGCGAATGCTCTTACCACTAAGCTACGGAGACGACATACTGAGCGTTTAAATCCGGAAAAAGTTGGTTTTTGGGAACAAGGACTACTTTAGTGCTGATTCCGAATCAAATTCCATTCAGTTTCTTCTTTTGTTTTGTACAATTAGGTATTATTCCTATCTGCCCTAAGTTCTCTCAATTTTATTCCTGTAATACTTCGAGCCACCTTTCCTTAACACGTTATTAATCAAAATTTTACACGGCCCCCAATGGACCCAACTCATCTCTCCCACCTAAATCGCTGCCGCTTGTAACTTAACCGCTAGATTAAGTAATTAAGTCAAAATTTACGAGACCGCACCTACAGGGCCGGCCTATAATTTTGCCTGGACTAGCTTCAAGGAGCTTGGCAGATTTGTTAGGTATTTAAAATAATGCTTGTGTACTAGTACAGTGAATTACTGAGACGGTGAAATTGTTATATTGAATATAAAGGACGTATAAAAATTATGGGTCCTGAAGGGAAACTGCCTCGAATCCTTTAGTTACTTAATTTTACTGAAACGAAAGCATTTTTTATTTTTAAAAATAAATAAATAAATAACTTCTTACATTCACACCAATTATCTAAGCCCATTTTAATTTCATTAAGAAACTGTATCATAGAAAACTTGATAACGGATAAATATATACTTAAATACTTTTTGTTTGTAAATACATACTTAATATACATAGTAAACACCCAGACCAAGACAAATAGACATGTTCATGCACACAAATATTTGTCTTGTTCGGGAATCGAACCCGAGACCGCTGGCGCAGAAGGTGGTTAGCCTACCCCTGCGCCAAATCGGTCGTAAAAGAAACTAAACCTAAAATTAGAAAAAACGGCATCCTGTACTTTTTCGCATCAATCTATGAGGACGCTCCATATCTTGGATCAAATCTCTCTAACAAACATGATGATTAAATGAGAGGAAAACAACAAAAGATGATGGATTCGAAGATGAGCAGAGTCGATGTTGCACTTTTGAGGAAATGCTGTTTTTATCTTTGAATTTAGTTTTGTTTCAGAAGAACGTTTCCTTTCAGTAAAATGAGCTAAAAAGGATTAAATGCAGTTCCATCCAGGGCCCATACATTTTTTACATCCTGTATATTGCGTCCCATCCCACGACTACGTCACATGTAGGGAAAGTACTTAAGTACCTTAAATATTGTAAATAGATTTCACTAAACAAACTCTTTTTCTTACTACATCATTATCATTTGATGTAAAAAGGAGTAAAAAGTTTCAATAATATGCTGGAAATATACAAGATATGTATGTCGCTACCATATACAATTCATACAAGATTATGAAGAAATAGATCAAAGGAAAATGTTCATATATTGTGCCTCTGAAAGTAACCTGACTGACAGCAAAGTGCGCAGGAAATTGTACTTTGACTTGACCTACAAAAATTGAGCCATTCGGAATTGTTGCTGAACCGCTTAGATATATTTTTGTATGTTACCTAGGTAGGGCAGAAGGTTTTGGCCACTGTACCGGTTTTGGCCACTTTAAGCTCTAAAAGTTTCCTTAACAACTTTTCGCCATTTTTGCTAAAAGGCAATTAAAGTAAGGTATTTTAAGGTAATAATAACAACCGTTAGAATTCTTTATGTCACACGATTTTTTTTTCAATAAATTCCATTCTCTGTTTTATAAAATGTTTTGTATGCATATTTTTTAAGTAATTTGTTTTTAATGAAATACTTTATAAACCTTTGTTTTTTTTACAATTAAATTGTTGTTTTGCAATTTATTGGTTTCTAGCGCTTATTGATTTAACTTGGGTTTTGTTTTGATTTCTCGCTCTACTAACAAAAGTTTAACTATCAATAAGTGGCCAAAATCGGTACATTTGGCACCTCTGACACATTTTGTGTAAATATAAAAAAAACTATGGCACTTTTTTAAATTTAATAATTATGTTAGTACCTTTAAAGGTAGATAAATTATATCTTATAATTTAAGATATAATTTGTGTCTTAAATACCTAAGACCATTTAGTACTAAGTGCTTAAAAGTCAAAAACTCCTTAAAGTGGCCACAAAGGGTACCTCTGCCCTACATACATATCAAATCTATGTATTACTGTCGTATTGTTATTTTTTTTTTCACAACTGGTTAGCACTTTGCCTTCATCACACCTGATGTTAAGTGATGATACGGCTGATGGTGGAAACGCACGTCAGACTTCGATAAGTTAACAGAAATCTAAAAAATTGCTTACAGAAATTGTTTTACAAAAATTAGTTCTTACTTTAGTAGATTTAATTTCAAAAGTTTGGACGTTTGTTATTCAATCATGCTGAACACCTGAATGGAACGGGATGAAATTTGGCACAGAGATAGATTATGGTTTAGAATAGCAGATAACCCACTGGGGTCACTAAATTCGCGCACCAGTGGGACAACAAGGAAGATTTATTCCTCGTAGACCCACTGATTGATACCTACTCATGGCTCTGATAACGTTTTTGAAGTTTTTATAGTAAAAAACTTTTTTAATATGATTTTTCTAAATTGTTTGTTCTAATTAATTTGAGTATATCTGATAATTAAAAATTCTTACTGCCGCACTCTGAGACGCCAATTAACTTTAATTGATAATTAAATCTCTATCTTACTCTTTTTTATGTCCAGTATTGAAAAAAGTAGGAAAAATAATTTAATGACAATTAAATTTAATTGACGTCTCTGAGTGCGGCAGTTTATGTTATTAAATTAGATAATACTAATTTTAAGTTATTGGAAATTAAGATATAATAGAATTCAATAAAATGATATCACTGCCATTTGTGTCGGGTATCAATCAGTGAGTATACGAGGAATAAGCCTTCCTTGTGATCCAACCGGTGCGCCAGTTTAGAAGTGCGTTATCATCACTCAGTGGGTCCACGGGAAATAAGTTTTCCTCGTGATCCCACCAGTACGACAATTTGTGGGTCCATGAGGACACAACGATTTTTTGCGGGCGGGTGGGCGGTGCACCTTGCATGTATTTTGCGGAAGTAAGCTACATACATTTATATACACAAGCTACAGCCAATAAATGTCTTTCATTTCATGACATCTCTTTTTTCAATAGTTTGCTCTTATAGATTAGGTATAATATTAACAAGTAAAAAGTTTTAATATTCTTATTTCACCGGGACACTTACAACTAAACAAGTAGCTCTTTAGCTTAGCAACAAATCAAATGTCGAGACATGTCAGTCAACTTTATCGAAGCCTTGCTCTGACAATATAATATGTAATATCATTTCTTTATCGCGTAAGGGCCCACATAAAAGACTTTTGTCACAACAATGCCAACATGAAATGACTTCTAGATTTCAATATTATTTTGTGAATAATACACCGGTAAAGACAAATATTGAAGCTTCTACATAAAAAGACATCACATATTATGATTGCAAATGAACGAAAGAACTTATAATATACCTACTAGCTTTCCGCCCGCGGCTTCGCCAGCGTGGATTACACGTCGTTATCCCGCGGGAATGTGATATATTTCCGGAATAAAAAGTAGCCTATGTTCCTCTCCAGACTAAAAAGTATCTGTTTGCCAAATTTCAGCCAAATCCGTTTAGCCGTTTTGGCGTGATTGAGCAACAAACATTCAAACATCTAAACTTTAACCTTTACTAGCTTTCCGCCAGCGGCTTCGCTCGCGTGGACTATACGATGTTATCCCGCGGGAATGTGATATTTTTTCGGAATAAAACGTAGCCTATGTTCCTTTCCAGGCTACAAAGTATCTGTTTGCCAAATTTCAGCCAAATCCATTTAGCCGTTTCTAAACTTTCACATTTATAATTTTAAATATGGTAGGAATATTAGTAGGAAGTAGCATAAAAATAATGTTTAATAAATAAAAAGTTATCATTGAAATACACTATCGTCAAGGAGAACCCACAGACTAAATTTGTAATACCGAGTCTGACTTCATACATAATTATGTATACACTGTGTACGTATATCAAACTCGGCTACATATACCAGCCGTTTATTAGCAGTTTATATATATGTACATGTACATGAGAAGCCTATGGGTTAGTATTGGTATTGGCGAGAAGGCAATTTCGCGGGACCCTAATAGATCATAGCTGCGGTGACGTCTCGGTCATAGCTCGAGTATTGACCGGCGCGCATTTGTCCATTCAAAGATACTGCTTACAAATGCAACACAGGATTGATTGAAAGTGTTGAATCTAAATATTACTACTAAGTATTCAAAATTATTAAAAATTTTAAGTTTTTGCATTCACAATGCAATTTTTATTATTAAAAATATGTAAAATGAAGTACTTATTAAAAAGTTAAAATGAAAAATGATTTTTTCTATCTATAAGATTAATATAACAAATGAACAAACTTTTGTTCATTTTGGTTGAGGCCAACCTTTTAAGCATAAAATGTTTTACACTTATTACGGGGGGCCACTTTTTATTTGAAAACTATTGAAGTTTTAAAAAAATGTTCTATATATAATCTTATTTTCAAATAAATCTTAAAACCAATCAATTAATACATAGTAAAATTTATAGATAGATTTTTCTGATTAGTGGAGCAAGCACAACATTTTCGTTATGGTAATGGTTTAAACTATAAACTTCATCCTTCAAAGGCTTTCAAAGAGCTACTGTCTCATATCAAATTGAATTTTGATTCCTTAGTAAACCACCAAAAGAGGCGCTGCCCTGGTTTTTAATAGTAGTTTATGTGACTGTCGCATAATGAGGGGTATTAAAACACGAGTGTGAGTTTAAAAAACGAGCCATGGCGAGTTTTTTAATAGTATTCCACGAGTGTTTTAATACCGAGTTATGTGCAGTCTCATACACTACTTTATTTACACTCATTACATTTATTATATCTTTCAAAAATAAAGCAAATCAATATTAATTATAAAATGTGAATTGGTGCCAAACCCCCACTCATAGGAGTCTAGACGGTCTATTCCTTCTAAATTCAAAATTCTAATTTTAAAAACGTTTCTGATTGTTGCCGGCTAAAGAAGAGCTTGAAAAAGTTCGGAGTCAGGGGACGGTAAATCATACGGTTGCCAAGGAGACTGTAAATTTAAGAAATAAAAGTGTTTTATAATGAGTGACAGCTGTATCCGGGTGTTGCATAATGGTCATTATGAAACACCCGGATACAGAAGCTTTATTTCTTAAAGTTGACTATGGCATAAAGTGTATCAGTATACGTGCATGAGTTCATAATTCGAATATTCTAACATGAGTGTAGATAAAGAAAATTATACAACCAGGCTAACCATTACACCAAAACGATACTTTTTCGTAGCTGATCTTAAATACACAAAATTCACTCAATTTTCTTACAAAAATGTAATCACAACTACAAATTTTCTATAAAAAAATATCTCATTTCAAAGTTTAAAATCTAAAAGTATCATCGTACTTCAAGCGAGTCAGCAGAATTTAATATCGTCCGTACGTAACATACAAAATGGTCGGTTCTACGCCGTAGCGGCTACGTGCTACGCTCTACGTAGCCGTTTGGATCGCTAACTGTGCGATTTCGTAGTACGCGATTTAACCGCCCGTGAAAGATATGGAAGGGATTACTATAAAATTTAATATGTCGAAAGTTTAAAGAGCTCTTAGCTCAGCGGGAGTTTGCGAAAGTGAAAAATTTATAATAAAAAAAGAAAGTAGTTACTGCAACTACGCGTACATAGAAAAGCAAGTTTAAAGCTTAGAATTCTGGTTTTAATATAATTTTTAAGGAGTTAAAAAAGTGCACAGGACTAACGAAAAGTTAACGATGAATCTGGATTAAACGCGTCTGAAGTCGCGGGTATCACCTAGTATTTTTTTTATCCACAAGTGGTGATAAGGCTGAAGGTGGAAGCGCACTACTCCCGGAATCCTCAATCACTGAGGAACTGGCTATATTATCTCTAACTGCCGGAATACAATAATGCTGAAAACATCATTGTTATGCCGTCAGACTTAGATAAGTTGGTGTTAGCTAGCCAGGCGGACTAAGAACAAGTCCTACCACCCACCAAGTGTAATATTGAAACTTAATAGGATGAACAAAATAGTTTAAAGTAGTCTGCCTCCAGTGAAGCTCGTAGTGTAGTGGTAAACGCGCTTGGCCTGCGATCGTTGAAGTTAAGCAACTTTCGCAATGGTCGGTCATGGGATGGGTTACCAAAAATTCATATCTCGAGCTTTTCCATGCTTCGGAAGGCACGTTAAGGCGATACTCGGAAAAAATATGCTATATCGAGATAGCAATGAAAAAACAACGCGCGCGGGAGCGTTACCGATTTTGCCGATTACGCAAAAAAACACAAAATCACTTCGTATTCAAAAACTATAATGATTTTTAAAAAATGCTTCTATACGATCCTAAATATTATTGGTGTCCACTAATTAAACCAATTTTCAATAGTATATGTATCCCCATTTAAGAATAATCTTGATATTTCTTATTTTTAGAGGTATTTTCGAAAATAAAAAGTGTCGAGCCAAAATCATGAAATCGTGTTTCTGAAACTATACGATTCTAGATAAAGGTATGAAGAAATATATATCTTATTACCAGATTTATAACAACTCTAACCGTCCTATAGTTTTATATCAAAGAGTCCAAACTTTTTCCGAGTAGCGCCTTAAGCCGTTGGTCCCAGCTGCGTTTGCATTCGTTAACACTCTAGCATTGTTCCAGTTCAGCAAGCTATGAAGTACGCCTGCGGCTCCCAACGACCCCGCCCCGCGGCAGGCCCTCACACAAAATTAAACATGTTTTTTTTTCACTCACTGTATGCGCAAGCAGACATATTTTTCCTTATTAGAAGGCCAGTAGTACAAAATATATGTGTTTGAATTTAGGGGGTCACAGCGGATCCCACGGCGTGCTAAAAGCATTTCTTTATTTCTTTATTTCTCATGGTACACTAACAAAATACATACATAGACATTTCATATTAATTTTACGCAAAAATTTTGGACGTGTATGTACCTTTATTACAGGTATACACAACATTTTCAAACATATATTCTACTCAAGACCAAAATTACTTAAAACTACACAATTCAATCATAAAGTATCCAAAACAAACTAATTAAAACATGGAAGTACTTAAATTACCTAAACTTAGCATTCTTAACTAGACGCCGGAGGACCCCACGGCTTGCTGTAATATTTTTTCATTTTGAGTGATGGTCCACCGCAGCGGAATCGCTGAGTCGCAGCAACGGATCCCATGGCAGTGAGAAATCCACATTGGGCCCGCGTGGAGGGTCATGGCCCATTCTCCTTATCCATCGATAGTCCTGTGCCCCAGCAATTGGGACTTATAATGGATGATGATCATGATAAAATCAGCCTCCACAAAGCATAATTAACTCAATTGACCTATTCTTCACTGTAATTTACGTGGACATAAAGTTATTGTGTTATATAAGATTTGCCGCCCTGTCAGATTATCACAATAAGGAAAATGTACCAAAGAAAAAAAGGAACCTTCGAGAAAACTAATCGAAGTTGTCCCATAAAATGATTATTATGAGTTCGGAAGCTCAGTGAGACATAAGTCATTATTACGGACATCATATATTTTTTCCTGTAGATATTTTTTCCTCGTCGTCAGTGTTTTGGTTTTTTATCAATAAGACATCTTGTTAATGTGAAATGGAATTGGGAGATTGGGCCTTCATTTAAAGTCCTTATATGTCCTTATATGGGCATAATATGGTTAGCCGGTAGCCTTCAAGGACAGGAAGATGATGATGATCTTATATATGTATAAATTTTTAAGTACTTATATATTTACCAGCAAAATATTAAAATCTCATAATTTTGATTGTATGGCAGAGTTAATTTTGCCCAAATCGCCTTTATACAGTTAAACTCCGTGTTGTTTATATTACTTCTTACAAAAGCGTTTTTTTTTCGAAAGTATAAGTAAACAAATAAATAATTGCGAACTCAATAATTAAAGTGACACCATACAATTTTTGTAGATTAAAGCGGGTTTTTTATTAACACTTTGTAGAGTATAAATTTTTTGTATTGTACAAATCTAACGGTGTCTCCATTTTGTTCACAGGTAATGCTTATATCTGCGAAATAACTGAGATGGAATCAAATGAAATCGTAAGGCGTGTTAAGATTTGTATATAGTATAATTTGCTTACATTTTTGATATAATTTTCACTATCATTTTTGAGTATCCACTACAAGGTTTTTTTTATTTTGATCTGTTTGTTAATGTGGGAAAAATCGTGGAAGTGAAATATGCATATAGGTTAGGTTTGGAAGACCTTTCGAAATATACGTAGTACAATAATGAATAATGTAATAATTAATTACAGCCATTATACGACCCTACTGCTGGGGACAGGCTTTACTTATGGATGGATAAGGAGAATAGGCCATGACCCACCACGCGGGCCCAATGCGGATTGGTGGGTATTAACGAGTGCAACCACAGCCGGGATCAACGGCTTAACGTGCCTTCCGAAGCACGGAGAAGCTCGAGATTGTAATACATTTTTGGTCACCCATCCCGTGACGTACCATAGCGAATATTGCTTAACTTCAATGATTGCAGGCCAAGCGCGCTAATCACTGCGCCACGGGCTTCTGAATACTTAATTACAGTCAGCAAATTATCTTGTCATTAAAATTAAAGTTTTAAGTGCTACTCAATACTTTTAGCGAAACTGAGAAATCAGTTTGTTCAGAATCGAGAGTAGAATCGTCGATTCCACACATTTTAGATATGAGTTAAATAAAATAAAAATAAAAATTGCCGCTTCTAAAAATGTTTGTATTGCCTATTTATTAAATACGCGCGCGACCCGTCACGTGCTCTCTTACGTCATAGTAGAGCTTAAGCCCTAGTTCAAACGACACGGCGGGAACCGCGCGGTTTGACACGCGATTTTCGTAACACTGCTGTCAATATTCCACAAGTTACTTACCCCGCTGAACCTGAGCGAGTAGTGTATAACAAATTGCGCGGTTTGACACGCGATTTTCGTTACACTGCTGTCAATATTCCACAAGTTACTTACCCCGCTGAACCTGAGCGAGTAGTGTATAGCAAATTGCGCGGTTTGACACGCGATTTTCGTTACACTGCTGTCAATATTCCAAAAGTTACTTACCCCGCTGAACCTGAGCGAGTAGTGTATAACAAATTGCGCGGTTTGACACGCGATTTTCGTTACACTGCTGTCAATATTCCACAAGTTACTTACCCCGCTGAACCTGAGCGAGTAGTGTATAGCAAATTGCGCGGTTTGACACGCGATTTTCGTTACACTGCTGTCAATATTCCACAAGTTACTTACCCCGCTGAACCTGAGCGAATAGTGTATAACAAATTGCGCGGTTTGACACGCGATTTTCGTTACACTGCTGTCAATATTCCACAAGTTACTTACCCCGCTGATCCTGAGCGAGTAGTGTATAGCAAATTGCGCGGTTTGACACTTTTAATCTAAGCCTATAATAAAATGCAATTGATTTATTTCCATTGGCGGCGCCACTGAGCTCATCGATACTAGGGGTGGGTTGGAACAGGTAAATTGCTGAACCTGTTCCACCTGTTCCTGTTCTAGCCAGACAACAGTTTCAGAAACCTGTTTCAAAATAACAGCCTGTTATATTACAACAATCAAGGTAGAGAATAGTAACTAAAACTAGCATGATTCAAAAGCAACAACCTCATAAAATGGCTTCAGATACAAGTTCCTGAAGTGAAAACCATCCTTCATACTTGCAGGCTTAGGACTGACAGCTCGATTGTACACTTTAATGTGACTTTTATACTAAATAAAACATAACTTTAGTAATCAAACAAAAGACATTACATTAAATGTGATAAGAACTAATGTAGCGGATAAAAGAACTAATTTACTATCTACTAATTTAACTAACGAATATTTTGTAACTTATTACCATTCTACAGTTTCATTATATATTATGCTACCTACATAGTATAAGTTTTTCGTAAAAAAAATTGTTTAAATGACAAGCTTTTTGTTGACTGTACTTTAATATTGTATTGTCATCCAAACCACACCTGTATGCAAAGTTTCAGTTCAATCAGACACTGGGAAGTGGTACAAATAAAACTTGCAAGATTTGTCCCCCACTAACTAACAAACTAACTTATTCCCGAAGGTTTATGCATACTTACAAATTTTTAGTAATTTTTTTATTTTTATGACAACCTTTTTTGCTGACTGTACTTTAATATTGTATTGTCATCTAAACCAAAACTGTATACAAAATTTCAGCTCAGTCGGACACTGGGAAGTAGGTCAAATTAAGCTTGCAAGATTTGTCCCCCACTAACTAACTAACTAACTAACATGGCAAGTTAATAAAAAGGTTGTAAAAACATTTTAATTTAGTATTTGTATAATAAAGAAAATCCCATGTTTTGTGATGAAGCCGTCAAAAAAGCGTCTTCATTGCGAACGCTGGCTAAACCGTATGAGATAGCAGGTACATCAAAATAATATATTATGGAATGGAATAGTATACCATTGTAAGGTCTACAAAAAAGTCCGCAATACCATATATCTATCTCCTATACTCGATTCACAGTAACCCTTTTTAACTTTTTATAAATAGAACTTTATTTGTAAAGTTAATTTCTCTTAATCAGTATTAATCCTTATACAAATAATATGTTAGTTACCTTGGCCATTTGATGTAGATAAAAATTGTCCCGTACATTATTTCATTTAAATAAATACTTTAAAAGTAATCACAGATTTAAAAGTACTATCACTGTCAAAGCACCAAAAAACTGTTTAAAGGACCCCGTGCAAAGCCGGGCCGGGTCGCTAGTGTATATTATAATTGCAACATCTTTTTTTTGTTGTATTGTCATTTTCAGTTCATAGTTCAACATGTGGATGTGTATCCGAATGCCAATTAGAGAACAGGTAGAGAACAGGAACTCGCACTATCTCTTTCTAACAACTGTTACCATCATAGGTCAGAATAGGAAAGAGCATGTTCCAATCCACCAGCCTGTTGTGCGAAACAGTTGCACTGTCACAACAGTCAACCTGTTACGAGTGCTATCTGTTCTCAGTCTGTTTCTGTTGTGGGTGGAACTGAAACTGTTACTAGTGCCAGCTGTTATTGGTCTGTTGTGGAACATGTGGAACAGGAGGAACAGTTTTTTGACTTTATACAGAACAGTTCCAAGCTGTTTTTATATGAAACCTGTTTTATTTGCCTGTTCCGATATATACGCCTCACTCCTAATCGATACACCTTCCCGACCGAAATAGGCACGCTAACGCTTGCTCGGCCGCGCGCGATACACTTCACGCGGACGCAGAGGCAGCCGGCAGTGAACTGTGAACTCGCGAGCGCCCCGCGAATCGAAAATCACTTAAAATTCAATTAAAAATTAAATAATAAAATTTTTACACTTATGACGGCCGGAATCCCTCGGCTAGACATAGATAATTATTTTCGTATATTTTTCATTTACTAAAACCAAGTATACTGCAAGTAATACGATATTTGGATCTTACGATTAGACGGATGTTTGGGATTTTATTTGACACAGTAAAATATCACCAATCGAAAAAAAAACGGCCGGAAGCACTAGATAAATAACTCTAAAATAACACATATTTTTTCCAAGTTTTAAGTACTTGTGATTTGCGAGCAATCCATAATTTAAAATACCCTATTTTGGGGAATGCCCGCCTTAAAATACATAAATTAGTTGGGGTATATGGGCATTTCGGTTATTGCATTTAGTTACACGTTGTACTTATAATGGTTTTGAATAAACTAGTCCATTAGTTCATTTCGGAATCAGATCAAAGTACTTAAACGATAACAACTGATACCTTCGTATATTCGTATTCGTATGTTAGTATTTAAGTGCATTTTTATTTCTCAATAAAATATCGAATTTATTTAACAACTTTTCACTAAAAGCATTGTTTGAGCGATGGTAATTAAATATCCCAATATTAATTGAGTATGAAGGAAAGACAGCTTAATGGACAATCACAGTAACTTGATATCGTAATGCGATATTACGGTTTACGTAAAAACGTAGTGCTTTTTATCTCTTATGTGAAATTGATGCGTTGAATTAAGAATGACATGTGCTTTATGGATGATGACAGTAAAGCTTGTACAGTAATACATTATTATAAATATAAAGGAAGATGGGCGTTTTGGTCTAACTTACTAACTCCGAAATCACAGCAAATTGGTCAAAGTCGTCATAGTAAATCCTACTAAAATCCTACTAATCCTACTATCCTACTAATGTTATAAATGTGAAAGTTTAGATGTTTGGATCTTTGTTTGTTTGTTACTCAATCACGTCAAAACGGCTGAACGGATTTGGCTGAAATTTGGGACACAGATACTTTTTAGCCTGGAGAGGAACATAGACTACTTTTTATCCCGGAAAAATATTACGGGATAACGCCGTAAAGTCCACGCGGGCGAAGCCGCGGGCGGAAAGCTAGTCTAAAATATAAATGTGAAAGTTTGTGAGTATGGATGTATGTTTATTACTCTTTCACGCAAAAACGAATGAAATTTGGAACAGAGAGATTATAGGCTGGAATAACACATAGGATTCTTATTATCCCGATATTCCCACGGGAACGGGAACCACGCGGGTGAAACCGCGGGCGGCCGCTAGTAATGTTTAATTTGGAAAGACCTTTCCAACGACACTACAATTATTGGTATTGGACATGAGATCCAGGTTACATACATTTCTGCCCATCATTCCTTCTAATTAATTTGAAATATTATATGATCTGAGATTTGAATACACACAATACAATGTAAATACAAACTCACTTACTAATAACATTTGGTATTAAATGCGTGACGTGATCTTTCAAGATCTTATCTAAAAAATTCATCTTCAGATTATTTCAGTGATTTAAGTGCATAGTAGTGATTAATCACCTTAGTGGTCTAGTGGTTTACACCACCGATTTCAGACCCAGAGGTCCCGGGGTCGATTCCCAGCGGGGGAACATAGTTGTATTCGGTTTGGTAGCTGGACTTCTTCTTAGTCCGCCGGGCTAGCTACCACCATCTTATCTAAGTCTGATGCCATAACGATAATGTTTTCAGCATTATTGTGTTTCGGCAGTTAGAGATAAAATTGCCTATTCCTCAGTGTTTGAGGATTCCGGGAGTAGTGCGCTTCCACCTTCAGCCTTACCTTCACTTAACATCAGGTGTGATGAAGGCTAAGTGCTACCCTGTTTGTGGATAAAAAAATAAAGATAACTCACCAAGTGTTCGCATTTTAACATTAACATGGAATTTCACGGATATTAAATATTTTTTCTAACTCAAACATAAAAAGTTACTTCACAATCTTCAAGTTCTAAAAATACATCTTAATAAGCAAAGTTAGAGAAGCGTACATTTTTCAAATTTCAATTTTGCTTCAAGAGCCTGTAGCGCAATAGTTAGCGCGCTCGTTCAAGTTAAGCAACTTTGGTCAGTCAGAGGATGGGTGACCAAAATTTGATTTATGTCGAGCTCCTCCTTGCTTCGGAAGGCACGTGAAAGGTCACAGCACATACATCAACTCGGAAAGGGATCGTAAACGTATCAACTCGAGCGGTTCAGTATTCTTTGTATGAAACCCCCTACTGCAAAGCACACTAATCGGAATCGTAACGTAATCGCCTCGCCTCGGGACCAGCTCACGAACCGCTTTGCGGGTCGCTCAACTTGCTATCCCCGCGCTTACCGCTAGTCGTCCACGCGCTCACGTCTCTCCGTACCCAAGCTTAAAATACTAGCTCTACGCACAGTGGTCTGAAAATGAAAATAAACATTTTTTTTTTTATTTTTTTTTTCTCATTTTTTTGACATTTGGTTACGTGCTTGCGTTAGGTTGACGCCTGGTTGACGGCGAGGAGAAAGGCGATACGGTGTCGATCCCTTTCCGAGTTGATGTAATGTGCTGTGTCCTTAAGGCTGTTGGTCCCGGCTGCGTATGCAGTCGTTAAGGGCAGGATCTTCGAAATTAACCTATTTTTGATTCAAAAGTAAATAATCAAATATTCTTTATTTTGAGCAGATTAAACAATATATGTTGAAGTTTATCAAAACGATCTTGATTATTTTGTGGCTAGAAACACGATATTCGTATCTTCACTTGACTATAAAAAAAATCCAAAGCAAAGTTTTTTTTAATTATTTTTATATTTTTGTGGATAATATACTTAGATTATTAATCTCTAACTCACGAATAATATATAGAAAAATAGGTAATAACATATAGAAGATTATTCTCAGGCTACTTTAAAAAAAAGTGAATTTATGCTCAAAATAATAACAAAAACATTGAAAAAATTGAAAAACTGAGGTTATTTTCAGTACTCTTCAGTCTTCACACATAAAGAAAAAGTAAAAAACAGAGTTTTTGGAAGATCCTGCCCTTAATACCTACCAATCCGCATTGGTCCCGCGATGTATGTCACGGCCCATCCATAAGGTCTTTGCCCCAACATTGGAGACATTAAACGTCTGATGGTGATGAATATTGCTTCCAAAACGCGTCTTCTTATTAAGTCTGAGTGCCTAAAACGTGCGACGCTACAATAACTTAGAATATTTCACCCTAAATTCCTGTGTAATAAGGGTGACATCGGCTTGACATTGACTAATGAAAGCAGGAGTACGTTATTTATGGTGCCAGTGTTAGCGACGAGCGATTTTCGTCAGTTGCCTTATAATTAATGTTAGTCTTCATCACGGTGGCTTTTATTTATATAAGTTATATAATTTTGTTATACTTACTCTGTTAGGAAACAGCTGTGTTCAAGTCTCTGTACTGTATCTTAGTTGATGGTTATGTTTTAGAACCTTTTCTTAATTTTTCTCTAGTTTAAAATAGTTAGGTATAGGAAAAAGGTGATAGTAAAAAACTACGAGCCCTATAAGTAGCTTTCAGGCGGTATTCGAACCCGCGCCTCCGGGATCCGGCCCGATGCTCTGACCAACTAAGCTACCGAAGGGCCTTCACGATTCGTTGAATTTTGCTATCACTTGTTACGCTGTAGGCCAGCGTTGCTTCATCAACATGAGGAAACCCTCGCATCCGAAAGAAACATTTTTACAAAATTGTTTAACAATCGATTAAGATGAAACAGCTATTAAATTGATATTTTTAAATTATTTTTTTGCATTCACAATGCAATTTTGTAAGTAGGTGCTTATAGGAAAAAGGTGATAGTATAAAACCACGAGCCCTATAAGTAGCTTTCAGGCGGGATTCGAACCCGCGCCTCTGGGGATTCGGCCCGATGCTCTGACCAACTAAGCTACCGAAAGGCCTACACGACTCGTCGAATTTTGAACGCTGGTCTACAGCGTAACAAGTGATAGCAAAATTCGACGAGTCGTGACCGTTCTAGGATGTCTGCTCTATCAGGGGCTGGTAGCGTAAACGTCGTTTCAAATTTGGCAATTTTTTATAAAAACAGCACATGTCAAAAAAAGGAAAAAACCATAATTATATAAGTATTGTGTTTTTTTTGCAGAAACGACATGTGTTGTTTTACAGAAACAACTATGACTTCTGTTGTTTTTGGTGGAATCAAACAAACTTTAAAGGGGTATAACTTTGTACATAATATGATGTTTTTGTGGAAACGCAATACACAGTGAGAAAGGTTAGCAATCTGCCTAATAGATGGCATCAAAATCACAATGGAACGAAAAGTTAAAAAGGAGCTCTACAATTGCATTGTGTTTAGTCGTGCTAGAGAAAAACTTAAAAAAAAAACAAAAAAAAAATACATGTTTCACGCCCGACTTCAAAGTACTCACGTTATTTGGTATGAATACAGTATGAGGTATTATTTCTTATTTTTTTGTGTTTTTTGAAGGCGGTTTAAAAGAGATTAAGTAGGTCGATTCTTTACAATTCGAACACCATTTCGCAAACGCAAACGAAACCGACGTTCTTTTTCGCCAGAATTTCACTTCTTTGCTATGAATTTGACATAAGGACTGCGGAGTGAAGGTTAACTGATGGCAGTATTAACCCTATATTACACATCCTGGGTATGGGTGTTATCCTCAAAATCACACTGAAAACCTATTTTTATAGTGTCAAAGGTCGGATGCAATGAACTAAATATCGGGTAAAGGTCTTCGGTCCCCAATAGACATTTGGAGGTCGCCGCAACGTCGCCATTACGTTACTATCACGGCAAAAGGACCCACTTTATGCAACTCAGTGTCGTAATAGAGTCATGTATAGGAAAAAAAGAGTCATGTAGCAGTCGTATAGACCATTTTAGTGTCGTTTAGAGGTTGTATAAAGGTAGTTGGGCTTTAAGTTATTTTAAGTTGTTAAACTGGACGAATTGCGTATTGAACCTACGTCTAACAAATCTTTCAGTCGATTACGTAACTTTCACTGTTCACCGTTTGTTGGGTCTCCAACACTGTGACCACACCCTCACACCTCACATTCGGAAGCAAACCCGAGACGATCTGTATTGGCTTTCGATTCATATTGTTATCTCCTCCACCCTCGATCCATTATCGACTTTATGCCTCGATAACACTGACTATAATGGCTCGAAGCTTGATGGCCACTCAACCAATGTTATGTTAGTACTTAAGAGGAACGGAAGGGAATTTTCTTGGGCTACTTAGTGAAAGGTTCAGGTTAACTTAGCTTGAAGTACATAACTTCTGAATTTTGTGATTTTATCTTATTAGGCGCCTTTGGGGGTACGTGGTTCTAATGATCGCGTGAGCGGCATAAAATATAAGTAAGTATGGTTTTGCTTGGTCAGTTCCTACTTATAAGTTAAATAGTGAGATTCTATTTGTTTGAAAGTGCTAATATCTGGCACTAGTGAAGTGAGATTAAAGTAAATAGTAAATAACTTCTAGCCAAAAGCAACTATTATATATTCTGTGCAAAAAGCACAGAATATATAATAGTACCAATAATGCCAAAAGTAAGTCCCCTCACCTGATAGCCGGTCATATTATGACCGCAAATTTCTAGTCGACGTCTGATAGGTGGTCATATTATGACCGCTTGCAAGTTAGGATATCAAGTCTATACCTATAGGTATATTTGGTACCTACCTACTTACTACTATGTGCATTCGTAATTTAACCCTCTTTAGTTCAAGTTTTTTTACGTTACGCTTTAAGTTGTAAATATACCGTAATATAACATTGAATTTGAAGCCCGTGGCGCAGTGGTTAGCGCGCTAAGCCTGCGATTGTTGAGGTTAAGCAACTTTCGCAATGGTTGGTCACGGGATGGGTGACCAACTTCGTGGTCGCTCTTCGGAAGGCACGTTAAGCCGTTGGTCCCGGCTGCGTTTGCAGTCGTTAATACCCACCAATCACTGGGCCCGCGTGGTGGGCCATGGCCCAATTTTCTTATCCATCCATTAGGAAGGCCAGTGAGCCACCAGTGGGGACTTATAATGGTGATGATGATGATGTGTGATTTATGTTTTTTTTTATTTTTATACTTTACGGCAACTTTTCAAGGGGCTTGGTCTTATGTAGGTTCTACTGATGAAAAAGATTTGTTTAATTTTAATTTAATTAACAATACGTACAATAACTTAAAATGTTTTCATTTATTTATCTGTTCTCGTAGATATATTGTAAATCTTTACGTCTTTTTCGCCAAAAGTCTAAGGTAAAGAAGGGTAATAATTAAAATTCAAGAAGAACAGGCAGACTCGTTAGCAGATTGCTTGAATGACATCGAAGATTGTCATTGAGGAGGCTTTATTCAGCGGTGGCTGTCGATAGCGAAAGTGATTGATGGCTATAATATAAGGAGGCTATTTTCAAGATGGTTCAGACACCTAAAGTGTCAGAGGAGAAATACTGTTTGTCATAGGGTAGGTAGAAAGTAGAGCGTTTAACAAGAATTTACATTTAGACCTTTCTTACACAACGATGCCTTACCGACGACTAGAATCCCTTTACACCCGAAATTAACTAATCGCGAGGTTAAAATTTTCCACGTCACGTGAAACTAATTTTTGTAAGTTTGTCATGTCCAAAGTCGTCCACCAAATAGGTCCCTCCAGAATACCAGCGTTGCAGCGTCAGCCTCTTGTCGCTGCAACATTATGCTGAGGATGAGGCCTAGTTGGCGACATGTTGTTTTTTTTCTATTCATGTTTTTTTATGTACATAATATTATACTGTTTTTAAATGTGTCGTCAATAAAATACAGGGTGTTAGGGGCACCCTTGCAAAAACTTTAACCATGGCTTCAGACTATCATGCTTGAAAACGTACAGCAAGAATGTTTTGTCGGAAATGAAAAAAAAAATGGACTTTTCATACTAATTTAGCAACTTAACGGGACATTTTGTATGGAGAGTCGAAATATTTTTTAATAAGAACTTAACTTAACTAATAATAAGACCTTAAAATTACTATTCCTTTTTTGCATTCACAATGCAATTTCTATTATTGAAAATGAATTATTAGAAAAAAATCCAGCCGTCCTCCAAGTAGCTTTACTAGAAATTGAATCCGGGACCTTTCACTGTCCAGGCGAATGCTCTGATCGCTAAGCTCAGAGCATTCGCCCAGACGGATGATGGGTCGTTTTTTTTCTAATATTTCATTTTAATGACGTTAAAAATTTTACTAAACTAGATGACAAAGTATTAATACAAAAATATTATTCTTCCATAAGATTTGAAGGCAACACAAACGCATTACCATTCAAAAACACATTTTACCGGTGTGAAAGATACAGTGTTGGGTTAGGTCGAAAAGTAAATATACGATATTTTGTTAACATAATGTGATAATAGACGGAAAGTTATGTGTGTTTGACTAGCAGACAAATGGGTAGAAAGCTTTTTGTGATATATGTATAAAGGTATGTCTGAAAAGGGTTGAAGTATATTTAGCCATACTAATCTATCCTATTTAATATTTGAAAGTGTGTTTATCCGTCTTTCGTGTCAAAGTGGAGCAACGGGTCGTCGTGATTTTTGGTAAGTTCATAGGCGAATGCTACACGCTCGATAGTTATCACTATATTAGCCGCGATATTTATCGAGTAATAATCTGGATCGCAAGCAGATACACACGATACGTTCGATACGGATCGCGTTAGTACGCCGTAAAGATTCATATAAAAACGACGTGTATTGGGTCAGTGATGAGTGACAATACAAAGAAAGCTTGTGTTGCTATCATAATGGCTTTGAAATTAAAGAGAGAGTGACGATAGATAACAAATCGAAGACTAAACACTCGATAATTATCGCGCGATACTCGATATAGATCGTGGATTTCTGGATTTTTAGAATTCCGTCGATCCGTATCACGATCCGTCGATACACAGTACTACACAGTCGATAAATATCGTGATCCAGGGACCGTACTCTGAAACGCTTATCCGAAACTTCGGTTAGCCCTGCCCTTTTCACTCAATTCTATCCCGACTAGAGCGCGAGAGGAACGGGTATACCGAAGTTTCGGGTTTTGCGTTTCAGAGTAGGCCCTCTGTATCGAGATCCAAATATCGTGATAAATATCGAGCGTGTAGCATTTGCCGTAGGCTTCGATCAACAATAAAACCTTGATCAAAGGTCATAGGCTACTTTCTATCCCGGAAAAGTGTCGCGTTCACGCGGGATAACGTCGTGTAGTCCACTCGGGCGGAGGGTTAGTATTATACAATAGGAGTTAGAAATAACTCTTCATGTTTTATTTACAGGCTGAAAACAAAAAAAAAAAAAATTTTACATTTATGAATAAACTAGCGGATCCTCCCGGTTCTACCCGCGTGGTACCAGTTCCAGTGGGAATATCGGGATAAAATATAGCCTATGACGCTCGGGACGAATTTTCGAAATCTGTCCAGTAGTTTCGGAGCCTATTCGATGCAAACAAACGATCAAAACTTTCCTCTTTATAATATTAGTAAAGATTGTTTAATTTTCAGGCTAATACCAAAAAACCAGTTTCGATGATTTTTTACATAATTAATAAATTAGACTGAAAAGGACGTAAGTAGGCAACTTTAGCTAACTTGCGGAAAGAATGTTTGTAACAAAACTTGTAGTACAATTTAATAAGGTATTTAATAAGGTAAAATGAATCTACTGCTTGTCAGTGATAATATTAAAAAACATAAAATTTAAACATATTATTTTGTTAAAATAAAATATTTACTTAACATTTTTTTTTCTTTTTTTTTTTATCCACAACGGGGTAGCACAATTAGCCTTCATCATACCTGATGTTAAGTGGTGATAAGGCTGAAGGTGGAAGCGCACTACTCCCGGAATCCTCCATCACTGAGGAACTGGCTATCTTATCTCTAACTGACGGAACACAATAATGCTATAAACATCATTGTTATGGTGTCAGACTTAGATAAGATGGTGGTAGCTAGCCAGGCGGACTAAGAACAAGTCCTACCACCAACCAAACCGAATACAATATGTACCCCCACTGGGAATCGAACCCGGGACCTCTTGGTCTGAAATCGGTGGTGTGAACCACTAGACCACAGAGGCGGTTAAAAGTTAAGTCCTTCGTCCTTCCTTCGAAAATAAAAAGCACCAATTACTTTCCTACCATTTTTGTATCGACAAACGGCGTAGCACTCCAGCTTTCATCTCACCTGATGTGAAATGAAGTTAAGGCTCAAGATGGAAGCGCACTATTCCCGGAATCCTCAACACTGAGGACCTGGCTATCTTATCTCTAACTGCCGGAACACAACAATGCTGAAAACATCGTTGTTATGGCGTCAGACTTTAATAGGATGGTAGTAGCTGGCCAGGCGGACTTATAACAAGTCCTACCACCAACCAAACCGAATAAAATATTATGTACTCTCACTGGGCATCGAACCCGGGACCTCTTGGTCTGGTACTGATGGTGTGTACCACTAGACCACAGAGGCGGTTGAAACGTTTTTTATATTGTTTCAGTTACAACATTTATATCCGTTTGTTACCTTTTCTTCCCTGTTTACCATACACCAATAGATTCTCTCCCTCGGGACCATAACAACACACCATTAATACTTATTCTAGTCGCGTCTTTGCTCTATTCACAAAACAGGACATAGTGGAGTTTTAGCAGTAGGTTACAGAAAACAACCGCTAGAGAATGGAACTCCTTGCCTAAGTTTGTGTTTCTTGATAGGTAACAATAGGCCTCCAAGGCCTAAAAGTCGCGGGTAAACCGGTATCTTCTGGGCAAGCGCAATTTATCGTAGAAAGCATCATCGCTTACCATCAGGCAAGATCATCATCAGCCATTAATGTCCCCACAGCTGGGACAGTGGCTTTTCTTATGGATGGATAAGGAGAATAGGCCATGACCCACTAAGCGGGCCCAGTGCGGATTGGTGGGTGTTAATGACTGCAAATTCAGCCGGGACCAACGGCTTATCGTTCCTTCCGATCACGGAGGAGCTCGAGATAAAAAGTTTTTATTCACCCATCCCATGACCGACCATTGCGAAAGTTGCTTAACCTTAACGATCGCAGGTTGAGCGCGCTAATCACTGCGCCACGGGCTTCTCCAATCAAGCGCAAGCAAGCTTTTACCTGTTAATAATAAAAAAAACAGTTTATGATAATGCGGTGTTAGGGGTCAAGGGCACGAATCCCAACCTTAAGAAAAAAATGTCTTTGTTCTCTATGTAGGTGGTTATTGGAAAGGAATAGATTTTTTAAGATTTTTTTCCACAACTCATCGTCAGCCATACGACGCCCACTGCTGAGCATAGGCCTCCCCTAAAGATCCCGCGTCCAGCGGCTTCCCGTGACCGGTCCATCGGTCCACCTTGTAGGGGGCCTGCCCACGGAATTTCACAATCAATTCGAGATAAATTTTAAAAAGACATTGTACCTACCTCATGTAGGTATTTTGGAGTTATTACTCGTAGGTACCTTATATTTTACACACTTCAAATTATTTAAGTTTTTTTCTCTTACAGGATTTAGTGAAAAATGTTCAGCGAATCATTAGAAAAAAATTAAAGTCAATTATAAGTTTATTGCAAATTAAATAAACACACTTCAAGCTATTTAATAATTTCTAAGAATATCGCGCATAAGCGTTCATGGAGTTAATAAAACTATTTTACCTTGACTTCCAAATAACTTACTGGCAACACCCCAACTGGAAACATGACTTAGAAGGCAGGCGTGATTGATGACGTCACGCTTCCGCATCCGCTCAGAATACCGCCAATAATACTCGGTCGAGAATCGATTAAAATGAGTGCGTAGCCAGCAAGAGTTTCGTGTAAAATTTCTTATGTAAATATTATACTTTGGAGTCAAAGGTATTTCTTAGAAAAATTACTCACTGGAAACAAATATTATGTCGCCAAAAAACTGTCAATGTAAGGTGTAGAACTGCGCATATATTTTTGAATCCACAACGGGGTAGCCTTTGGCCTTCATCGCAACTGATTTGAAGTGCGATAGGGCTGAAGATGGCAGCGCACACTCCCAGAATCCTCCACCATTGAGGAAGTGGCTATCTCTACAAGAATTCTGAAAATATCGTTTTTATGGCGCCAGATTTAATTAGTCAGATGTTGGTAGCTAGCCAGGCGAACTTAGAACACGTCCTACCACCAACCATAAATCCTACTTCCTACTAATATTATAAATGTGAAAGTTTAGATGTTTGAATGTTTCTTACTCAATCACGCTAAAACGGCTGAACGGACTTGGCTGAAATTTGGGACACAGACACTTTGTAGTCTGGAGAGGAATATAAGCTAATTTTTATCCCGGAAAAATATCACATTCCCGCGGGATAGCGTCGTGTAGACCACGCGGGCGAAGCCGCGGGTGGAAAGCTAGTAAATTAATAATTGGTTAAATGGGACTTTATTAAATCATTCATTCACAATAGACAACTACTTCCACCGACCTATATATGTGTGCTTCGAAAACAGTCCAACCAACATATCAATGTCGAAACTCCCATATATTCGTAGTCGTGGGAAAAAGCTAGTTGGTAAGATAAACACAATCCTAAACTAATCCTTGTACCTGAATTAGCAGCAAAGTTTAAAGGACTTTAAAGGATTTTTTTACTTTTAAGCACTAAGTACTAAATGGTCTTAGGTATTTAAGACACAAATTATATCTTAAATTATAGATAATTTATCTACCTTTAAAGGTAAAATTTTCAAATTTATAAAAGTAAAATAGTTTTTTTTATATTACACACAATGTGTGAGAGGTGCCAAATGTACCGGTTTTGGCCACTTACTGATAGTTAAACTTTTGTAAGTATAGCGAAAAATCAAAACCAAACCCAGGTAAAATCAATATATTCTTATGCACTAGAAACCAGTCAATTGTAAAACAACAATTTATTTGTAAAAAAAAAGGTTTATAAAGTATTTCATCCAAAACAAATTTCTTAAAATTTTCATGGAAAATATTTTTTCAAACAGAAAATGGAATTTATTGAAAAAAATCTTATGACATAAGGAATTCTAACGGTTGTTATTATTACCTTAAAATACCTTATTTTAATTGCCTTTATTAAAAATGGCAAAAAGTTGTTTAGAAAACTTTTAGAGCAAAAAGTGGCCAAAACCGGTACAATGGCCAAAACCGGTACGCCTGCCCTACTATCCTATTTGAGCTAAACGCCCCTTCTCTTCTTCTTCTAGCCCAAATTTGCGTGCCCAACAGGGTCCATATAACAATGGTCTTTTATTATGTACCTAAAATCTCTGTAAACATTATGGTTTAGCAATAAATGATTTGATTTAATTTGATATATTTCTTTGTTCTCAATGGGTTGGGGTCTCCGTTAAGTGACGCCTTATTCAATGAAATAAGTAAAGTTGAAACAAAATTTAAGCTTCCGCAAAATCCAAAACTTTCCTTCTCAATTTTTATCAAAACAAGCTAGTTTACATAACCCTATAAATTCCTAGGCAAGAATCCACCCGAGATTTTTCCAGACACATATTTTAACCTACCACCGACGAAATGTTTAAACTTGGCAACGACATTGTCGCAACGACAAATATGCCATTTCGATATTCACCGACGCTTTACTGCGCTATAAAATGTAGTAGCAAAAGATGTTTCACGAGATTCCAGCAATGTACTACCAGTAATCTAAAGCTTGTGATAGGAGATCTTAAGAGTTATTGGAAGTAAGAAATTTTAGTCGTTGAAGGAAATTGCTGCGCAGAATTTAAAGTAGTTCAAGATCTTTTTAAACGATGGAAGGGAACAAAATAACAGAAATTGTTTGTCAAATTTTCTTAAATAAAAAATAGACGTTTTCTTTCTATTTTTTTATTTAATTCGCATTAATAATTAAATATAATATTACGAAAATTTCATTTCAATTCTTCAACTACCCAAACAGAAAATAAACACATTTTTGTACAGTACCTACCCACAGCACGAAAAACTTCGTTTATTGTATATAAACCAGAGTAGCGCCTCCTTCGGTCGTACATTTTAACATTTACCCGACCGGGGATCGAACCCGGGACCTCTAGAGATAGCGGCACCTTGAAAACCCGTGCGTACATCACTCGGCCACGGAAGTCGTCTGATGATGATGATGAAAATAACAAAATACAAAAAATACTAATTGTAATAAAACCCCATTCAAATAGTTATAACTCCCTAATCCTACCCCGTCTGAAGCTCATAATTCTTGATTATGAAAACCAAGTAATTTGAATGTAAATTAGATTTCTACATTAATGATATTTACTAAGCAGACGCCCAAAGGTACCTCATACAGTTTCTCAAACAAATAACTGAGTCCTACACAACATAGACGCGTGTGTCCCATCTCTCATTGCTACGTAACCTACATTTCACATAGTGCAACTAAAGACAGTAGGAGAAATATTAATAAAAGCAAATTGTTGTACATACGTGGAAATCAGCGTGAACATAGTGATTAATATTAACTTTACGATTGATATGAATTTATAAACGAATTCCGTGGTAAAAGTATCGGGTCCCGGGTTCTATTCCCGATCGGGTAATATTTTCTCCCGTCTGGATGTGTAATACACATCACTGTTTCTGTTACCATATCACGAGAGCCTTGGTTATTTAATTCGGCATATATTAGCATACATATATTAAATAGAAATAGAAATTTATTTATTAGGGTCGTGACAAATTACAAGGTATCTCTTAAACAATAAATATTGAATAGTTGTTTATGAGAATAAAATATATTAACAAATGACAATAAAGGCACACATTCTTATAAAATGACACGATCATAATGCAGCCAAAATGGTATCCACTAAACATCCCCTTATTAATAAACGAAGAGTAAGCTTACATCTAGCTTAAACTAAAAAGTTTGTTATTTTAATTTTAAGTTTTTTTGCATTCACAATGCAATTTTTATAATAGAAAAATGGAAAATGAAGTATTTAGAAAAAATCGACCCGTCTCACAACTAGCTCCGATGGGACTCGAACCCACGACCTTTCGCTTTCCGGGCGACTGCTCTAGTTGTGAGACGGGTCGATTTTTTCTAAATACTTCATTTTCCATTTTTCTAAAAAGTTTGCTTAGTAATATGACGCTTTGAAGCGACAATCGTAAGGAGTAATATTGCTAAGCAATATTTTTGGGTTAAGCTAGGTGTAAACTTACTCCCTGTTTATTAATAAGGCCGCAACACTATGGTCATAGATCACCAACCGTAGATGCAGCCACCGCAGCCAGATATACTAACTTGCCGAGGAGGCCATGGGTTAAAGAGACTGATAAGGATAGTGGTGTTTACATAAATATTATAGTCCCACACTCCTGACGTCTGTTCCGGTGTCAGCCGTGACAGAAACTGTTTTAGTTCCAAAGATTATCTCCGGAAAAGAAATGCTTGTGGCACTATATTGCTCGTGACTGTATGTCAAATAACATATACAGGATAAATTTTTGACCAGTGCACAAATTTTTAGGATCGACTCAGAATCGCTAAGTGAACAACTTTCTCCTAAAAAAAATGGGTCGAAATACGACAAAAAATTTTGGCCTCCCCATACTAAATCGATCACGTGATCAGTCCGATTTCTATGAAGAGTCAAACAATTTTTGTCATATTTCGACCTATGTTTCTAGGAGAAAGTTATTCACTTACCGATTTTGAGTCGATCTTAAAAATTTGTGCACTGATTAAAAATTAACCCTGTATGTTACTGTTGAACATGCACTATGCCAGTACGCAATTTGCTTGCGGTTCATAACTCGATGTTTGCGACTGCTTGTGTGTCGGGCCGGGCGCATCCCGATATAGGCGGCTAGCACACTGCCTCTGGTTTCCGCACCACCTGACGGAGATGCGGCGAAAGTGTGTTATACACTGCGGGACGAATGTTTAGAATGTTTAACCACTCACGCGTCCAAGCTCGATAGCTGTCACTGCCCTTACGCGTCCGTTCGCGAAATTTTTGCAAAATTTTCGCAAATTGCGAATTTGCAATTCGCAATGTGCCGCTTTAAAGCTTAATATCTAGCAAACTTATACTGTTAATACAAAATAAAAATATGTGTTTATAGCTGAAAGTATAAACTATTATTTTTATTGCATATCAAATTAGAATGACTAATTATTTTTTAAACTCTGTTTTTTTCTCAGTAGGTACATTGTGTGATGTAACTGCTAATGCAGCTGGGACTATAAGATAAGAAGTATAGTTTTGGTCACTCATATCATGATGCACTCTAGTAATTTAAGCCAAATGTGCTTAACAAATTCGAGGCCTTGAGTTCCCAAGAGTAATTTCTAATAATAGGTCTTTACCTATGAAATTGCCGTTTTCTATGGGGAAATTGTAGGAAGTTGGAATCGGCATACAAAGATATTTGGGGGTTTCTTGGACATGTGAACTCCGAATTCAACGACACTATCGAGATATGATCAGACAAAATTATTCTAACTAGTTATTGCCTATAATCACTTTGGACTGTCTTAGAATAATAAAAAAAACTGTTTAAAGCTGTCAAATTGAGGACAACCAAAGAGCGGTACTTTGAAGCAGTTATAAAAAATTTGGACGCGTGTTTAATTATTATTTTCTTAGATGTTTAACATGACGACATACTCTTTTTTCGAAACTGACTATTAATTTTGATATATTGATATTAATTAAAAAATTAGAGACCAATAAACATGTGAGAAAAAGACGGCAATTTCATATGTAAAGACCTATTATCTAAGGTAGAGACACCAAGGAGTACGCGCTACCAAAGAGTACGCAGTGTGTTTAGTCATATGCGACAAGGATCATATTTTGGCACTTGGATAACATTGACAAGAGCGCTAGTTGACTGATTGAACAGCTAGAGAAGAGTTAGTTCCCATTTCGACCGCGGGTCAAAAGATCCTTGTCGCACAGTAAAACTACTAAACACACTGCGTACTCTTTAGTAGCGCGTACTCTTTGGTGTCTCTACTATACTACTGAATCTATATGAAATTTGAACTGTCTGATCATATCTACCGGACGCGTACCGGACGACGTTCCGTGGGCAGGCCCCCTACAAGGTGGACCGACGATCTGGTCAAGGTCGCGGGAAGCCGCTGGATGCGGGCAGCGCAGGACCGATCGTTGTGGAGATCCTTGGGGGAGGCCTATGCCCAGCAGTGGGCGTCGTTCGGCTGACATGATGATCATATCTATCTATCAACTATAAATTAAACTTTTCATTTCTAGTTGTGAGACGGGTCGTTTTTTTCTAATACTTCATTTTCAATATTAAAATGTGTGCATATCCAAAATACAATTTCATTTATACATTCCCAAATCCATACTCCATACCAAAACCAATCACCAAAAAAACAAAAATACAGACTTCAATTTTCAGATAAACATGTCTGCATCGAACATGTCAGTCAATTAGTGAATTTACCCGGAATTGTACTGAAAACGTCAGTCCTTTTCAGGAGCCCACCGCGGCATAATTGACTTACATTTCAGACCGGTTGATTTCTTTCGTTTGCGACTATTTTACCGGAATCAATGATAATTCAAAAACGTTAATGTACTTTTTTTAATTCTACTTCTGTTTCATAATATTTCAGCAGAGTAGACAATAAAAAGCTTTATGAAACAGTTTTCACAAGTAGGAAAAGAAATATCAGAATTAAAGGCTCAAAATGTACATTTCTGTGTATTTCACTAAATCATTTTACGATTATATTGAAAAGAATAAATTGTGAAACTAAAAATGGAATAGGTAATGCAAAAAATGAAAAATTATTTCACTTATTTATTATGTAACTTCAAGTGAGATTCTATAATTTTCGGTTCTCAAATTCTATAATTTTATTGTTTCGAGTAAGTTTTTATGTTACAAATAAAATGGTTTACTCCACTCAAGCAAAAGTTAATTTAACCCCAAACCTTGCCTATAGTTATACCTACAGGTACCCTTAGAATAAAAGCAGAGCAGTAAAAAACTTAGACGATAACTGCTAGCCAATTTAGCCGCTGGCTTCTGTGCGTATTAGCTTGGGCCAAAAATTACGCGATTGGGTAAATTGTAAGGAAGGTGGCTCGGTGAGGTAAGAACAGCTGTTTCTGAGGAAAAAAAACTGGTTGTCTGTAAATTCGGTTTATGGACGATAATTTGACTAACGTGATAACAATATGCCGCTGTCTCTCTTCTACTCGGACGCATTAGCCGATGGAGTGGAAGAGAGATATGTGCGTCACAAGCCGAACGCTTAGGCCGATCGTGCCTCTCTATCGCTTTTACCGCGCTCTCGCTTGCATTTGCGGCAGGCAGTGATTCAAACTTCTTTGGTGATCAAATCTTTATTAGGTGTACCTAGGTATTTTACAGGCTGTATTTCGGGGAGTGTGCTTCTGAGCTGCATGAGCTCATTCCGCCATTCCCTTTCTACCACCGAGAATCTAGACGCATAGCGAGCTATCATCGTTACTTGGTTAACATCCCGCGAATGTGTACCAAGCGCTTTTCTTCTTCCTTTGTGATGCGCACCGCCAAGGAATGGAATGCCCTGCCTGCGTCTGTTTTCCCGAATGACTACAACCCTATAAAGCTAGAGTGAGTAGTTTGCTTCTGTGTAAGCTCGATCCATCTTAGGCTTCTTCTCAACCCTAAGGTTCAGTGTGAAGCCAAGAGCAACCAAAAGGTGATACGAAGTTCACCGGGTCCACTAGTTGGCACATATAAGTGTGGATATTCCCCCATCAATACAGTGGAGAGGCGCCTATTGACGATTCTTGAAAAATGACCCCGAGATAAGTCAAGTGATCAAGTCTTTCATTAAGTGCGAGAATAAAACCTGTCAGAGACATCGAGTCCCTAAGGATCCCTTTGTGCGAACACAAGTATAATAGGCAGATAATAATGATAGACATCACTATAGATTGGGGAGAACCGGATTGGTAGAATGGAGTTTTTAGCAGACTAGGTGCTGCCCGTGGTTTTACCCACATGGTACCCAACCTTGTGGAAATATCAAGATATAATACAACCATTGTTATTCAGGAATAGTGTAGTTTTCTAATGTTTAAAGAATTTTTAAAATCGGTCCAGTAGTTTTGAGTTTATCCGTTACAAACAAACAAACAAAAAATTTATTTATATCTTCTGAAGATTGGGGCAAAACACGTGTAGAGTAGTGTAATCGGTGAAGGTGCAAGTTTTGTAATTTATGCGAACGAAAGCCACATAATATATTTATATTTCACAATGGCTTGGAATTTCCGCTACATGACGCCTGATTCAATCAAATAAAAAATCGAATCTTTATAACATTAGTAAAGCCGCTCGCGGCTTTGCCCTCGTAAGCTAGACGAAGTTTTTCCGTAGGAATTAGATATTTTCCCGGCGTCAAAACTAGCCTAGTATTAGTAGGAGCCAATACTTGAGACAATCTAATTAGCCAGTCCATTAAAGGACAATCCAATGTAGTGAATCATCGTTATTGATTACAACACGATGTCATTATTAGACTGGGTTAGTGAATTGTCTCAGGTATTGCCTTAGTGTAAATCCTAGGTACTTCCTACTATCCTACTTCCTACTATAATTATAAATGTTGTGTATTATAAATGTGAAAGTTTGGATGTTTAGATGTATGTATGTTTGTAACTCAATCATGTCAAAACGGCTGAACGGATTTGGCTGAAATTTGGGACACAGATACATTGTAGCCTGGAGAGGAACATAGGCTACTTTTTAACCCGGAAAAATATCACAATTCCGCGTAATAACGTCGTGTAGTCCACGCGGGTGAAGCCTCGGTGAAAGCTAGTGATGTATAAATGTAGTGTTGTGGCTCAATTTATTTGTTTTGGTGAAACAATTGTAATACTATAGTCATTATTTACTTTTGCTCTCTAGTCCTACTTATCCTACTAAAATATTATAAATGTGAAAGTTTAGATGTTTGGATGTTTGTATGTTTGTTACTCAATTACGTCAAAACGGCTTAACGGATTTGGCTGAAATTTAGGACACAAATACTTTGTGGCCTGGACAGGAACATAGGCTACTTTTTATCCCGGAAAAATATCACAATTCCGCGTAATAACGTCGTGTAGTCCACGCGGGTGAAGCCGCGGTGAAAGTTAGTGATGTATAAATGTAAGTGTTGTGGCTCAATTTAATTTGTTTTGGTGAAACAATTATAATACTATAGTCATTATTTACTTTTTCTCTCTAGTATTCACACAAATCTCCTGGTGCATAATGTTATGAATTTATATTACAAGCTGGAACAACTGTGCTGAACTGAAGAGTCTAACTAAGCACTAGACGAGCGAGCGAAGCGAGCGTGCTCTAACTCATGCCAAGCTTTCAGTGCTTTTTACGAGTTTAATGATATTGCAACCATTAGGAATATTATTATAAGACTTTATGAAATTTTGTCGCTTCTCTGATAGATACAGGGTTGATTTTTGAACACCATCCAAAATTTTAAGCTCGTCTCAGAATAGGGTATTTTACTGTTGTTGAAATGTAGATATTTAATGATGACGTTAAAAAATATTGCAATTAAGAATACCAAATGTGAAAAAATAATTTGAATCTGTTTTATAATAAAAGAATTATAGTCTGTTTGATTTTGACTATAGCTGTCTCTTTCTAAAACGAAATCTTCTATGGCGTAACTATGACGCTACTAACCCACTGACGTCACTAAGATAGCGTTCTGTCCTTGTCTAATTATAAAGTTTGAAGTCCTATATCTTTGAAAATATTCAAGATAATTCAAAATGAAACCTTGTTTTGTGTAGCTAATATTTCGAAAAACATTTTAGAGAAATAAAAAAAAATCAGTAAAATACCGTATTGGTAAGTGGACAACTTTCTTCTAGAAACATGGGTCGAAATACGACAAAAAATTTTGAACTTCCCATACTAAATCGATCAGTATGTCGTAATCAGTCTGATTTGTATGAAGAGTCAACATTTTTATGTCATATTTCGACCCATGTTTCTAGAAGAAAGTTGTTCACTTGCCGATTCTGAGACGAGCTTAAAAATTTGGATGGTGTTCAAAAATTAACCCTGTATTATGAGGTGATATTGACATTCATTCGATGTTTGTTTATAAAACTAACAATAATTATTCAAAGTGTTTTTGTCTGCGAAAAAAGTATAATGTAAAATGTTATACCTAATGAATACGAGAGTCAAAACATACTGATAGATAGATAGATATATTTCATAATTATTCCACCTTTAATTTAATATAATTCTGTAGGGAGCGCTTACAGCATCATTTACAATGCAAACGAAAACACGATAGGTACTTGCAAAGCAATTAATTATGTGTTTCTCAAATTAATTGTAATGAAAGGGTTGAACCGAAAATATTTTCGCCTTGGAGGTAGACTATTTTATGTAAATGTTCTTGTAACTCGTGAACATACTCGAACATGTAATAGGTTTAAAATAAATTAATTTTGAAAAATTTAAAATGAAGTATTTTAGAAAAAATCGACCCGTCTCACAACCAGCTCCGATGGGACTCGAACCCACGACCTTTCGCTATCCGGGCGACTGCTCTAACCTCTAAGCTAGGGAGTCGTTTAGAGCAGTCGCCCGGATAGCGAAAGCTCGTGGGTTCGAGTCCCGAAGCTGGCTGTGAGACGGGTCGATTTTTTCTAAAATTCTACATTTTCATTTTTTCAATAATAAAAATTGCATTGTGAATGCAAAAAAGGAAAATTTTTAATAACTTGCATTAGTTTTACCACATTACTTCGTATCTATCTTCATATATCTATTTTTTTGACATACTGTCCCACCCTAAAAAAGAGTCTACCGTTCGGCTTGATCACCAATTCTAAAGACCGCTCATAATACAGAGTGATTATCTTGCTCTAACGATCTCTTGTTATCTTGAGTTGATCTTGCTACAAACGATGTTTTGTATGACAGAAATAAATAGACTTATGAAGCGCAATCAGCAATCAAATGTTGTTAATTCATACAAATATTATAAATGTGAAAGCGTATTTGTTTGTTTGTCCGTCTTGCACGTCAAAACGGGGCAACGGATCAACGTGATTTTTTGTATGGGGATAGTTTGGGAGCTAAAGAGTGACACAGAGTTACTTTTTTCCCGGAAAAATATCACATTCCCGCGGGATAATTTCATGTAGTCCACTCGGGCGAGCCGCAATCGGAAATCTAGTTCAAGATATAGGTCTGTCTTAAATGTAATTGTCACGACGAAACGAGACGAGATTAAAATAAAAAAACCAGCATAATAAAACAGTTTAGCAACGGCTATGTACTGAAAGCTACATATTACATATTACGTAAATTATTATGTGTGCTTAAGCTCGAAATAAAGGGGAGGGTGTATGATCCAAATACAAAGTCTGGGCTGAAGCTACAGAGCGTACAAAATTAATCACGAAAATCACACAGAAAATGATTTTACACTGTTATAAGCGTCTTGCCGCGGCTGAAGATGGCGTTTATAAAAGAACATAATATATGCAGACTCCTTAATAAACAAATGTATGTATCAGTACAAAATCTTCAAGTAAAAATACAAGTTAAAGTTTCTTTCTCTTCCTGAACGGGAAAAGTTGGAAAGAATAGATCGCTCCCAGTCGTAGGGACCGTCATACTGAGGATAAGTTTTTCTCTCACTGCGCGATTTATTTCTGCTTTGGGACTATTATCATATATCTTGGTTATACACCTTATATGCTGCGTTCGGATAGCGTTTTGTTAGAATTTCAAGGCTGCGTTTAGGATGGGGAAAAATATGGTAAAGATAGAATTTAGTTTTATCAGTTTTATCTAAGTCTGATGCCATAACAATGATGTTTTCAGCATTTTTGTGTCCCGGCAGTTAGAGATAAGATAGCTAGTTCCTCAGTGATATAGGATTTCGGAAGTAGTGCGCTTCCACCTTCAGCCTTATCACCCCTTAACATCAGGTGTGATGAAGGCTAAGTGCTACCCCGTTGTGAATAAAAAATTTAAAAAAAAAGTAACACGTGGGTATACCCGCGTGACACTACTAGTCAAAAATAAAGTTAAAAATGTATATGTCACGTACGTATCGGAAAATTCAATGGAGGAAACCTCTCGAAAGATCAGTAGTAGCAATCTCGATTCAATTCACTTTATAGAATGAACCTTTCTCTTTGTTCTTCATTATAATGGGTTTACTCTTGACCGCAATCTATGCGGAAAGGTTAAAAGGGCAATCTTAAATTGTTTATATAACCGAGTCTTTAGAACGCTCCTGAAAATTTTGCGAATCCAGAAGCCTTTGAAAAATGGAAAATGAAGTATTTTTAGAAAAAATCGCCCCGTCTCACTACCAGCTCCGATGGGACTCGAACCCACGACCTTTCGCTATCCGGGTGTCTGCTCTGACCACTGAGCTACGGAGTCGTTACGAGACGCGTCGAATTTATCCAATACTTCTTACACGCTGTATAGCCAGCGTTATCTGGTTGTGAGACTGGTCGATTTTTTCTAAAAATTCTGCATTTTCCTTTTTTCAATAATAAAAATTGCATTGTGAATGCAAAATAAGTTTTTAGTAAAAAAATCATTTTTATGACAAGCTTTTTTGCTGACTGGACTTTAATATTGTATTGTCATCTGAACTAAACCTGTATACAAAATTTCATCGGACATTGGGAAGTGGGTCAAATTAAGCTTGCAAGATTTGTCCCCCACTAACTAACATACTAACTAACTAACATGGCAAGTTAATAAAAAGCTTGTAAAAAAGTAAGCCGTTTTCGTCTTCATACGGACTTTAGTCTAATGGCTCATTTACATGAGTAGATACAGTGACTGGCTTCGAAATCGATGACAGTCCAGCGTTGGCTTCGTGTGAACGTTTTGGCATGCCAATCCAGCACTGGCGTCAGCCCTGAAGACAAGTCTAGCTAATGCCCTCCACTCTTCTATAGCACCACATTTATAATAGGCTTTGTTTTTTTTATAAATGACAAAAAGAGATAGAGTAAAATTTAGATTAAGGGCTTATTACACTTGGCTAAATTCAGCATCTAATTAAGCATACATTGCTTGTTTTAATTGCATCACTTGTTACAAATGAGCTCAAAGAAAGCAATGTAACTTAATTAGATGCTGAATTTAGCCAAGTGTAATAAGCCCTTTAGTGAAGATTGTTTTTACTTTTTAGCATTCACAATGCAATATATAATAGATTAATGTAGGTTAGATAAAACGTTAACTATCAGGTCCCTGATTCACAAACCGTCGGATACGGAATCGGATTCGAATTCTGTACTTTGTCTTTGTTTGTTCTATTGCGAGTGACAGAGACACTGCATTCATTCCACTGTCGCGACCGTTTCCGATGGTTTGTGAATCAAGGAGCAGTTTTAGCTAAACCAAAATCAGCTCTATCAGCCTTGTCCCTTGAAATTGGATCTTGTATTCGCATATTGAATAACCAAATATCCAAAACTTCTATCCCAGCCAAGGCCAAATACTTTGGTTAAGGATAACTTGTTTCAGTACAAAGTTGCTCAAACTTCTATCCCTTTCGTTAGTAACTTTGCTTTCAGTGTGGGATAAGATGACAGGCCTTTATCAGTCGAGTACTTCATATACGACACGATTAGTCGTTACGATTTATCGTTTCAGACTGATCTCAACGAGGGATCTAAAGTGAATGTTAACTTCTTCAGCGATTTATTATAAGAAAACAAAAAGTATTTAAGTAACTGACTTTCGCGGTAGAGCATGGTCTTAAACGACACCGTCTCAGATTTATCGTAACGACATCGTTTCAGATTTATCGTAACGACGACGGCGACAGACCGTTCCTTATATGGAATACTTAATAGCGACGAAATCAAGTGATTCTCAACTTTCATGAGTTTATCAAAGAGTGTCTTAATGAATGATGGGAGATCATTAAAGACATTTCAAGTACCATCTGTTTTATGACTGAGGTAGGTTTCGTATCCCAATAGATCTTCATAGTCGCTTCTTGGGATTTTGTATGTACCACCTCAATGTAATAAAATACTATCACGGATAAAAAAGCGTTAAAAATTAAAATCTTAACATCTACTGTGATTTGCGATAACTTGGACGAAACAATAAGAAATTCTTAAATATATTTTCCAATTAATGAAGACACGTCAAAATTCCATGTCATCATATTTTTTTTATCCACGAGATAGCACTTATCCTTCATCCCACGTTGTTAAGTCGCTACTCTGAAAAATATGGTTTTTGATTTAAAACTATAGGACGGTTACAGTTGTTACAAATCTGGTAATCCTTACTTATATTATAAATGCGTCTCTGTCTGTCTGTGTGTTACACAATCACACCTAAACTACTGAACCGATTTGAATGAATTTTGGTACAGAGATAGTCTAGAGCCTGAGAAAGGACATAGGCTACTTTTTATTCCTGAAAAATATCACCTTCCCGCGGGATAACGTCATGTAGTACACGCGGGCGAAGCCGCGGGCGGAAAGCTAGTAAGATATATATTTCTTCATGCCTTTATCTAGAATCGTATAGTTTCAAAAACACGATTCTATGATTTTGCCTCGACACTTTTTATTTTCGAAAAGACCTCTAAAAAATACGAAAAGTAAAGATTATTCTTAAATGGGTTTACTTACACTATTGGATATTGGTTTAATTAGTGGACACCAATAATATTGAGGATCGTATAGAAGCATTTTTTTAAAATCGCTGTAGTTTTTTAATACGAAGTGATTTTGTGTTTTTTTTTGCCTAATCTGCAAAATCGGTCTCGCTCCCGCGCGCGTCGTTTTCTCATTGCTATCTCGCTACAGCACATTTTTTCCGAGTATCGCCTTAATTGGTGATAAAGCTGAAGGTGGAAGCGCACTACTCCCGGTATCCTCAATCACTCAGGATTTGGGATTCAGGACTGCCGGAACACAATAATGCTGAAAACATCTTGCTATGTCGTCAGACTTATACAGGGTAACATTGAAATCGTTAGCATCCTTTTAAAATAAGAACATACTTCAGCTACAGCAGGCCGAGCTTGCAAACTGCTGCGACACCGCTTCCTTAATTTCATATAACTATTGATATTGTAAAAAATACATTGTTAATACAAAAATATAAATAACTAAGCTTATTTCGCGGAAATGTGATATTTTAACAGAATATAAGTAGTGTATGTCACTCTCCAGTTCGATAATAAAAGTAGCCTATGACACTCTACCTGGCAAACTATTCCCATACCAAAAGTCACGACTATCCGTTGCTCTGTTTTTACGTGAAAGACGGACAAACACAGAAACAAAGAAACAAACATACTTTTACATTTATAATTCCTATTCCACAATGTCCGATTAGGAGATATTTTCCAGTAATTCAGTTTTGTATAAACAATCTATCAAGTTACAGCTAATGAGATGAATGAGAATGCTTGCTACTTTGCTAATGCTTACTTAGACATTGTGAAACATAACCTAAGTATGGATTAACAGTCTTAAAAATATGAGTATTATAAATGATTTTCTGTAACACAAATCGCTACGCTTTCTAGCAAAACCCCAGCTTTTCTCTAACATTGTATTTTACAAAAGAATATTTACCGTGTAGGTATTGCCTTTTGACCTTTCTGCAAAATGTTCGGTTAGCTATTTGGCCTAACCGCCCCACAATGTAGGTTCGTTTTGTGACTCGAATAATTATTCGAAAGATTTGCTCAAATAATTTTCTAAGAAATATTTCCAAGGAAGTTTTACTGATTTCACCGTAATTAAATATGGTAAAAGAGAAAAGGTAATTAAATGAAAAAATACATTAGGTATTATTTAATTAAAGGACTTAAATGAATGCAATATTTAAAAATCATTAACATTATTATTGCCATTGATTTTACAGTAAGTTCTGCCATAAACAGAAGTACCACTACTGACAGGTACGGTCACATTCCGAAAACCTTGTTCAGTTGACAAATTCATTCCTTTAGTCAGATCCTCTTATTACCTTACTTACCTTTCAAAACTAAAGCACAGATTACTAGTTACTATGTTACAGATAGTTCACTCCGCTAAGTCATTTAAATAAGTAGCAACTCTAACTGTAACGCAATAAAGTAGAATTCAGCTTGTACGGCGCAGGCAAATTACGAACGGCCACTCGTTGTCGTTGCATCTCTTTCTATCGCATATATTCTAGCTCTTTTGCGGACCTGCGGAGTGACACCCCCCTGACTAAAGCACAAAGCAGACAACTGCATATAAAATTATACTTCACACTTATATAAACGAGGTTTAAAATTGTATATTCCTTTGACCTACGTCTAATTTCCTCCGTGATTTGAGGATTCCGAGAGTAGTGTGCTTCCCCCTTCAGCCTTATCACCACTTAACACCCAGGTGTGATGAAGGCTATGAGCTATCCTATTGTAGATAAATGAAAATCATATCATTTTTTTTTAATAGCCTATATCTAATCATTACCAAGTCTTACTTTGAACAAGAATCTTGAATTAAGGCGACGATTCCCGAAAATAGGGTATTTTAAATTATGGATTAGGTACTCGCAAACCACAAGTACTCAAAATTTGGCAAAAATATATGTTATTTTACAGTTATTTTTCTAGTGCTTCCGGCCGTTTTTTTTCGAATGGTGATATTATTATTTTACTGTGTCAAATAAAATCCCAAACATCCGTCAAATCGTAATCCAAATATCCTTTTACTTGCAGTATAATTGGTTTTAGTTAATGAAAAATATACGAAAATAATTGTCTTTGAATAGCTGAGGGATTCCAGCCGTCATAAGTTGTTTTTTTATATATTTTTTTTATTGACTTTTAAGTGATTTTCGATTCGCGGGGCGCTTGCGAGTTCACAGTCACTGCCGGCTGCCGCTGCGTCCGCGTGAAGTGTATCGCGCGCGGCCGAGCAAGTGAGCGTTATAGCATCTACACACGTTCCGATCCGACCGCCGATTTGGTCTGCTCCAGACCAAATCTGGTCGTGTGTAGTCTAGTCGTCCGACCATAATCATTATTATTCATGTTTGACGCGGTCGGCCGGATTTGGTTCGCACGAACTTCACTTCCTACCAAATCGGAACGTGTGTAGGCTTCCGACCGGACCAACTTTGCAGTGTTGACAATTTTGGAGGTTTTCCCCTAGATTTGGGGAGAAAATATGTAAAAGCGGAAATATTTAAGGCAGATAGAATGACTTTAAGGGATTTTCAGAGGATTCAATTTAATGCTCGTTCATGAGTTTTACGTAGGACTGAACGAACGAAAGGTTTAAATATGGCCATTTATGAAAAGATTCTTTTTATCTATTAGTTTTTTTTTAATATTTTATTTAAAAACTCGCAATTTGTCGTAAAACTAAATATATATAAAAAGGGCATAACACCTCATCAATAAGTGCTGCTTTTAGTAAATATTTACCATGTTTTAGTATTTTTTGAAAATAACAGAAAATTAAAAAATAGTGAAATTGTTTTTTTTATAGTAATAAAACATTAAAAACCAAAAATACTTTTCTTTTTAATTTATTTATTGCAAGCAAATTGATGTTTTCAGTATTTATAAATAATAATAATATTGGGAGATTAGCAGTGGCTGGCAACACTGCAACAACGGCTAGAGGTCGGCCAGACCAAATCGGAACGTGTGTAGCGCCGACCGATTTGGTGCGGCAGATTTGGTTTGAACGTGTGTAGGCGCGGATCAGATCTGCAGTGAAGTTCGCCCGCACCAAATCGGCGGTCGGATAGGAGCGTGTGTAGCGGCTATTAGCGTGCCTGTTTTGGCACGTTTTGGTCGGGAATCATCGCCTTAACACACTCATTATTCCCCATAATTAACGACTGCAAATGTAGTCGGGATCAACGGTTTAACGTGCCTTCTGAAGCACGGAAGAGCACGGGATGATAAGTTTTTGGTCACCCATCCCGTGACCGACCATTGCAAAAGTTGCTGAACTTCAAAGTGCGCGCGTAAATTTGACGTAAATTGATTATTTTGTAATCAGATGCCCCACCCTATCATCTAACAATATTATGTTCTTTAGGCCAATAAGGAAGTTTCTCAAATTCTAAGTTTACATAACATTCAGTAAGATAATATTTTATTTATATCAAGATCCGTTCCGAAATTGATATTTTCCACGACCACGCCAAATCCCAAGAAACGTTCAGGAACTATCTTATATAAACTTACTTGGGTTCCGTATCAATTTACATATGAACACAATACAAACTAAGAACAAATTAGGTATTCTGTAATGTTCGGAAATGATATGAATTCTAATAGCTTTTTCCGGTTAATAAATAAAAATGTCTAATTCACGTCAGCTGCATCAATTAAACTTTTATCAAAACTAAATAAATCGATGTTTATTAACTGTTAATGCTAATTTTTATTTTTTTTTTATTTCTTTTTTATCATCCAGTGAACGCATACTGACATCATCCTTTTATAATTATTGTTTGTAAACATTACCTTTTATCATCATCATGTCAGCCAAACGACGCCCACTGCTGGGCATAATCCTCCCCCAAGGATCACCACAACGATCGGTTCTGCGCTGCCCGCATCCAGCGGCTTCCCGCATGCTCGCAAAAATACTCTACGAGACGATGTAACATATGAAAACTCATAGAACATCCTCAAGCGGTCGCGAGCATACGCGAGTGGGTTGTGTCGATATTCATACATTTTTCTACTTTACGCTATAGAAATACAGTCCTATTTCCAATTGAGCCCGTAATTTGCTCGAGCATTTTGCTGCACTGTCTGAACTGACCCTAAAAGCACGGAGTGCAGCTAGGTTGTTTTTTTTTAATTTAAAAGAAAGATATCCATCAGCCATCAGAACCCCAAAACTACCGATGCAGTGCAATGACCTGAATCGAAGCATAATTCAACCAATGAAAGAAGGTCCGACTGCCTACGGTCGGCAAAAGCAGACGTGAAATATGACGACGGCCATTCAAACGGATCATATCATCGATACGGTCTGCAGAATAATAATCAGCGATATTTCAGGGAAATGCGACTTTGCTGGTGTGTTTGGTTCTTGTGGTGAATTTACTTCCGGTTTCTGATCATAGATGGCGCTTTCTATGTACAATGTTGTCGTTATGATTGAGTACCTACATTATAAATACGAGTTTTTTTTCATACATTAATTTACGAACTAGACGACACGCTAGGCAAATTCAAACGGATCATAATATCATCGCATACGCGATATTTCAGGAAAATGCGGAAGGACGATATGCGACTTTGCAAGAAGTGGGATATTGATTGTGAACTTCGAGTTAGTTCTGGTTTTCGATTATAGATAGCGCTGTTTCAGTAAATGTGCAGTTTACCTCGGAACTTATTTTTGTTTCCAGTAATTCGTATTTTATTAGGTGCCTAATTGTAACTTAGTGAAATTTGTTTTTGCTCTTAACGAATGTGTCATTTTACCTACAGTAAAAATGTTCATAAATGCGTGTGTAAAATTTTGTACAATTTGGTATATAAGTCGTTAAATAGATTAGAAAAACGTTAGTATGTTTCAGGAAAATGCGGAAGGGCGATATGCGACTTTGCAAGAAGTGGGATATTGATTGTGAACTTCGAGTTAGTTCTGGTTTTCGATTATAGATAGCGCTGTTTCAATAAATGTGCAGTTTACCTCGGAACTTATTTTTGTTTCCAGTATTTCGTATTTTATTAGGTAAGTACCTAATTGTACTTAGTGATTTTTTTTTTGCTCTTAACGAATGTGTCATTTTACCTATAGTAAAAATGTTCATAAATACGTGTGTAAAATTTTGTACAGTTTGGTATATATATAAGTCGTTAAATAGATTAGAAAAACGTTAGTATGGGATAGGAATGTACGAAAACCTCCATAGAAAAAGGCAGTTTGATAACATTTTACTGATCCGCTTTTCTTTTCTTTTCAGGTACGAAAAAGAAGTAAACCAGAATGTCAGTCAAATTAGATAAGTAATAAAAAAATCATATCTTTACACTATTTCTTTACATTTACAGCAAAGTCGTCAAAAGAAGTGAAAAATCTTTTCTTTCTGAATAGTCAGCTTGTCACAACCAGTGCCTTTTCATGAGGAACGAGGTCAACAGTTCAATGAGAACAGGCCCCTTTCATATAAGTTTCTGTGGAATTTAGACGAAAATATTTTTTTTTCTTTCACTTGTTGTAACGGAGAAAGGCAATCAAAGTATTTAAATTCAGCTTTGGGAAACGATCGCTTATTGCTGACAACAAATTAAGCTTTGGGAAATGTTCGTTTAAGACACTACTCGGAAAAAGTATGAATTTTTGATATAAAACTATAGGACGGTTAGAGTTGTTACAAATCTGGTAATAAGATAATATATTTCTTCATACCTTTATCTAGATTCGTATAGTTTCAGAAACACGATTTTATGATTTTGTCTCGACACTTTTTCTTTTCGAAAAGACCTCTAAATACGAAATTTCAAGATTATTGGCCTTAAATGGGGTTACATGTACTGTACTATTGAAAATTGGTTAAATTAGTGGACACCAATAATATTTAGGATCGTGTAGAATTTAAAAAAATAGCTATAGTTTTTTAATACGAAGTGATTTTGTGTTTTTTTTTTTGCCTAATCTGCAAAATTGGTATCGCTCCCGCTCCTTGCTATCTCGCTTTAGCTTGATTTTTTCGAGTATCGCCTTAAGGTAGGTAGTTGCGCTTAAGTAATTTCACAATAACTAAATATTAGCAAGACCTGTGTAGCCTTGGCACAAAAATAGTCATTATGGTAGTCGTACAGTAAACCAAACCATCCGTACACCCAGACACGAGAAAACGAAAAGTTAGTTTTAAACATCTGCTTGACCGGGAATTGAACCCGGACAGAATCTCACAGATTGTGGCACCTTGAAACTCGGCGTGTATAACTCGCGACCACGGAGATCTTCGTCATTTTGTCTATTAATAGAGCAAAACAAGGAAAGTATCCAGATATATCGTAAAGAAGTATATAAGTACAAAAAACTCTTAGGCGCCGGCCACACTGCGGCGGATTAGCGGTCAGAGTTCCGAGTTCAGTGTCTTAGAAACCTACACACACAAAAGCAGTCAGCACGTTGCGGTCCAACTGCACGCGCATTCTGACAGAGTTTCATTCCATTTTTAAATCGAGTGACACAAGTGACATTTTTTAAGTAAGAACAGCGTGTGACGTTTGGGTTAGGTACTGAACTCCAAATTTTACACACACAATAGCAGTCAGCACGTTGCGGTCCAACTACACGCGCGTTCTGTCAGAGTTTCATTCCATTTTTAAATCGAGTGACACAAGTGACATTTTTTAAGTAAGAACAGCGTGTGACGTGTGGATTACTGAACTCCAAAAGGTATAGACCGCTCGCAGTGTGAGCAACTGTGAACGCTGAACGCAGAACGCAGACCACGGGGACGATGTGTTCGGCGCCTTAAAGTAGATGAATCTCTTCTCAAAAGTTATGAAAAGCACCTTACACTATGAAAGATATCAAGTCTTGATCATAGTTATAATTCCCAACATTTCACCTGAACAAAATACAACAAAAAACAATTCCATTCGCTTCAAAAGTACTAACTTTTAAAAAGTATGGGCCCAATATAGAGCCCTGTGAAACACCTATTACATGGAATATTTCATTCAATGATTCTAACGCAGCCATCAACCGAAGCGAAGTCAGCAGTTTAAAGCTTAATGGCTAAAACTGTGTCGGCATTCAAAAGCAAAATTTTAGTAAAGCTGCAAGCGAAATTGAACTTTAAAGCCCCTGAAAATAAGGGTGATGGTATGATAGAGGTCATAGAGGTATTTTCGCGTTGTTTTAGGCGCGAATGTGTACTTTCCCACCAATGTTTGCAAAAAGCACTGGCAGTGTATGACGTTGTAATTTCGCTGCGATTTGGAATTTAAAATACTAGCAAACAAGCATTTTTATTTTTTCAAATAGTACGAAGTGCAGTAGTTAGCAAATCCTACATTGAAACAATGTTCATTCAATTTGAAAGGCTATTGAAATGTAAAACGAAAGATAAATAAAAAAAAACGAAATGACTGCAGTTATAGGTATGTTAAAGAATTCAACATCTAGAACTCACCGTGCGCAGAATTTGGTTATCATGTTATGTCAAGCGTAATTTGAATTTCATCATCAGTCATTACTGAGGCATAGGCATTTCTTTACAGCTGAACTTTATCGAGTTGAATCTAATAATGCACTATTTGGTAATTTAGCCTATGAGTACCAAACATACGTAAGTTTGTTTGTCTTAATGGATTCTCTGTATGAACTAGAAGCCAATACAGATGTTTCTCACAAGATAACCGCACTGGTAACCGCTTTCAAAAGCCGCAAGGATACACGCCGTATTGACATCCGCCATTACAGGAAAATCACAATTCTGGTCAATGCATCCCAATGGAATGCAATGTTATTTGCCATACTGCAAAAAGGAGATGTCATCTGTAGATTCCCGAAAATAAAAGTGATACACTCCTTCCACAAGAAAGGAAGAATCAGGCTTCGGGCAAACTTACTCGTCAGGCGACGCGGGAAGCCGGACGTGAAGTTACCGTATATAGTATATAAACTCGCCGCACACGGTTGACACCGCCGGTGGTCGCCACATTCTACAAATCATTGCCATGCGCTTTTTGTGGCCGCCACGAGCCACTAAAGCCGTGCATCGTGCTCGGATGGACAGCACGGATGGATAATACGTAGAAAGCTTTACACTGACACAAAATACAGCAAGCAATGTGTTCAAAAACGAAGCGGCCACCGACTGCCAATGTCTACAACCGACCACAAGTGCCTTTCACGCGCACAGCGTCCCGATCGAGGTAATCTTATGACGCATTAGTCAGGTGTACGTGCAGTTGACGTTCACGCGACGTGCAAAACCGTTTTTGATAAGGCGTAGCGTTGACAGTGCGACAACGTTTTCTGTTCCGTTGATAATCTTTAGAACTAAAACAGTTTTCATACGACAGTCTATTTTGACAGGTAATTTCTTATTGCAAGTGGTTCCTCTGTCACGGATGTCACCGGAACAGACAGGATTGTGGGACTATGGGTTTGCGTGAAGTGTGCGGCATTATTGTCATTACAGCAACACGAAGTCAAACGTCAAGACGCAAACGTGATCAAGACGCGCTGCATAAAATTACGGCGATCGGCCCGCAGCAACCTTTGTAGCCGCTTCTAGCTTCAGGGGTGCGATTCTCTAACGAAATTTCACCGTCACATCGTCGTTCCCTTCGATTCTTTATGTCAAAATTCAGAATAAACAAGTGAAAGTCAAGCGAATTATAAAAAAATAAAACCGCCTTCAAAAAAACCACATCAAAAAAGTAAGAAATAATTCCTCACCAAATAAATAACATAAACATGTACAATTTTTTGTTGTTTTTGTTAAAACCCGCCCGACTTCAAAGTACTTACGTTATTTATTTGGTGAGGAATTATTTCTTACTTTTTTGATGTGGTTTTTTTGAAGGCGGTTTTATTTTTTTATAAAAATAATTTTTATTTCACTCTTTTTAGTGCATCGTGCAGGCAATTTACGTGTTTTCTGGTAAATAGGTATGTGATCAAAATGAAAACCTCCTTTTTCGAAGTCGGTTAAAATACCTTGAGGTATCCCCTTTTTAACAAAACAAGAATCATCTAAATCGGTTTATAAACAAAGGAGTTATGCCTAAAGATACGTATTAAATTCACATAAAGTGGTAACGAAAACGACAGTATTTTCAAGATTTCCTGAAAACTACGGAACCGATTTTAAAATTTCAAAAAATGGGACCAACTTGGAAACCAACCTGATGTAATAACGTTTGAACCATTTCAATCGGTTCAGCCGTCTTCGAGTAATCGGTGGACATACACAAAAAAAAAAAAAAAAACAGCCTCCTGAGTTTGTTTGTTGATTGAATCTTAGAGAATCGCACAACAGGTGGCGGCGTTTGTGGCTGTCGCGTGTGGCTCGTGTGCGGCCACTAACCATTCTGACCAATGCACCCGAACGGAATGCAAAATTAGTAGCCAAACCACGTCAAGCAAATATAATCCTTAGACTCTCAAACACACGACTGACAAAAATACTAAAGAAAGGAAACTTGTAAACGAATAGCAGTCCAACGGAGTGGGTGTTAAGAACCTCTTTAATTTAAATTCCCGTCCCCGCGAATAAATCAGCCGGGACATTCGTGCGACGCAAACGGAAATAAAACCCGGGTGAAAATGCCCGGGTGATCCGGGTGATAGGGGGCGAAAGCAGGGTTAATGAGGTGTGATACAAATAAACATACGAGCTGTTTTTTTCGCTGCGTCTTCGAGCGGAAAATCGAGTGGAATAGCAAGACGTTTCTTTCATTCGCGTGTCGTGTGGATTTGTACAGCCTTTTTTTCTACTAAACTTGTTTACAAATAAAATTTCAATCGATCATCATTATCATCATTAGTTGTTTTAGGATTCCCACTGCTGGGGATTATATTCCCACCCTTCTAAATAGTTGGATATGGATAATGGGGCATGAGAACGCAGGCCCAATCCATGCAGATTGATAGCTAAGAACGGCTTAAACGTGCCATGTAAAGCACGAAAGAGCTCGAGATACTTACTAACTAAGTGTAGGTCACCCATCCCGTAACCGACCATTGCGAAAGTTGCTTATCGATCATGATCGTAAGCCAAGCGTGAAAACAACTCAACCATGTACTTCTCAAAAGATCATTTTCAAACAATTTTAATTGCAGTTAACGGTCAATAGCACATGAATCTTCACTAGAAACACCAATCTTAACTTGAGTCTTGTCAATTTGTTTTTGACGTGATAACGTTTTATAAATCGATGAACCCCGGCTGTACGCACGAAAAAGTGTGACGTTCCACGTGTAAGCGAGAGCGCGGAACAAGCGATAGAGAAGCACGATCTGCCTAAGCGTTCGGCTCTCTTCCACTCCATCAGCCGATGCGTCCGAGTAGAAGAGAGGCAGTGGCATATTGTTATCACGTAAAATTATCGCCCGTAAACAGACTTTTCAGAAAACCAATTAAATTCTTAGAGCCTGTGGCGCAGTGCTTACCTCGGCCTGCGTTCGTTGAGGTTCAGCTCGAGCTTCTTCCAGAAGCATCTGGCGGTATTACACGGTTCACTTCTGCCTTTCAATTTGGTTGAAGCAACCAAATTTGAAAAATGTAAACGTGAAAGTTAATTATTCAATGGCAATGTCTAACCACATTCAATCGCGTTGAAAGAAGCGAGCTTGCTCAATATTTTCACTTTTGCGTTCAACGTTCAATGCATTTTAACGGAAGTTGAACGTGTAAACATAAGAATTTAATGATTCACTAGATGTTCATTGATGATTTGTAGAAATTTTCAAGCAATGCGAAATGATTGGTTGTCTTTATAATTTTGATAGTTCACTCTTAAGATACGTGTAAACAGCAGTGTCTTTCACTTCTGCGCCTTTCAACCAAAGTGAATCAATTTGGTTGAACCGTGTAATATCGGCATTTGGAAGGCACGTTAAGCCGTTGGTCTCGGCTGTATTTACAGAGGTTAAAACCCACCAGCCCGCACTGGGCCCGCGTGGTGGGTCATGGCCCATTCTCCTTATCCACAAATAAGGAAGGCCAATGCCGTAGCAGTGGGGATGAATGAATGAATGAATGAATGATATGAATGATAAAGTTTCTTAGCAAAAATTTTGAGTATAGGATAAGATGGGACATTAAATAGCTGATGAAGAAATAAGAGTAAATTTAATTTTTTTATTCTCTTCATTAAGAAACATTCATTAACAAAACCTGCTAAAAAATATATTTTTTGAAGACATTGTAGCTCTGTAAATCTTTTCAAACTTTGTGACAGCAAAATAGTGAAAAAGAAAACATACACTTTTTTAAATGAAGCAAGCACTAAAATTAAACTCATGGCAATCATTTGTATTGGCTCTCGAAACAAACTGCCCAATTATAAAATACTGGTTGTTTCGAGGTTCCATCCAATATAGCAAACAATCTATACTAATCGAATAACTAACATGACTCAGTTGCAAATATTTTTAGATCGACATAGCAGCAGCGATAAAAAATAATAATAAAAAAACACTCTCGTCATTAGTTTTAGCTGCCTGTTTGTTGTGCACGAATTCCTGACCATGTACAATAGATTTAATTAATTCAATTTAAATTTTCAATGAACATTTGGTGTCGAAAAGAGGTCATTTAGCTTATGTAAGGTTAATAGGTGCTGTACAAAATAAAAATAAAATTGCTGACTGCAAAAAATTTTTAAAGATAGTCATTGCGATTAAAGTCAAGTGATTATATTACGCCCACTGCTGGGCACATGTCCTTATCGATCGGTCCTGGTCGCTTCCTTTCCGTGACCTTCACCAGATCGTAGGTCCACCCTGTAGGGAGCCTGCCTAAGGAACGCCATTATTGCGATAAAACATTTTTGAAATCCACGTATTTTTCTCCATCAATCCTCCTAAGAAGTGTGATAAAAACGCGGTTTAAATTATTTTGTTAAGACATATTTTTCGCAAAAAAAATTGTTTTATTTTTAGACTCACAGATTCCTCTAATTTAGTAAAATGTTTCTTGTTTTAATTTTTCGTCCTCAACTATATCAAGAACAGAACTAAATAGTTAAATTATGCAATTTTTAAATTTGGTTAACATTTGTCTTTCTAGTAGTTAATTTTGCCAATAAAGATGAAAATATTATTATAGTAATAAAATTGTATAATGATGCCACAAGATTCCACAATCCTGTGTTCTTACACAGGCTCAGCCTCATTTTCTTAAATGAGGCTGGAAGAATTTTAAAAAAATAATCTAGTTCGATTAATCCGTTTTAGTTGGTTAAATAGTACTTATATCCAAAATTTTTTTTGTAACATAGCTTAGCGCGCTCGGCCTGCGATCGTCGAGGTTAAGCAACTTTCGCAATGGTCGTCCACGAGATGGATGACTAAAAACATTTGTATCTCGAGCTCCTTCATACTATGGAAGGAATGTTCAGTCGTTGGTCCTGGCTACGTTTGCTGTCGTGAATACATTGACATGCATACATGCATTGACCCCGTGTAATCAGTTATGGGCCATTGTCCTTATCCATCCATGAGAAAGGCCTGTACCCAGCAGTAAGGAGATTAAAATGTCAAGTAATAGTTGTTTTAAGTATTTGATCGAATCAGGCCTCACTTGGCGGAAGTCCCCAACCATTGTGAAAAACGAAATATATTTAGCTGTTTGGTTGGTTTTCGCAAGAACTATCTCCTAAGGATGCCCCGGGTAGGGGCGAAACTAGAGTAGTCTAATCGGTGAAGGTGCAAGGTGTATTGCTGTCTTGCTAAATGCAGGTTTTGTATTTCATATTTGTGATGTGCATGTGCAGTTTTTAGCGGGTGGGCGGGCGGTGCATCTTGCTCGTAGTATTTTTTGCGAAAGCAAGCTATATATCGTTTTTCACAATAGTCGTTTTAATCCCTAACAAATTTAACATATAAAATTTGGCCAGTCTCCACAATGCTTTACATAAATTACCTGCACAGCCACATTACAGGCTGTTAAAATGCGAACTGTATAATCCGAATGTGGCACGTCCACTCTGATGAAAATGGGACATTCACGGGCGATGAACCTCATTAAACAACCGTTAGTAATTAAATAACACGGGGCGGTTAGAATATTTGGACATAGGGATTTATCTAAGCTACCTTTTCGTGTCGGTGAAATTGTCCATAATATCCATTCATTCTAATATCATAAATGACAAAATAACTTCGTCTGCCTGTCTGTATATTTTTACATTTTCACGCCTTACACACCGTACCGATACTCAAGAAATATGCTACACAGATAGATTAGACCTTGAAGAAGGTCATATTATTATGCTTTTTTAAATAATTACAAGTTTCAATTTTAAGTTTTGATATTTGTAATGAATAAGCTCCGACCGATTTTAAAAATTCTTTCACTATTAGAAAGCAATTTTTTTTCCTGGGTGACATACACCATATTTAGTCACGATATTTAACGGAAACGGGTTATCTGCGGATAAAACCGCGTGGAGTCCCAAGTAGAGAATTAATTTGATATATCAATGTGCTATTATCACGTAGCTTTACTTACTCAGTGTTTGTGCCGAAATATCTGTTTAATCTGGGACGTTTTACGGGCAATGAATCACATTACTAATTAAATAAAACGGCAGTTAGAATATCACGTTCATCAATGAAATTATAGGTTCGAAATGGAGATTTACTGTAATACGAGTAAAAGCGATAATTCTAGTGCAATGTAAATGAGCTTTGATATATTCGATGACCTTCCTAGGCCATTCTGATAATATGGTTTCATATTGTATTCATTTTTATCTACTTTATATTAGTTAATATAAGATTGTCAAGCCCTACAGTATTTTATTTGTTTTCTTAGAAAACTATATTTTGAATGAAACATTCACTTAACACCAGATAAAATTTTATTTAAATAGACTGATTTGGCGATAAATATTTCTTTTCGAAGTCGCTTAATTAACGCCATTCGGTGAACAAGAACCACTAATCCAATCTTTTACTCGAAAGCGGTGCATTATCTGTGCCAAAACGCGAAATGTTCAATGGATCGGCGAATCATTTTAATTTAGTTGCAAATCTTTTATGCAATCATTTTTAACTTGGACATCACGATCTACCACCCACCACCAGATCGAAATTTCTTCGTATTCACTTATATACTTATGAATATGAAATATCTACATTTGATTTATTTTAACGCCATTCGGTGAACTAGAAGCGCCAATCCATCAATTCAATCGTTTACTCGAAAGCATCATCTGTGCCAAAACACGAAATGGTTAATCCTAACACCATTAATACTTTATTCGCCCTGTTAAATGGATCCACGAATACTTCAAATAACTTAGTTGCCAATCTTTTACGAAATTATTTTTACTTTAACATCGCAACCTACCACCAGATCAAAATTTCTTTATATTCGCTTGCTTTTTCACCATACATGAATATCAATTGTATACATTTTATTTATTTTAACGCCATTTGGTGAACTAGAAGTGCCATTCCAACAATCCAATCGTTTACTCGACAGCGGAGCATCATCTGTGCCAAAACAAGAAATGGTTAATCCTAACACCACTAATGCTTTATTCGTCCTGTTTAATAGATCCGCAGATACTTAGAGAAAGTCACTTAGTTGCCATTTTTTTACGAGATGATTTTTTACTTGAATATCACAATCTCGTACCACCAGATCAAAATTTCTTGAATAAATTGTCTACATTTTATTTAATTTAATGCCATTCGGTGAACTAGAAGCGCCAACTCAACAATTCAATCGTTTACCCGAAAGCGGAGCATCATCTGTGCCAAAACACGAAATGGTTAATCCTAACACCACTAATGCTTTATTCGTCCTGTTTAATGGATCCGCGAATGTCGTTGGATTACTGAATTTAGAGCTTGGATTAAATCCGAAACAGTCAGCTCATTTGAAAATTTACAACAATGTGGCAATGGTGGGGTATTTTAGACAAAACACTGCATTGCGTTCAGATCGAGCGTCTGGAGCCGTTGAATGACTAGCACAAGATTTTGCCCAGAATATCCCGCCGCCATTCAATTCAATTCAATTCAATTCATTTATTTGCATAAATATGAGTACATAAAAGGTCGTAAGAGGTACACTATTGCGTCCGTCATATTTAACCCATAATGGGTGTGCAAAACAATAGTAATAAAATATTTAAAAAAAATCTAATCAAATAGTATGTCAGCAAATCAATTAATATTATAAAATCTCAAAAAAGAAAATTAAAGTCAATTATGTATGTCAAAAATTAAAACTAATGTTATATAATGTCAAAAAACATTTTTAAAGAATTAGGCAAATTACAAATAAAATTAAAAAAAATTCAGAAAAGAAAATTAAAATTATATAATGTCAGAAATTAAGATGTAAATTTTATGAGCAATGAGAAAACGACGCGCGCGGGAGCGAGACCGATTTTGCCGATTACGCAAAAAAAACACAAAATCACTTCGTATTCAAAAACTATAGCGATTTTTAAAAAATGCTTCTATACGATCCTAAATATTATTGGTGTCCACTAATTAAACAAATTTTCAATAGTATATGTATCCCCATTTAAGAATAATCTTGATATTTCTTATTTTTTTGAGGTATTTTCGAAAATTAAAAGTGTCGAGCCAAAATCATAAAATCGTGTTTCTGAAACTATACGATTCTAGATAAAGGTATGCAGAAATATATATCTTATTACCAGATTTATAACAACTCTAACCGACCAATAATTTTATATCAAAGAGTCCATACTTTTTCCGAGTAGCGCCTTAATTTATTAATCATTAACTCAACAACGAGATGAAACCACCTCAGCTTTTTGTTCCAACCAATCTTGTTTACCTCCTGGCTCAATCGTCCAATTGTGCTGAGTCATGACGTCACGAACTCATTACGTCACTGCTGCGTCACACAATAAAAGAAGTGATAAACCGTTTACGACTTGCACAGACGAGAGCGCGAATAACAATGGATGGTGTTTGCTGAGGTGTTGAATATGGATAATGGTATTTAAACAAATGTATTGCGAACGTAAACACTTGAGATTTATTTGACTTATTTCACGAACGAGAAGATCGTATTTTATATACAACGTGTTAAACATAGGCTACTTTTTACCCCGGAAGATATGACATTCCCGTGGGACAAAGTCGTGAAATCTACGCGGGCGAAGCTGAAGGTTAGTATTCTACAAAAGAAGAAAAAACTGAAATTCAAAAATGAAAATAATTTCGTTTGAGCGTGAAATGTGACTTACATCAAACTAGGGGACTCAACAGCTACACGCGAATTGATGTTAACACCCACACGTGAAACAAATGAATGCACATCACAGCAAAAACTAAGTCTTATTCAGAGCAGCCACAAGCCGTCCAGGATCTAATGGACCGTCGCAAATGTGATTTACATCGGACTAGAGTGCCTAACAGCTTGACGCATCAACGATGACACAGTATGTCATTTTCAGAAAAGTTTGCTGGCTTTTAAGATTTGAGAGCAGATGAATTTTTAAGATACTTAGGCCCGAATTCTCAAACGCAAATCATCTTTGGGAGCGTCTCAAACATAATGGCATCTCTTTCATACGTTTGACATTTAAAGTGACAGGGCGATGTTTGAGACTTGAATCTTTGAATCTTGAATCTACGAGTATTTGGGCATTATAGTTGCATTTTGTAAGAAATCAGATATCAAATTATCAATTATTAATTAATTTAACGAATTTATAAATATACCCAACACATCGATTGGTCCTGTGGTCCGGCCGAACATTCGTCCGAACTATGTGAATAATTTTTAAATCGGTTCTATTCTGTGCCACTCGCAATGCGAAATTACCGAAATGGCTGTCAGCTTTTCGGGTATTTATCTTAAAATTTTATCACCGGGTCAGATAAAGTTTGTGGTAAATATAACATGGCGACCGCCATTTCCGAGTGGTGTTCCGCACAGTTTTCAAGGTGCTATCTCTCAGGTAACTATTGACAACGAACTTTTCAAAATTTTCTCGGGTTTGGTGTACGTGGTAATACAGGTCGTGGTCCAATTGTCATAACACAGGGGGCTTAAGCTTGGCTTGGGATTGGAGCACAATTTATGTGATGTAGTCCATTATTTATTTATACAGGGTGTTTTTCTATAAGCGTAAAACCTCTTAGGTGGTGATTGTGCTCATGAATATGAACAACTTTTACTATGGGGTCAACTCTGCAATTCAACAAAAAAAACAGCTGTTTCATACAAATTGTCATCATCATCATCATTTTATTGTCAATTGTCAATACCAACTCGACCAGAATATATGGAACAGCTGATTTTTTTTGTTTAGAAAAATACCCTGTATACCTAATTAATAAAAAAAAACTCGTCGCTGGTTACCATAAATTGTTTTCATGTAAACGACATCGGTTATACAATCATAAGTATAAAACAGCATTCCAAATAGCATTAAGTGTCTTGAAAATATTAATGCACATTCGAATGTGAGTTCAGAAACTTGTAGTAAATAAGGCCTACTATACTATTAAAATATTTTTTTTATGATAAGCTTTAGATTTTTAAGTGGCAGTGCCCTTACCCGGGTGTCACACTGATCTCAAAATTTTTGTTAACAACCTATCTTTGTACTGTGACTAGCAGTGAATAAATGAATATGATGACAAGGAAACGGATGGTATCTGAAGTATACAAGTCGTTGGTTTTATAAAAACCAGACATAAGTGAATACTTGTTTAACCTACTGCTGCCACGTTTATTGTATTACATAGCAAATGCGAACTCGTAAATAACGTTCTATGTAGTTACCGCTTTTTATGGCTCCGCCGATGTTTTATGGGTAATATTTTGAAAGATTCTCCCATAATGTTATACTTACTATCTTTGAATTCGATGGAAAATTTTCACATGTTTTTTTCTGGGTTTAGTGTGTCTTTCCGCACGGAGCCTCTAGTCCATGTCCATACTAATACAAAGATAAAAGATTTGAATTTTTGTTCTTTTGTTTGTAACGAATAAACCCAAATACTACTGTCAGGCATCTGTCACTCGATGTACTTACGCGCACTCTTGATCCGTAGAAGTTAGCTCCGCAAAAGAGATAGGATATAAAATATACGTATATTGAAGCCTGGCATCCCTAGTTGCAAGTATGACATATTTTGGTGTGTACATACACCTATGAAACATGCACCCATGAAGTTCGACTTAGACCTGAGGTAACTGGAGAGTGCAGGGTGCCTACCATCAACTTTAAGTCAGCGATTCAAAAATAGCGCGATGCAGAATAGGTTCCTAAAATGAATTGCTTTCTTTCGTACTCTGACCTTCTAAAAACTGGATCGCAAATGAATTGCTAAATGTTAATGACCGAACGATTTGTGTCCTTTTTCTTCTACCCGTCTCTTTCACTCGATTCTGTCATGCCCGGAGAGTGAGAGGGACGGGTATAACCTGCAGGTGACATGTTAAATCGACCGGGTTATAAGTCAAATAAGAGTTCCTGACAGCTTGGCGGCTGTGAAATGTCATTGATCGATCACTGAATCGCTGATATTAAGCTGTCGTGGTACGAATAAGCGAAGCAGATCAGTTTAGGTCCTAAACAAAACCGCAATAAGAGTTGATGGTAAGCACCCTGTACGAACAATTTTTTGTGACCACAAATTTCACAGTGGCTGTCTTCCGTCTCACCTACACTTTAAAAAAATACGTATGGTCATATGAGACAACTGACAGCCACTACCTGCCACTACATACTAAATGACAAATTTCCTGGTGTTCACTTTTTTATTCAGGGTGAGAGCTCCAGTTACCTCAGAGTATTAAGTCAAACTTAATGCATGCACCAGTCGACCGAGAAAATATCGTAAATGATATTTCTTCTGAAATATTTCAGTTCGAAGATCTAAAATAATTTTATTTTCCATATTCTGAGTGAAATATTATAAAAAAAATATCATTTACGACATTTTGTCAATAGTACATGGGGCACACTGAAAGTTCTGCGCTCCTGGCCGCTCATAAATGTTTGAATTTTGAAAATATGTTACACAAAACTTTCATTGTACCCCTCATGTACCCCTCTTATTTGTCGTTTGTAATTATTTTCTCGGTTGACTGGCGCATGTTTCATAGGTGTACACCAAAATATTTAATACTTGCAACTGAGATGGCAATTAGGTTCGATGCATCTTCTATTTATATACAGGGCGTCCCAAAACTATGCCACATGGAGGGAAATTACCTTAAATACTGAAGATATAAAAAATTACTGAATGGAAACTTCATTTTTATTTTAAAAAGAAAACGAACTGCATTCACAGAATTTTAAATAATTGCATGTCTGAACTGGGAATCGAACCCACTGAATGTGTAATTGTTATTTATTCTGAGTAACATGGCATCATAAATAAAAGGAAGACTATACACCCACTTGCAGGAAGCTCCATTAAAGTTAATGCTTCATTAAGTCTATTGCTGTCACTTTTCGTTGTCAAGAAATAAAAAGTGACAGCAATAGATTTAATGAAGCTTTAACTTTAATGGAGCTTCCTGCAATTGGGTGTAAGAATTTTAACATTTAATGTTGAATAACAAGTTTGCAGAATTGCATTGTGAATGCATAAAAATAATTTATAATCTCAACATAGAATACTTTTTATCCTGGATATTGGTCCCCTAAGTATTTTCTCGAATGTCCACGCGGACGAAGTCGCCGGCGGAAGCTAGTTTAACTATAAAGCGCAAACTGTACCCCTAATTCATCAAAACCGAACTTGCCCTGCTATGCATCTCATGTGTCAACGGCCTTTTGATTTAGTGCCAGCACGATTTACTGGGCTTCAGTGCTTTTACCAGATTAATGGCTTCACAATATGCTTAGCAAGGCAAAGCGATTTTTATCCTGTCCTCTATGCGGACCCAATGCGGATTGGTGGGTATTAATACTACAAATGCAGCTGGCACCATATGCTTAGCCAGGCAAAGCGATTTTTTATCCTGTCCACTATGCGGGCCCAATGCGGTTTTCTGGGTATTAATACTACAAATGCAGTTGGCACCAACAGCTTAGCGTGCATTCCAAAGCACGGAGAAGTTCGATATAACAGTTATGTCATTGTAAATTGAGCTTTGTGACAAGAAACTTTGTATTTTTGTGTATACGTCTGAAAAGACAGGATTAAGTGAAACTTAACTTGACGACTTGGTTGACGACCGATTTGGCGCAGGGGTAGGCTAGGCTACCCACCTTCTGCGCCGGTGGTCTCGGGTTCGATTCCCGAACAAGACAAATATTTGTGTGCATGAACATGTCTATTTTGTCTTGGTCTGGGTGTTTACTATGTATTTTAAGTATGTATTTACAAACAAAAAGTATTTAAGTAAGTATATATTTATCCGTTATCAAGTTTTCCATGATACAGTTTCTTAATGAAATTAAAATGGGCTTAGATAATTGGTGTGAATGTAAGAAGTTATTTATTTATTTAACTATAGACATTTATATCTGTTTATGTGACCTTTAATCCGTACACAATAAAGATCTATTCTATTCTATTTTTAAAACAATTGCCCACCCATCCCGTGACATACCATTGCGAAAGTTGCTTAACCTCAACTCCTTCTCCTTCTTATGAGAAGAACATTTTAAATCTACTCAGTACATTGACAATAATCCTTCCCTTCAAAACAGCCACTTAAAATCCAGACCGAAAGGACAATTCAAATTAAACACCTCAATTCACTTGACGATAATATCATAATTCGGCACATTACTCCCCATTTTCGACTTGAAAGGTCTTCGGAGCTCAAATAAAGATAATCTTAATTAGATTAACCTTACTAAAGAATGGCTGTCTGATTAAGGTTTTGGGTACCAGGGATGAAACAAGGGAAAAGATATCCCTTTTATGGCAAGGGATCCATTTATCTATATTAACATGGGTGGAAAAGATTACAACGGCGTATTAGGCCGGGGTAAATATAAAATATATTGCCTAAAGGAAAATAAGTAGGTGTACGGGATTGCCTTGCTTAAGGTTTGTTAAGATAACGTTGTTTGTTTTTTGTGGTTAGTTTTTTAGCGGCAGAAAAGTGTTTAATAGAAATAAATAAGAATGAATAAATAAACTACTTTTTCAATCACACCAATATCTAGCACCTGAGTAGTTTTTATTAGAAACTGTGTTATGGAAACTAGATAACGGATAAAAATAGAGTTATGTTACACCGTAATTTTTTATCACCCCGGATAATTTTCGGGTTGTTCCATAAAAAAATGCAAAAATATTTAAAAAATCTCAAAATGGAGGTATGGAACAACTGATTTTTTTCGCGATTTCAGTTTTGGTCCTATAATAAAAGTTGTTTGTTTTCATGAGTAGAATTTTCCTTTAAATTATCCGGGGTGATAAAAATATTTCCATGTATACTTTTTTCTTTTTGTAAATACTTCCTTAATATACATATAAAATACCCAGACTCATGCCCGAATACTCGTACGCTACTTATCTTTGGGAGCGTCTTTCACATCACCCTGTCACTTTAAATGTCAAACGTATGAAAGAGATGCCATGATGTTTGAGACGCTCCCAAAGATGATTTGCATACGAGAATTCGGGCGCAAGACAAATAGAAATGTTCATCCACACAAATACTTGTACCAGGAATCGAATCCGGGACCTCTGAAGCAGAAGGCTTTGTGTCTGTACACTCTGCGCCATACAGGAGGTCAAAAATGGATTTCTATGAAAATGTAGGTATATTTTTTGTGCTTTTCTGTTAAATTTGATAGGTACGTAAAGAAATCTTCAAGACATTTTGAAAGAAGTAAATTAAAGGAAATACGATAACTATTAATAATTTATTATTACTGAACTAGGTACTAATCTTTTAAATAAAGGAATAGCACTGTTATGTAACAAACTATTTAGTCTTTTTCAGTGAAAATGTAAATTCAAAGTGTTTTTTAGCAATTCAATAAACTCGGAAGTATATCATTTACATGGAAAACCTTATATCACTTCTTTTTTCCTGCTTCCTAAGCTTTTGATATAAAAGGCCAAATGAAATAAAATGAAAGAACACAGATGGTAATCATTTAAATTGAAACATAATAAATTGCCAAGTCTTTCATTACACGTAATCAAATGGATGAAAAAGAAAATGGATCATTTGAAAGAATCCAATCCATTTGGATCGAAACCTTTCGGAATTCGGGATGGATTCGATGTAAATAGTTTGAATAAAATCCTGTAATCCCATTCGTAGTTAAATTACGGTATTACTGTATTGATACATACAAGTTTTATTTTCAGTTTTAGGTCCTAAAACTCTTTTAGATTTTCCATGAGTAGTTTTTCTTTTACAGGGAATGTTACAAAACCTTTTTCAGGGAATAATTAAAAAGCTTTTTCTTGTTAACTGAATCAAACATTTGCAAAATGGAAACTTAAGTCAAGAAGGGAGGAGGTCACAAAATAAATGCAATCAGTATTCTATCTTCTTTACTCATGACTCTTTGCATGCGTCTCGGTATATTCAAGCATGGGAGTAGCATGAAGCGCATAACCGCCTTTTAACCGCCTCTGTGGTCTAGTGGTTCATACCACCGATTTCGGACCCAGAGGTCTCGGGTTCGATTTCCAGTGGTGCTTTAGGGCATTTCTACGGAGACGACCGGTTGACCTATTGGAGCAAAAAAAGTACCTTTAAAATTGAATTAGGTACTTGAAAAAAATCACACATATTTATAGGACTCTTGACCTGATGGAGAGCATATCTAGAAGACCGCCAGGTTTTACATATCTCCTCAAAAAAATCAGAAAGTTCAAAAACGGGCAGAATTTCGCTTAAAATGGAGTGTCCGGTTTCCAGAATTTACCCGTTATTGTTTCATAACTTTTAAAATAATAACTTGCTCATTAAAATTCTCACATTCACAGAACAAGGGATAGACAATAAAGCTATATACGTTATTATATTGATTGTACATCCTTGGGTTTTCATACAGTAACGCATTTAAATTTTGTCCGAGGGGTGTGCCTCAATTCGGTGAAATTTACTTTTGCTTACCTATATCACTAACTAAGCGCATTACGAATGCACACTACTGATTCTCGCCACCCGGGGGTTGCGCCCGAGCGGCCAAGGGGTGTGGATGGGGGACCTGTCGCATTGAGGAGCATTTTTCGAAGGTTCGAAATCTTTCGGTGTTTTTGGGGTCGGGTCATTTCTCAAATCGGTGTGCGACATTAATTTTTTTCATGAAATATTTAATGAGAATTGTGGTAAATTAATTGAGTGAGTTTAACTGATATCTGCCAGTATGTTTTATAGAAATTGTTGTAATTTATAATATTTTCGAGTAATTTGACGAAGTGTAATATTTTCTCAACTCCGTGGATCTCAATTCCATGGAAAATGGGGCATCGAATTGAGAAAACTTACACTGAATTGAGATTTCACATATTATGAATTCAGCTATAAGGGCCTTTTAAATGATTATAACAATAAATAGAGCACATCATAGTCGGTTACTTCCCTGGTTACGACTGCTTGAGCTGCCAGTAAAATTCCCATACACTCAGCTTGAAAGACAGTGTTGTATGAACTTAGTGGCAGCGCAATTTGTATGTTTTAGTCTTCTGAGAACACACCTGCACTCCATTAGAGGTCTTTGAGGCATTGGTGTATATCAGAAGCGCTCTGTGTTGTGCCGGAGAGCTTTGTAAGTCATCCAGTTGTATTTTGTATTTCTTGTCAAGGAAGAAGGATGGTTTGACCTTATCACACACCGCCTCCACAAGGAGTATGTCCAACCATTCCTCCAGTTGGCCCTTTATGTGTCTTACCTTTGGAAACCTGAGGGTACCTGGATGTTCCAGTCTAAGTGCTGCTTTTGCTTCTTGTTGCACGTGAAGATGCAGTGGAGTAAGGTTAAGCATTACCTCCAGCGCTGCAATTGGAGCAGTGTTCATGCAGCCAGTGTAAGCACAGCAGGCCTGTCGTAGAAGACTCTGCATTTCTTTGCTCCTACAGTCTGAGCAGCTTTGGGCCACCAGACTATGCTTGAGTACCCACCCATTCTTAGGATGGTGACATCAGCGTAATCTATGGTGTAAAAGTGACTTGAGTTAAGGAGTGAGAGCAGGTCGTCTACTACCAGGTTCCATATCAGTGGAGAGAGGACGCCTCCCTGGGGGCCTCCATGCGTCCTTTGGTTTCCATCACCGGATACCTGTATCAGTCTGTTGCAAAGCATGTTGACAATGCATCTGTTGACACCTCTCCTTACCAGCGCTTTCTCTTATATCTCCAGCGTAGTCTTATCAACGGCCTCATTAATTTCGAGGAACGCATCAAGGCATATCAGTTTGTTTTGAATCTTACTGACGAGTTCATTGAGTGCTAATTTTGTGGATTTGCCAGCACTGTAGGCGTGCTGGTGCTGGTGTAAAGGATGTACAGATTGTATTGTATCTCGTAAAAACCATTTACATCCCCTTTCCATGGTCTACAGCAGGAAGGAGGAAAGGCTATAATGGGTTGGAAAGTTTTCAGGTTCGTGTAGTTGGACTTACCAGGTTTTGGTATGAATACTACCCTGACTTCCCTCCAGGGGTGCGGGATGTAGCCATGCGCCGGGCAGGCTTGAAAAAGATGGGTAATGACCGCAACGAGTTGCTGATCCCCCTATTGTAGAAGGGCAAGAAAGATGTTGTCCGTCCCTGTTTACTTAAAAGGCGAGAAACTGTTTATTGCGCATCTTACCTTTCTTTGTTATCACCCTTTTAGCGAAAGACCAGAGGTCATCTGTTGGGTGACTTGTTACGTCCTGCCACTCGATATGCTGTAGAGGCTGGCAGTTTGGGAAGTGCGTTTGTAGGAGAACGGCATTCGTCTCCTCCTGATCCCAAGTCATAGAGCTATCAGGTTTACGCAGGTTGCCCAGTAGGCCAGGACCCTGATTCGATATTACCTTAATTACCCGGTTTGCTTGTTATGTGTAGTTTATCCGGCTGGTGCCTTGCCATTACCACGTAGATCCTTTTACTATTTGGTTATGTATTAATAGGGTAGAACAATGCAAAAACAATTATGGATAGAGACTGCAAGTGAATGGTGAGCCACACTAGTAAGAGGTGGTTCACCGAATTTATCCCTGATGCTACATAACAAGCCATGGAACGTTCTGAAAGCTATTTTTTTTAGGAAAGAAATTAAATAATTTTGCATTGGAATGGAAAGGATTGCGATTTAGATTCTCCATAACTCATTAAAATTCTTCTTAAATAAAAATTAAGACTAATTCTTAGTCTCTATTGAAAAATAAACATGTTGATTTGAATTTTTGTTTTTATTATTTATATTTCAATTAAAGATAGAAACATTAAAGATAGGCGCACTTTATCCTAAAATTACCCATCTAATAAACTAATAGACCAGCAGTCAGCTAATAAAAGTTTTATGATATTTATTATTTTGATCATCGAAATCCAATGTTTCTATAATAGGTACATCAATTCTAAATTCGATGGGCGATTTTGAAATTCGGTGGTTTATTTTCTCAATTCGGTGCATTCTCAATTAGGTGCTTAACTTTTCTCATAAACCACTTCTCAATATTTAGTCCCATTGTTATTTTTAGATTCAGGATGGAATAAACTTATTTTTTTATTATTTTAACTACTTAAAAAACCAAATATTAAATCAAGCACCGAATTGAGAAAAAAAGAACCCTTTTGTAGAAATGCTCTTTACATAGTATTCAGTTTGGTAGGTGGTAGGACTGGCAGCCATATCTTGAATAGTTTCTGAGAAATTACCGTTTTAATTGAGGTCAATTTTAGTGAATTATATAAAAAATATACCTTTTATGCAGAAAAAACTATTATACAAGAAAAGAAGAAATCATCATCATCATCAGCCATTTAATTTCCCCTCAGCTGGAGTACTTCCTTATGGATGGCTTTGACCAACCACGCGGCCCAATGCGGGTTGGTGGGTATTGACGACTGCAAATATAGCCGGGACCAACGGCTTAACAAGGCTTCGGAACAACGGAGGAGCTAGATATCAAAAGTCTTTGGTCACCCATCCCGTGACCGGCCATTGCGAAAACTGCTTAACCTCAACGATCGTAGGCCTAGCGCAGTAACCAATGCGCCACCTTTCCTCACCAGAAAGAAGAAAACATCATCATCGTGTCAGCCGAACGACGCCCACTGTTGGGCACAGGCCTCCCCCAAGGATCTCCACAACGATCAATCCTGCGCTGCCCGCATCCAGCGACTTCCCGCAACCTTGACTAGATCGTCGGTCTACCTTGTAAGGGGCCTGCCCACGGAACGTCGCCCGGTACGCGGTCGCCATTCGAGGAACTTTTCAACGCGCTATGTGTCCCGCCCACTGCCACTTCAATGATGCAATGCTTCAAGCGATTTCGTTTTTTTTAACCAAACCGAAGAAGAAATGTCCATATTAAATTGTTAACTTTTCTCGTTTTCGCAGTTACGAATAAAAATATCGTAAACAACACCAAAACCAACAGTAAGCAACAGGTATTCAAATGAAAAGAAATAACAAACTTCATTCCTTGATTCCACAGAAAAAAAGATAAGTAACACAAAAAAAACTCCGCAATTGAAAACCCGGAAATCTTCTAAAAATCTTTCATTCCGAAAAAAAATTTTCGGGCGAATTAAAACGTCAACGAATCCGTACAATGGTGGCCATTATAAAGTACAAAGCGCGATTGATCAAGGGAGGGGGGACCTTTTATTTCCCCCTCTCTGGGACTGTCGGACTGTTTCGACGACATCGTTATTCAAGTGTTTAGCTAATCTGTCTTCGTGAGAAATTTGTGAAAGTACGTTTTTCGGATCTTTATGAGAGATGACGGTTTTATTGGGGACATTTTTAATTTTTCCCTTTCTCTGGCGTTTCCTTGACTGTTGAGAAAGAAAGTTGGATAGAAAAATAGGAAATTATATAAAGAACTAGCGGCCGCCCGCTGTTTCACCCGCGTGGTTCCCGTTCCCGTGGGAATATCGGGATAAAAAGTAACCTTAATTTTAATTCAGGTTATCTACCTACTATCTGTGTGCCAAATTCCAATCAAGTCGTTTAGTTTTCTTTGCTTGAAAGAGTAACAACAAAATTTCGCGTTTATACTACAAGTAAAGATTAGGTTAGTCCAAAAATGTCCCATTAGACAATTGAAAATACATACAATAATACGAAAAATATAATTTCGTAAGAAAGTTTTTTTAGATAAATAGGTATTTAGGTATACATACAAAGAATTAGGTGAGGCGATAATTTCTTAGCCAACGCTATCAAAAATGCCACATAAGTCAATAAAATAATACGAAAAATATATACGGTCGTCAAAAAATATACAAAGAAGTAGGAAGTCCCTATCCATTTTGAAAAATGAAATATAATGTAGGTAGCTTACTTCTGCAAAATACTTTTAACGGCAGTATATTGTAATATGTCTTTATGGAAATGTATTCTTTAAACTTATTTCGTCGATGTTACAAAAGGAATTTTATATGCAAAATCTTTTCACCTTTAAATATATTCAGAATTCCATATATCCTTCTAATACTTACTGGGTGGCGCAAAAGTACTAGCACTATAAAAATTACTTATTTATTTTATATATGACATCTATTATTCTGTGAAAACTGTGTAGTAAATAAATGTAAAATTCACTGAAAATAAACATGGACCGATACCTAAGAACGTGGAATAATCGTGTCAAAGTTTTTACGTAATAGTTCATCAGTTATAAAAACACAACATGAATTTCGTCGACGATTTAAGATCACCCGATCTGACCTGTCCAAACTTCTTTCTTTGGGGTTATTTGAAATCTCTGGTGAACAAGCCACAGACTCTAGCAGCCCTAAAAGGCATTTTTTTTTAAGAAAAGGAACATATCGCATGAAGTTTTACGGCAAGTTATGGAAAATGTCATAAATAGTCCTCAAATGTGCGTCAACTCTGGAGGTCACCATTTAAGAGACATCATCTTCAAATCCTTATGAGACGAAATTTAATGGCATACATATACCTACATAATATGAAAAACTAATTCTAGTTTTCTAATTTAAAAAAAAGTTGTAGCTGAACCAAATAGATCCAGTTATTTTGCGCCAGTTTATTTATTTATTTATTTATTATAAATGCGAAAGTTTGTGAGTTTGGACTGTGGTATGGATGTAGTTTTTTACTCTTCCACGCAAAAACTTCTGAACGGATCTGGATGAAATTCGCAACAGAGATAGAATATAGGCTGAAATAACAACTTTCTATCCCGATATTCCCTCGGGAACGGAACCACGCGGGTGAAACCGCGGGCTGCCGCTAGTTAAGTATAACACCATAAGCCTATTCGAAGGCTAACATCAATAACACACATTAAGCTCACAGAAGCAACTGTGCGAATAAAAGAGAAAGCGTGACACATTTCTGTGTACGACTTTTAGTCGTATTCCTTTATCGGTACACTGCGGGCCAATGAAAAGTATAAACCGTTGTGTTTTTGTGCGTGTTGCTATGATTCCTTTAATCACATAAGGACAGATTCTCATAAGGACAGATTCTCATAAGGACAGATTCTCATATTTATCATAACCCATTGTGTAATTGTGATGGAAACTGACCTTAGTCATACCATGTTATGGTCATTTTTCAATTTGACGACTCTGTATGAAATAAAACAGGGAGAAAAAAACAACCCTTGGAGTTTCTTGCCGGTTCTTCTCCAAGGCCTCCCGCTGTAGGGTTTGCGAACCGATGGCGTAGCTACTATGACGTTCACAAGTATTGTAAATAACAATCTAAATTGAATAAACAAATTTGAATCTTGAATCTTGAATCTAAGGACAGATTCTCATAAGGACAGATTCTCAAAGACAGATTCTCAAAAGGACAGATTGGCGAAAAACCGAAAATGGCACAGGTGCACACACTTATTAATTATAGAAGGAAATGTCTCGCACACTGTTTCCACAGTATAAATTAGTAATTTTCCTAAATAAAATAAATAAAATTGTAATAATAATATTTTTTCTCTTTATGTACATACTTCCTGTCCTTTTGAGAATCTTTCTTTTTGAAAATCTGTCCTTATGAGAATCTGTCTTTATGAGATAAAAGGCTATGATTTTCTTTACATGTTACTTACCACCTCTAAGTGCCAGAATTTACATTGCAGTTGACGTTTGTGAAATTAAACAATCAAATCAAATCAAAATATTTATTTATTAACATAGACATAATAAGCATGTACTTATGAATCGTCAATATTTTCCTACCACCCATTCAAGACTTTTTTAACTGACAAGAAGAATGAGCGCAAGAAACTTGCCAGCGCGTATCTCAGGTAACGACATTTACAAAAATACATATCGTTACTTATTACAATATTTAAACAAGCATAGAGCACATATTATACAATCCTACTAATATTATAAATGTGAAAGTTTGGATGTTTGGATGTTTAGATGTTTGGATGTTTGTTACTCAATCACGCCAAAACCGCTGAACGGATTTGGCTAAAATTTGGGACATAGGTACTTTGTAGTCTGGAGAGGAACATAGGCTACCTTTTATGCCGGAAAAGTATCACATTCCCACGGGATAACGTTGTGTAGTTCACGCGGGCGAAGCCGCGGGCGGAAAGCTAGTATTATTATAACATATTATTATTATTATTAAACACGAAAAGCATGAAACGACTCCGTAGCTCAGTGGTAAGAGCATTCGCCTGGACAGTAAATGAAAGGTCGTGGGCTCGAGTGCCATCGAACCTAGTTGTGAGACGGGTCGAATTATTCTAATACTTCATTTTTAATAATAAAAATTGCATTGTGAATTCAAATATGAAACTGAGTGAAAATCAAATATGAGTATTATTTATTCCACTCTAATTTAATTGTACTCTAGTTTAATCTCCATCTATGTATTCAAAGTGTCGATAACCAAAATTATCAATTCATTAGTTGAGTAGGTATTAATCCTAAGCCCATCAAGAACGCATAAACCAAATTAAACACTATTTAGGTATTCAAATACATTAGTGTTGCTAATAAATCAGTATAACCAGTCGTTAATTCTGATTTAACCATGATTTAATAACGTTATACAGGGTGTTTATTTAAAGAAGTACATCACTGCAGGAGGGGGTGAAATTACACATCATTACAATCAGCTTTTACTCTGGGACCAAGTGCGATATCCTGAAAAAAAATCAGCTGTTCTAATTTGTTCTACGGAACATCTTGGCCTAATCGGTATTGCACTTTTGTATGAAACAGCTGTTTTTTTTTTCGAGATAACGCACTTGGTCTCATAGTAAAAGTTGATTGTATTGATAGGTACTTTCACCCCCTGAAGTGGTACACTCACGAGCAATATATGTATACAACATAGGACTATGTCGTATTACGATATTAAATGACTTCTGTGACACTGATCGCTTTCTTTCGGAAAGCTTCAAAAGTTCTATGTTGTATACATATTATTGCTCGTGACAGTACATCTTTAAACAAACACCCTGTATTCAGTCATCAGACAAATAACTAGTTTCATGACGGTTTCAATGACGACTGCAAATGCAGCCGGAACCAACGGCTAACGAACCTTCCGAAGCGCGAAAAAGCTAAAGTTTATGATCACCCATCCCGTGACCGGCCATTCTGAAAGTTACTTCAACGATCGCAAGCTGAGCGCCCGAACCACTGCGCCACGTGTCCCTCATGGCAGACTATAATTGATAAGTGATCAAATAGGATTAGTAATCGTGAAACAATGGACAATGGTTTAAGGTCCTACTTAAAATAATTATTGGACTAGTGCCCGAATACTCGAACGCTACTTAACCTGTCGGCCCTGTCGCTTTAAATGTCAAACGTATGAAAGAGATGGCATGATGTTTGAGACCTTCCCAAATTTGATTTGCGTTCGAGAATTCGGGCGTAGGAGGACTAGGGACATTTCCCATGGGCATAAGACATTTTGTCTTTTTATTATCCACAAACGGGAAAGCACTTAACCTTCATCCCTCCTGGTGTTAAGTGAATATAAGGCTGAAGATAGAAGCGCACTACTCCCGTAATCCTCAACACTGAGGATCTGGCTATCTTATCTTTAACTGCCGGACAGCAACAGTGATGAAAATATCATTTTTATAGCTTCAAACCCAGATAAGATGGTGGTAGCTGGCCAGGCTGACTTATAACAAGTCCTACCACCACCATACTACCTACTCATCATCATGTCAGCCGAAAGACGCCGACTGCTGGGCATAGGCCTCCCCCAAGGATCTCCACAACGATCGGTCCTGCGCTGCCCGCATCCAGCGGCTTCCCGCGACCTTGACCAGATCGTCGGTCCACCTTGTAGGGAGCCTGCCCACGGAACGTCGTCCGGCACGCCGTAACAACCTACTCAGTAAAATAGTAGATTGTATTACAAGGGAGCAAAATAACATATTTACGGCGAGGGCGCTATTTTGAATCCATAGCGCAGTGAGGGATTCTAGAGTAGAATCCCGAGCACAGCGAGGGGTTCTAAAGTAGAATCCTGAACGCAGCGAGGGATTCAATATACGTCGCCCGAGATGAAAATAATTTTGCGGCCGAGTAATACACTCTACTTTTCATTTCGAATATAAGGAAAGTAAATACACTCTGCTTTTCATCCCCTTCTATAAGAAAAGTAAGTAAGTAAGTAAGTAAGTAATCATTTATTTGCCAGAATATGGTTACATTTCGGTCTTAAGTAGGTATACAGTTTCCAACATATTCTATCGAAAGTTCGATGTGCAAATATTTATTGTGTTATTTTAAAATTTAATTAGGATTTAATATAAATGCAAATAATATTAATTCAATTTAAAATCACATGTCAATAATAATTAAAAATGTCAATAATAACGAATACAAAAAAAAGTTATAAAATAAAATAATAATAATGTCACTATCACAGAAAAATACAGAATAGATTAATTCAAAGATGTAGTATTAAATAAATACATGTTTGGGTTAATTAATAAGTCCACCGCTAAAATTCGAACAAAACATTTCAAAATCTAGTTATCATCATAAATACCTAAAACGAAAAAAATCTACATTTCATTAGAATAATACCCATTGTCAAAAATCTTTGTCATCTAAATAATCCTGAATGGAGTAGTATATTTTTTCAAGCAAAAGTTCTGTAAGTTTCTGTTTGAAAGCGTTATAGTTTAACATCTTTCTGCTATTCGGAATCTTATTAAAAACTTTTGGTGCCATTAGTGGGAAGCTATTGTGTAGGAATGCAGTTCTGTGCTTAGACGTGGAATAGTTGTAGAGGTACTGCGATCTTGTTGCATTCCTACGTGTATCTGACACTTTTGTAAAAAGATGCCCGTTCGCCTTAACAAACAGTGAGATTTCCAATATATAAATACATGTGAGCGTTAATAGCTTATAAGATTTAAACAATGGTCTACAGCTTTCTCGACTACCTATACCTGCTATGGCTCTAAGACATCGTTTTTGGGCTTTAAAGATTCGCTCCCGTTCACTACAGTTACCCCAAAATATAATTCCAAATCTAAGTATTGAAGCCACTAGACCGTGATATGCTACTAATACAGAGGCACGGTTTACCGTTTTTGATAATTGAAATAGCGCATACGCTGATTTGTTTATTCTTTTGCACAATTCATCAGCTTGCGTGTGCCATGATAAATTACTGTCAATAATTACACCTAGGAATTTGGTTTCATAACTGCGTCCTATTTTATTACCGTTGTATTCTATTTTTTTTGGGGGGGTTTGCCATAATCGCCACGCTTGGCAGGCGGGTTGGCGATCGCAGTATGGCCTGTTGTAACCTGGAGACGCTGCTGCCCATCTCCTGATGGCAGTTTTCCCTTTGTCGCCTCTTACGACACCCACGGGAAGAGAGGGGGTAGTGCTATTCTATTCATGTGCCGGCACTACACGGCACAAACTTCTCTCCTACTCATGGATCAGAGACACGAAATGAAGCTGCAGAACTCAGCGGATGCCCATCGTTATCGACAGCTTAATAGACAGATATCTAAGTCTTTGACGCGCGACCTTCGCCAATTTAATACCGAGCGTATTAAAGAAGCCATTGAGCGGAACAAAGGCTCCAAAGTGTTCGCGAGAGATCTGTCTATCGGGCAAAGTCAATTGACGAGGCTGAAAACTGAGGAAGGTAGCATCATTTCGTCAACACCTGAAATCCTGAGGGAGATTGAGAGTTTCTATGGACAGCTATATTCCACACAAACACCTGTTGAAAGCAAGGCTACAGACCCTAGAGCCAAGCTTACCCGACACCATACCGAAGATATCCCGGACGTCAGCCTGTACGAGATTAGAATGGCTCTCAAGCAGCTTAAAAACAACAAGGCGGCGGGCGATGACGGAATCACAACAGAACTTCTGAGAGCGGGCGGTAAGCCGATACTTAAAGTCCTCCAGAAGCTTTTCAATTCAGTCATCCTTGAGGGCAAAACGCCAAAGGCATGGGGCAGAAGCGATGTGATGCTGTTTTTCAAGAAGGGTGATAAAACTCTCTTGAAGAACTATAGACCCATCTCGCTTCTGAGCCATATCTATAAGTTGTTTTCGAGAGTCATTACGAATCGTCTCGTTCGCAGGTTCGACGACTTCCAGCCTCCCGAACAAGCCGGGTTCCGGAAAGGCTACAGTACCATAGACCACATTCATACGCTGCGGCAAGTTATACAGAAGACCGAAGAGTATAACTTGCCACTTTGCTTGGCGTTCGTGGACTATGAGAAAGCCTTTGATTCGATTGAGACTTGGGCGGTGCTGCAGTCTCTCCAGAGGTGCCAAATAGACTACAGGTACATCGAGGTGCTGAGGTACTTATACCAAAACGCCACCATGTCGGTCCGATTACAGAACCAGAGCTCTAATCCTATCCAACTACAGCGAGGTGTGAGACAGGGAGATGTCATCTCTCCCAAACTGTTCACAGCTGCGTTGGAGGATATTTTTAAGCTGCTGGACTGGAAAGGATACGGCATCAACATCAATGGCGAGTACCTAACACACCTACGGTTTGCCGATGATGTAGTTCTTATGGCTGAGACCTTGGAAGACCTGAACACAATGCTCGAAGATCTCGGTAATACTTCGCAAAGAGTGGGTCTTAAGATGAACATGGACAAGACGAAAATCATGTTCAATGCCCATGTTGCACCCGCTCCAGTTAATGTTGGGAACATTACACTCGAAGTTGTTGACCACTATGTTTATCTAGGACAGACGGTCCAGTTAGGTAAGTCCAACTTTGAGAAAGAGATCTCTCGTCGAATCCAGCTCGGATGGGCAGCGTTTGGGAAGCTCCGACATATATTCGCGTCCGAAATACCTCAATGTCTCAAGACGAAAGTCTTTGACCAGTGTGTGTTGCCAGTAATGACCTATGGAAGTGAGACGTGGTCTTTTACTATGGGTCTCATAAGAAGGCTCAAAGTCACCCAGCGAGCAATGGAGAGAGCGATGCTTGGTATTTCCCTGCTCGATCGAATCAGAAATGATGAGATCCGCAGGAGAACTAAAACAACCGACATAGCTCGAAGGATTGCATCATTGAAGTGGCAGTGGGCGGGACACATAGCGCGGAGAACCGATGGCCGTTGGGGCGGAAAGGTTCTCGAATGGCGACCGCGTACCGGACGACGTTCCGTGGGCAGGCCCCCTACAAGGTGGACCAACGATCTGGTCAAGATCGCGGGAAGCCGCTGGATGCGGGCAGCGCAGGACCGATCGTTGTGGAGATCCTTGGGGGAGGCCTATGCCCAGCAGTGGGCGTCGTTCGGCTGACATGATGATGATGATGATGATGTATTCTATTTTATAGTTTCCCGGTTGTTTTTTTATAAAGAAGTGTATGCATTTTGTTTTGTCCAAGTTAATAATTAAGTTATTATAATTCATCCAATTTATTATGTCAGCTAAAGATTCATTAATGTCATATTCAAAAGTTTTTGGGTCATTTTGTTTTACAATAAGGGTACTGTCGTCAGCAAAAAGTATCATAGGATTACGTACGTTTTTGGGCAAGTCATTAATATAAATTAAAAATAAAAGTGGTCCTAAAATGCTCCCTTGTGGGACCCCACACTGAATTATTCTTTCTCTTGACGCATATTTCTTTTCTTGTAGATCATGTGGGCATATTTTATTTATTTCTGTGATTTGTTTGCGATTTGTAAGATATGATTCCAAGAGTTTTAAAACATTTCCTCTAATTCCATATGCATCAAGTTTACTAATCAGTTTTTTATGGTCCACGTGATCAAAAGCTTGTGTCATATCTGTATAAATAGCACAGACAGGCTTTTTTTCGTCCATATGTGTAACAATGAGTTTAAGTAAGTCAAATATCGCCATATTTGCAAAGTATGTGAAATTTATCTAGATAATTATAGATTTCTTGATATAAATACTTTTCGAAGACTTTTGCGAATATTGTTAATAAGGCCATTGGCCGATAATTGCTCAATAGTTCTTTATCTCCTTTTTTAAAGAGAGGTTTAATTACGGCTATTTTTAATAGATACGGAAAAACGCCTTCATTGATAGAGAGGTTTAAAATATACGTTAGGTGTGGGCTTAAATATTCTGCAACATACTTTACGACTTTTGTTGAGATCTCGTCGTTTCCCACACTTGATGTGTTCTTTAAAGATTTTATTATTTTAAGAATAATATCCGACGTTGCTGGAGACAAGAACATCGAGCTACAATTTGTATCAATGTTATCTTTAAATTCATTTGCTTTATGTGATTTATGCACGATACGATCTATAAAGAAATTATTAAAATGATTTGCTATTTGAGTTGGGTCGGTTAAGTATGAATTATCATTTTTTATTTTCAAGATTGACGCTTTTGGTTTACTCTTTTTTGCATTATTAATTATGTCCCAAGTTGCTTTGGGTTTGTTGGTAGCCGTATTTATTTTATAATTATTTTGTGCTCTCTGAGTCATAATCATTATCCTTTTTAACTTATCAGAATACTTTTTGAATATTTCTTTATTTGATTCCGTGCGAGAATGTCTGTATTTCCAAAGCAGTTTTCTTCGTTTTTTGTGCATGTTTTTATGCCGCGTGATAGCCACTTTACTTTTTGGTTCGTTTTAATTTCCTTGAGTCGCCAAGGGAAACATAGATCATACAGTAACTTAAAATTGTCAAGAAAATACTTGTAAGCTGCGTTGGCACTGTTTATTATATAAAGTTCTGTGAATTTGAAAGACTTTAGGTGCTTTTTAAACTTTACCATATTTTCGGTACTGTAATCCCGAACTCTTATTTTCCATCGTGTAATTTTTTGTGTTTTTCTAATAGAAAATCGTAACAGCTGAGCTGTATGGTCTGAGAGTCCTAAATCTAACACTTCCCCATGGCATTTATGTTTACTATTCACCGCAAAATTGTCCAAACATGATTTACTGCTTAGTCTAGTAGGTTGATGTATAACTAATTCGCAGTCAACACTTATCATGAAATCATTAAAGTCTCTTGTGTATGTATTGTTTTTTAAAATGTCTATATTGAAATCTCCAGTCAGAATAATTTTCTTTTTAGTCTTATTACCACATATTAATCTAAATAGAGCTAACAATCTTTCGTAAAATATTTCAAGGTTTTCGCAACTATATTTTGGAATTCTATAAATACAAATTATTACTAAATCATGCTTAGTTAATTCAATACCGCAGCATTCAAAAATACCCTTAATACTAAGTTCAGCAACTTATGGTAGTTCTTTAAACAAGAAATCTTGTTTCACAAGGATACAAGCGCCTCCTCTTCTTTCGTCATCCCGAGAATAAGATGATGCCAAAGTGTAATTTGGAACATTCAGTACCTGTTCATCTCCTATCGTCATGAAGTGTTCTGTAATACATAATACGTCTACTTGCTTATTTTCCCGTTCTAATTCATCTATGTAAGCTACTATCATGTTAGTCTTGTTTATTAATCCAGCGATATTTTGATGTACAATGTTTAAGAAATTAGTTCCGAAAAAAGTTTTGATATTTATTTACATCAATTTGATCCTCATTTTTGTAGTAGTCTTGGATTTTACATATATTTTCCAATAAATCATTGAAGATAGTCTTCATTCCATTTTTATTAATAGTTCCATATTGCTGTGAAAACATGTCATTGTCGTAAGTCAAGTTTTGATTTGAGTCCACTATGTATACATATTCATGTATTTCGTTGTCCATACAGAGCAGGTTGTTAAATATTTCGACTCTTGAGTTGAATAAAGTTGCATTATTGTGGCATTTAAACGTTGGTAAACATATAGTTATATTCGTGTGAGACAGAGGTGATAATGTTTCTCTTATCTTTTTTACTAGTTCGGCGTGATTCGATGTTTTTCTGAAGTCATGTTCGCCTATCAGGATTACACAGTAGTCATTCAATGTGAAGTTCGATATTTTGTTATGAATATTTTCTATTAGGTTTTGAATACCACAATTTGTTTTCTTGTAGTGACAAGCTTGGAATGTCTCGAACGCGGATTCACATAATGAAGTGACATTATTTCCATTAGTGCTGCTTATAAAACATAATTGAGCCCGTACATTACTGTGCTGGCCTTCTCCAATTGTTGGATTGGGGTCTTCACTCAACGATGTTGCGCACGGTGACTGAGAACTAATATTTTCAAAAGACGTACTGTTAACCTCAGGTACAGTTTTCTTGGTTTTCTTTTTAGGAGTAGAAGATTGCAGCCGTTTTCTACTAGGTGAGTTAGTAGTATCGCTGAGACTCTTTGTTACTTTTTCGAGAAGTTTTTGTTTTGAGATTGTTTTCTTTAATTGCGTATTTTCGATAGATAAAAGATTGACTTCTTCATGTGCAATTTTGAGATCAAGTTGTAATTTATCTATTTGTGATCTTAGTTCCGTTAATAATTCGTCATTACTAGCGCTACTGATGTCTGGTAAACTGCATGTGGTGCCATCTTTGTCTTCCAAGTCGGTATTAGTTTCGGATTTCGAACGAGGCTTGCGGAAAGTTATATTTTCAAAGAAATTCATGATTTTAAATTGTTTATAATTCCTTTAAAAAACGAAAAATAAATATTTTCTTTGCGAGGTTTGAACTTGGGAACTCTGATATTACACTGATGTTGTCCAAGCGGTGTAGCACGGCGATAAACCTGCGTTACGTGGACTTGCCAATTTTGCTATCTCTTTGTAAATATAATTAGCTCCTACGAATCAGTGATAAAGCTGGTAGTTATGAATATTTTATTAATGTCACAGGTATCTTTCTAATAGTGAATTGTGTTTTAATTACATCACTTTCACATATAAAGTAAATTTCTTACAAAATCCACTTACTGTGCTTCTTGAACATGATAAAACAGTGCTGTTTTCTTTGAATGTGTGTCAAACAGGTAAAGTATAAATTTTATTTCACATTTATTTTGCACGATTTCTTAAGTAATCCCGTAGTTTTCGTTTCACAAACACTTCTATGCAAACATTGTAGTTTTTCCTTTCCACTCGCGTTATTTTTGATGGTTTAATTAGATATTAATATTATTAGCAAATAAAAATATACGGACAAGATGTTTACGCTTCGAACGCCACCTAGCGGATGGCGTAACGGATGAAAAGCAATAAAGACAACTAAAACTATCTAGAAAAATAAAAGAAAGGTGGCGGGGGGCTTCGCTTTCTCTGTTTTTTCTATAATAGGACTATGAGAAAATTGAAGTTGTGAAATAACAAAAAAAATTAAGAACAAAAAAAATATTTTTTTATATGTCTATCGGATGACTCCTAACTATCTCCGGAGTACCATAGAGGATTGAATTTTTTTTTTAGATTTTAGCTACGCTACGAGACGCACCGTTTTTGAGATATTCTCGTATTTATAAAATTATTTTTTTTTAAACTTTGAAAGTCCCGTCCCCATACAAAATTAGTTGAAAACTTTTTCATTGCCGATGAGGTAACTCTATGGTTGACTATAACCAAATTCAGTTCTATTCTTAAAATTCATTTCCACCCTAGGGTGAAACGGATAGTTTTGGACCCGCTGCTCAGTTTAAATATACATCACTTTCCGAATGTGAGAGATGAAAAATATATTTCATGCTGATCTATGTAAAAAAGTTATACAAAATCCACAACAGATGTTATCTTGCACACTGCAGTGGGTAATTAATAAAAAAAACATGCACAGATGTTGCTCCGACCCTTTGTCATAAGCAAAATAATAATATTTCATTTCATTTCTTAATTTGTATAAATATCTGTGTATGTCCTTTGCATGGCCAAATAAAGGTATTAATTTTGAATAAACAAAAGTGTTTCAATTTACATTTAAATTAAGATATTTAAAACAACGCAATAAACGTAATAATAATTTTATTTTCGCAGCATGATACACTGCGGGCCATTGAAACGAATTATATTAACTAGAAGGGTGTGATTCCGTATAAACGCGAAATAATTTTCTTTTATCACAGTATAAAAGACTTTTGGTATCAATAAATTTTTATTGAAGATACAAAAGAAGGATGCTGTGAAAATGTACATCTACATACAATTGTATAACTATTACCGTTTGTGCTCAGAGATGTGTTGTGATGAAATTGATGTGACAATTGGGAGACGCCGACAGAAATAATTTATGGCTTCTCCTTTTCTTCTAGTCCTAGATTTGTTGGAAATAGGTTGTTAGTGCTTTAGGTGAATGTTTTGTACCTACTTTATAAAGGTCTTGGTCTATTCATACGTAAGAAAGGCAGTAATTTATAAGTATATTAAATAAGAATAAAACTAATATTGAAAAAGAAGTATTATAAAAAATCGACCCGTCTCACAACTAGTACGAACGACTCCGTAGCTCATTGGTTAGAACATTCGCCCGGACAGTGAAAGGTCGTGGGTTCGAGTACCATCGGAGCTAGTTGTGAGACGGGTAATTTTTTTCTAATAATTCATTTTCAATATTTTCAATAATACAAATTGCATTGTGAATGCAAAAATGTAAGAATAATAAGAGTAAAAACAGTAGGAAAAGAGTGAGAATTTATAAGAATGTCAAAAATAATGCTAATGACAAAGTGGATCGTATAAACTCTTAATTATTCGTAAATTCTGAAAGCACCAAATCTTAATCAAACCGCAAATAGGCATAGATTTGACATTAAAGCGATTTATTTTATGTTTATATGAACTTGTAAATACCTACAGACGTAAAATGAGTTTTTTTTATAAAAAATCTAAATTTTTATTTCAAAGCTAAAATCAAGCATCTTATTAACTTCTTAAACATTCAAAGAAACACTGCGTCAAATTTATTTTACTCCACATTGATAATAAAGCGGATACAGCGCTTCGCAATTTCAATTGGAGTGATAACGGTCTAGAATGACTTTGTTCCTGCATTGAAATAGCGGTAATGGCGCTGTGTGTTAGCGCTTTATTGTGCTTTTAAAGCTAACGATTATTGCGAAGACGGCTGTGATACTTTTAACAATCTATACGAGATTGGGTGGTTGAAACTGATATACAGGGTGGAAAAAATTTCCTACGTATAGACTTTGGAGGGAAACTGAATTATATCCTTAAGTATTGCTATAGCTTGTATAGCTTGTAGTTAGCTTATAAGTATCTACTTAATAATATCCATTGTAAATAATGCTGTAAGCTCCCCAAATAAAAAACATAGTAAGCTCAGTTTAGGCTGCCATTACACAGTCAATCTCGATCGCGATCCGCGATCAAAATAAATGATCGACTCATATAATATTCTGTGATCGCGATCCAGATTGACTGTGTAAAGGCAGCTTTACTAAGTAAATCTCGATCGCGATCAATGACCACGATCAGTGATCGCGATCTGGGTTGATTGTGTAATGGCTGCCTTTACTGAAAGAAAACATTCTTTTGTTTTAAAAAATAAACCAAACTGCATTCAAAGGTTTTCTAAATATGATGCGCCCGGAAACTGAACTGAACCGTCTAAAATAAGAAAACATCCTTTAGTTTTATCGCATCATTCGATGAAGTCAATCAAGAACCAAATCACCCTAATGAACATAATAAATTAAATAAAAGAAAAATAATAAAAAGAAAATAGGATTATGGGTTCGATGTCGAGTCGAGTCGATGTTGTAGGTACTTTACCACATAAAAACTATTTTTTTAATAAAAAATAATAAATATAATAAAAATAGTTTGTTAATGCAGATTTGTTCCTTTTTAAAAATATAAGAATGTTTCCTTTTATTAACAAAAAAAAAAAACCTCCTCCTTTTTGATTTAGAAGTCGGTTAAAAATGAGCAAACTAAAGAATTTAGGCAGTTTCCCTTTAAAGCCTATTAAATATTTCCATCCTGTATATGAAACAAAATAGAAAAGGGCGAGAGGCAGACAATTCATTATATTTCCTTCTCTCGAAATAACATCAGTGTTTCTTCTTATGATTGTTGTTCAGTTAAAATATATATTTATGGTACATAGATTTTTTTTTAATCCACAACGGAATAGCACTTAGCCTTCATCACACCTGATTTAAAAGTGGTCAATCACTGAGGAAAATATAGTTAATATCTATATAATAATAAGACTTGAAAAAAATAATATCGACGGCCAAATAAATAAAACGGTTAAAATCCGGATATTCACTTAACATCATTCTGTTATCTGAATTTTTAACCTAAAATTAGTTGTAGCCTTATAATTCGTTTACCATTTTTCGTATAATCACCTTTTTCATAGGAAAGAACATTTCGACTCGAATCCATGTCTTTCATTGCTTTCCTTTCATTTAATTGATCATGTCCTTAGAGAGATTTAATCCTTATAAGCTATCGTATTGATTGATGTCACAAAAGTAGAGTGTTGTTTTCCGAATTTTAGCCTGTTCGATTCCTGAATGTGGAAAGTTTCATGAAAAAATGCAGTTTTGTTTAAATAAGACCGATTGTTTTGCTCGCCACAACCCCAAACAGAAACATCGCACTGACAGATATCTAAACGAAAGTTTTCCCATTTTTGCCTTCTCCATACATAAAAAAAGTTCAGCCGTTCCCCCTACCACTTTACTAAACTCTTGCTCCTAGTTTCCCGCCATATCCCATAATGAGAGGAACTGTAGTTTTCCTTTTTTGTTTAAACGTTAAAGAAGTTTCGTACAAAAAGTGGGTAAACTTCTTGGAGGTTTGGAAGCCGAAAAATTAGATTTAACGTTCGAACGCGAAGTTTTGGTAAGAACTCATAGAACACTGTCGAAAAAATAAGCGACCGACGTAAAGTTGCACGGCTGAATGTTACGTCACGGGTATGTACGCAATAACGCGACGTATACTTTGTACAATGTACAGTGCCACAATCTTTTCTGTTTCGGTGGCCAAAATGTGAAACTAACGTGTTTTTTTTAATGTCATTTTGCTGTCAATTTGATGTCCAACCATAACGCTGCTGGCGGCTGAAGGTCTTAGAAGTCAGGGCCGGGTAAATTGCAACAAAAAAACGTACTAGCGTCGCTGTCACCGGAACAGCAAAGTTTGTGGCACTGTATCTAGCATAGGCATGAAGCTCGACTTAATACTGAGGTAACTGGAGAGTGCAGTACGAACAATTTTTTGTCCACCACAAATTATACAGTGGCTGTCTTCCGTCTCACCTACACTTTAAAAAAATACGTATGGTCATATGAGACAACTGACAGCCACTACAGACATAAATGTCAAATTTGCTGGGGACACTTTTTTATTCAGGGTGAGAACTCCATGGAGAGTGCAGTACGAACAATTTTTTGTCCACCACAAATTACACAGTGGCTGTCTTCTGTCTCACCTACACTTTAAAAAAATACGTATGGTCATATGAGACAACTGACAGCCACTATATACATAAATGTCAAATTTGCTGGGGACACTTTTTTATTCATTTTTTATTCAGGTCAGAACCCAGTTACCTCAGAGTATTAAGTCGAGCTTCATGAGCACAGGTCCTGCCTGTGACAGGTCATTCGTGCAAAGCAAAAGTTCTTTATATGCTATTGACATAAAACTCTAGAAGAACAGGGTGCCTACCATCAACTCTTATTGCGGTTTTGTTTAGGACCTAAAGTGATCTGCTTCGCTTATTCGTGCCACGAGAGCTTAATATCAATGACAGCGATTCAGTGATCATTCAATGACATTTCACAGCCGCTAAGCTGTCATGTAGGCTTATTTGACTTATAACTCGGCCAAGCTAACATGACACCTGCAGGTTATACCCATCCCTCTCTCTCTCTCCGGGCATGACAGAATCGAGTGAAAGAGACGGGTAGAAGAAATAAGGACACAAACACAGCCATCTCTATCGTCTTCTACAAGCCATGCGCATAAAGTTGGCAACGTAGTTTTAAGTGAACCGATTTGACACCGTTTGCACCGTTTGACAGGTAAACAGCGAGTAAACCTCGAGTACTGAATCCTATGGAGATGCCTTCCATCAATCCATATCTTCTATACATCTATACAAATAAATAAAATTAGAGCGCTTTTTACTACGTGCATATGATTAAATATACGGTACATATACCAAAATGACATGTTTTACAATTTTTGTCTGTCTGTCTGTTTGTTCCAGTTAATCTCTGAAACGGCTGGACCGATTTTGACGGACCGATTAATACGACAATTAGAAGTAGTTCAAAATTGAATTCCAAGATTTTCTTACATTGTGACTTAGTTACACCTCACTTTTTCGTAGGTATGCCACCTCCATAGGATTTAGTACTCAGAGGAGTAAACCGGTTCACAGCAATGTTGCCGTTCCGTATCATAGCATGGCTTGTAGAAGACGATAGAGACGGCTGTGACACAAATCATTCGGTCATTCACATTTAGCAATTCATTTGCGATCCAGTTTTTAGAAGGTCAGAGTACGAAAGAAAGCCATTTATTTTAGGAACGTATTCTGCATCGCGCTATTTTTGAATCGCTGTCTTAAAGTTGATTGTAGGCAACCAGCATGAGACATTTTTTAATGCAGTTTATGCTATAAAATTAGACCCTATTCCATGTGCAGAAGAAACATTTCGCTTTGCACGAAAATCAGCTGTCATAGGACCCATGCTACATTGAACAAAGTAGGTAGGTAGAGTGCGCGCCAGATAAGTCTGCGCGCGGTCATAATCCAAAACAATTTTTCTAAGTCTGTTAGAACAAAAAATGTTCTGTAACTAGCGCCAAAAATGCCCCAGTCACGCAAAGTTATCCTAGTAGCATTGCAGGCGTAATAACTTTTTTTTTTGACGACCGATTTGGCGGAGGTGTAGGCTACCCACCTTCTGCGCCAGTGGTCTCGGGTTCGATTCCCGAACAAGACAAGTATTTGTGTGCATGAACATGTCTATTTGTCTTGGTCTGGGTATGCTATGTATATTAAGTATGTATTTACAAACAAAAAGTATTTAAGTATATATTTATCCGTTATCAAGTTTTCCATGATACAGTTTCTTAATGAAATTAATATGGGCTTAGATAATTGGTGTGCATGTAAGAAGTTATTTATTTATTTATTTGGTTGCATATTTACGGCCAGTGTGTTTCGACACTTTGGGTGTTGTGTCTTTGACAATGAAAAGAACTCTTGTACTCTAGATACGCACAAATAGGTACGTTGATTTGATTCCGAAGGTACCTCAAGGCATCTCAAGAATCTGCGATAAAAAGTAGCCTATGTTCCTCTCCAGGCTACAAAGTATTATGTCCCAAATTTCAGCCAAATCCGTTCAGCCGTTTTGGCGTGATTGAGTAACAAACATACAAACATCTAAACTTTCACATTTATAATTATAATATTAGTAGGATTAGTAGGTAGTAGGATGAATTAATTACAATTTATTTAAGCAAAAAATAACAAAAGTTTTACTATAACATTTTAACTGGCTTTAAAGAAGTTTATCCTATTCCAGAAACGTATGCGATTTTCTTTTTTTAGCCAAAACCCCAACATTCAGGCTAATGTGTTATTTACGACAGACGAAGATTAAAAAAACCGCCGTAAACAGGCTTAAACCGGCATCAGCGGTTTAACCGTTCGTCGGGTTTAAAACACAGATTAAACCTTATAAAGAAATAACGAGCCTCGAAATCTTGTTTGGTTTTAATAGAAATATATGGGAATGCTTTAATAATAGATTAATTTTTTGTTTATATGAGAAAGTGGCCAATATGAAATGTTGTTTTTTTTTATCCACAACGGGGTAATGGCCTTCATCACATCTGATGTTAAGTGTTGATAAGGCTGAAGGTGGAAGCGCACTACTCTCGGAATCCTCAATCACTGAGGAACTGGCTATCTTATCTCCAACTGCCGGAACAATGATGAAAACATCATTGTTATGGCGTCAGACTTAGATAAGATGGTGGTAGCTAGACAGGTGGACTAAAAACAATTCCTACCGCTAACCAAACTAAACCGAATACAATAGGTAAGAACCCCCACTGAGAATCGAACCCGGGACCTCTGGGTCTGAAATCGGTGGTGAGAACCACTAGACCACAGAGGCGGTTTCAATGTAAGCCCAATAAGATTTGAATGCCACATTTTGTTGTCAAATGTATTGTTGTCACCATGGAGCTAGACTTAATTCTGAGGTAACTGGAGTTTTCACTCTGAATAAAAAAGTGTGCCCAGCAAATTTGACATTTAGTATGTAGTAGCTGTCAGTTGTCTCATATGACCATACGTATTTTGTCAACGTGTAGGTGAGACGGAAGACAGCCACACTTTTTTGTGTAATTTGTGGTCACAAAAAAGTGTTAGTACTGCACTCTCCAGTTACCTCAGTATTAAGTCTAGCTCCATGGTTGTCACCATAATTTTTTAACGAGTACAAAGATTTTAGGGGATGACAGTGTCTATAAATACGAATAAATTTAACCATCCACGGAAGCGCGAAAAAAATCAGATGTTCCATACCATACATTTTAGTCGAGTCGATGTTGGCAAAACTTGGTTATTCTTTGGTTATTCGACCACAGAATATTATTCTTTAAGAAGAGAATTTGTCAAATTTAGGTACTATTTATTTATTTATTTTATTTTATTTATTGAGGATAACTTACAAGACACACACTTACAAATTGTAATTTATCACTTATAAGGATACATGCACATAGTGAGGCCTTAATTACAAGTTACCACGACATGCGCAGCTTACATGGAAGCAGTTTTGTAAATTATTCTAAAAAAAAACTTCTATCTATCTTAACTTCACTAAGTTAAATATGGAACAACATCGCTCCACTTTATTGCTCCAGATTGATTCATAAAGGTACGTCCACACTTGTAACATTTTGCGTGTCCAAACACCGTCTCTTTATCATGCATCGCTAGTTTTGTTGGGCATGTGCTGTCGTAATACTGAATCATAGAGACAATGGTGTCGATTCAGCATACGCCTAACTAAGGCCTAACAAAACTAAACTAAAATTAGTCCTGTCACTTTCTATCATTTTTAATTGAAAAGGGACCGAAGATCATTGGTTTTGTTTTTGTCTTTGACTTCACGACTAACTGTCAAATTTAGTCTTGTTTTAGTGCCTACCTAAACACCATGACGAATAAAAAGCCACTAAATTTGACAGTTAGTCGTTAAGTCAAAGACAAAAACAAAACCAATGATCTTCGGTCCCTTTTCAATTAAAAATGATAGAAAGTGACAAGAATAATTTTAGTTTAGTTTAGTATTCGGCATACACCTAACTAAGGTGTATGCCGAATTGATACCAATGTCTTATAAAGATACGTCCGGACAGGCCAAAATGTTACAAGTGTGGACGCACCTTTACAGTTGCCAGGTAATTATTGTCAAAAAAATTGTCCGTGTACGCGCGACATAAGGAAGGACTGTGTCATAGAAGCAGGGGCGGTAAACTAGGCTCATCACGATAAAAAATATCTTTAATGTTTGTTTGTATATTGTATGACTGATAAATGTTTCTTTTGTTACAGTTAATGCTGGGGCTTAGTTAGATATAACTTAATTAGGTAAGCTATTCTTGTTTGTGCCTAAAAATTTTATGACACAAATTTATGACCTATTTTTTAACACCATTGGATACAACAAGATACAATAAAGGAATATGAATATGAATGTAATTGATAGTGTATAACAGATTTGTGAAACTAGTTTTCCCCAAAAGCTGGAAACATTTATCAGAAAAAAATCCCTATTCACGGATTGCGAAATCAATGATGAACCTTTTTACTGGAGGATAAAAGATAAAATTGGAACGTTTTATATCGTCTACTGATACTGACTACTGACGGCGATATTGGAGACCTCAGAACATAATGGCAGCCATACGCGTTCAAGTAATTTGGTCAAACAGTTTGACATTTGAACATTCATGCCAATTTGATCAAACTGTTTGATCCAGTTTGTTTGACCAAATTACTTGAACGTGTATTGCGGCCATAAGGAGGTTAAAAGGAGCATGCCACGCATTTTGTGCTGAATGTAATGTCTGTTAGGAGCCTGTGGTTAGCGCGCTTAGCCTGCGATCGTTGAAGTTAGGCAACTTCCGCAATGGTCGCTCTCAGGATGGGTGACCAAAAATCTCGCCTGCATTTGTAGTCGTTAATACCTACCAATCCGCATTGGGCTCGCGTGGTGGGTCAGTGGCCCATTCTCCTTATCCATCCATAAGGAAGGCTTTTTAATATCCTCATTGCTGGAGTACAAGCCTTCCTTATAGATGGATAAGGAGAATGGGCCATGACTACAAATAACGACTACAAATGCAGCCGGTACCAACGGCTTAACGTGCCTTCCGAAGCACGGAGGAGCTTGAGATGAAAAGTTTTTGGTCATCCATCCTGTGACCGACTATTGTGAAAGTTGCTTAACCTCAACGATCGCAGGCCGAGCACGCTAACCATTGCGCCATGGGTTCCTCAAATAGCTGATGATCTCATCTCAAAGACAAGCTAGTTGCCATGACAACATAATCAAATTCAAAATCATACAAAAGTAAAATGTGTGGAGGGTTTGCTGTTTTAAGCAAAAGATCTTGACACATTTCGGAGTCTCGAGTATGCCAGTTTTGGCATACCTACTTAAATAGCCGTGTTTTTACATGCAGGTATTCCAGCGGTATCTAACGGAACGCAGAGACCAATCATTAATCTATTACCTACGTTTAAAGCGAAAGAGAGACCTCGCTTTGCAGAAACCCAGATTTGCACAAAAGCTCAAAAGATTAAACTGGCACAAATTTCCAATGACGAACCTTCTTCGAGGATAAAAGATAAAATCGGAACGCTCTATATTGTCTACGGGAGCGGCGATAATGGAAACCTCACGGGGTTGCCAAATAGTTACCTATTGAAGTGCCTGACTCATCAGACTGTGGGGACTTACGGGGAAGTATTACGATTACGACCGCTCGTAGCGGCTATTCAAAAGGCAAAAAAATAAAAAACGCCAATACATTTAAAACGCAAATCATTTGGTTACTGAGTTAGATGATAACCTATTGTTTTTTTTTCTCAAGAACGAAGTATCTGACATCCCTACTCATACAATACAATTATTCACTATGCATGCCTTTCTCCCGTTAGATTTGTGCTGCTAAGTGAGTGAGTAACCTAAAAATTCTATCAAAAAGTGGCGTTTCAGACATTCCCATGCATTTTTTCTGCAGGCATGACCTATTCATATTTTACTGCTGTGTGTTTCCAAAAAATAAAATAATTGCTTTCAAAGCTACCTTTGAGTGAATCTGTATAGTTCATCAGAAATATTATATTGCCACTTCTTATGTCGGCTTTTTAAGTCTAGGAAATTGAAAATCTGAACGTCGAAATTGAAATCGTTGAACTAAAGTTAGAGCAATTTTATTATATTAAAATTAAACAACTGGCACGGAAAAACTAGCATCAAGAAATATGACTTTTGATGATGATTTTGTTTCTTGTTACGTTTGAAGTTGTCCACCAAATAGGTCCCTCCAGGGTGCCTACCATCAAGTCTTATTGCGGTTTTGTTTAGGACCTAAACTGATCTGCTTCGCTTATTCGTACCACGACAGCTTAATATCAATGACAGCGGTTCAGTGATCATTCAATGACATTTCACAGCCGCTGAGCTGTCATCAACTCTTATTTGACTTATAACTCGGCCAAGCTAACATGACACCTGCAGGTTATACCCGTCCCTCTCTCTCTCTCCGGGCATGACAGAATCGAGTGAAAGAGACGGGTAGAAGAAATAAAGACCAGTTTTCCAGTTTTTAGAAGGTCATAGTACGAAAGAAAGCAATTCATTTTAGGAACCTATTCTGCATCGCGCTATTTTTGAATCGCTGTCTTAAAGTTGATGGTAGGCACCCAGGTCCCTCCAGAATACCAGCGTTGCAGTGTCAGCCTCTTGTCGCTGCAACACTATGCTGAGAACGGGGCCTAGTTGGCGACACGCTGTTTCTTGTTTGTTTTCCATGTATTTTTTTTTATTACTGTTATTTTTGTGTGTGTCGTATGTCGTTAATAAAAATGTTTTCTTTATTTCTATTTGTTGGACAGATTTAAAAAGTTTTATTGCGGTTCTATTTGTCAGATTAATTATACAGAGTGACCAAAGCTAAGTCTAGAATTGCTATCAAGATCGTTTTAATTTTTATGGTTTTTTAACCCCTGACTGCAAAAATAGGGGTGTTATAAGTTTGACTTGGCTGTGTATCTGTCTGTCTGTCTGTGGGACCGTAGCTCCTGAACAAATGGTCAGATTTTGATGCGTTTTGTTTTGTTCGAAAGCTGACGGGATCGAAATGGTTCTTAGCCATAATTTATCAAGATCTGGGTGCCTACCATCAACTATAAGAAAGCGATTCAAATTTGGTGCGTTTCAGAATAGGTTCCTAAAATGAATTGCCTTATTTCGCACCATAACCTTCTAAAAACTGAATCGCAAATGAATTGCTGAATGTGAATGAACGAACGATTTGTGTCCTTATTTCTTCTATACGTCGCTTTCACTCGATTCTGTCATGCCCGGAGAGTGAAAGGGACGGGTAAAACCTGCAGGTGTCAAGTTAGCTCGACCGAGTTATAAATCAAATAAGAAATGACAGCTAAGCGGCTGTGAAATGCATGTGAAATGGCCCTTGTTCCCAGTCATCATCACTGGCTTCGTTGCCACTGGGGACAAACGAGAAAAAAAATACCATTTGTTGCCTGTGGTGACAAATGAATCATTAAAACCTCAATTGTTGCCAATGGTGAGATATGGGTCATTAAAATCCCAATGGTTGCCACTGGTAACAGTCAGTACGAAAAAAATGATAGTACTAAACATACAAAATTACAATACTGGCAGTTGTTGCCAGTAGTGTAATTTTGTATGTTTAGTAGCATTACTATGGGAATTAAATAAAGAGGAGTTTGAGTATCAAGATAGATGTTTAATGTAAAAAACAATACCTTACAAGCATTGTTAATGAAATTAAAATGGGCTTAGATAATTGGTGTGAATGTAAGAAGTTATTTATTTATTTATTATTTATTGTTAATCACATCACTATGTAGGTAATCACATCATCATTCTAAGAATTTGGTACATAGGAACATATGTAAAACAAATAAAAAATGTTTCCTTTATTTTCAAACTTAAAACTTAAAAAAAAGGGTAATACTTTTTCCTACCCCTATACCAGAGGTTCTCAAACTTATTTCGTCTAACGCCCACTTTGAAAATCAATAATTTTGTACCGCTCCCCATTTTAACCGACTCTCAAAAAGGAGGAGGTTCTTAATGCCTTACAATTTCTAAAAAGTTACCTACAGATATTTCACCCATTACAAGCTCTAATTGAGCTTCTTGGATAAATTCATGAAATACTTTTTTAGACATCTAAGATGTTACTCTACCTCTGACAATAATCGGGAATTCATAACCTCAAGCGTCACCACTGAAAACGATTGGGATTTTCCTTTAAGTATCCCGATCGTGACCACTGGTGACAGCTAATATTTCATTTTCCCTTTCGTCACCACTGGCAACAAATGGTATTTTTATTCTCGTTTGTCTCCAGTGGCAACGAAGCCAGTGGTGACGACTGGGAACAAGGGGTGAAATGTCGCTGAATCGGTTGTCATTGACGCAATAGAATCTTGTTCGCAAATTAAGCTGTATTAGTAACGATAAGCGAAGCAGATCAGTTTAGATCCTCAACAAATCCGCAATAAGAGATGATGGTAGGCACCCTGTTCAGATGTTTCAAAGTCATCAGCTCTTTTGGTTAGCTGCAGTAGATATCTGACTCGCATAATGGGTACCTATTACAAACGTTTGTGTGTAATTTAAAAATAATGAAATATAAATAAAATCAAAAAAATTAAGCAACCCCCGAGTAAAAAAAACTAGAATCATTAAATTTCTCTCTCGGTCGGGGGACCGCAAATAGAGAAGTCCTCTAAAGTCCAACCTATAAGATTAACCATTATGCCCTATGGTTAATCTTATCGACAAGTTTCCCATTTTTTAACCGTCGAACCAAGCAATTATTATAATTGCCAACCACTTCACAATATCCCGCCTTATTCAAGTTAAATATATAAAATACTTCAACTTTATTCTCCGTATGAAAGCCTAGCTACTTACAAAGGTGTCAAGTATCCTCTAAAAATGGGGAACTGGGTTAAACGTCCAATATAAGAAGAACTAACACCCTTTGTGATCGATGAGGAGGTCTTTTGGACGAGATTCGCTTGCACATGATCGACGCGCACTGTACTTTAAGTACAAGTGGTTGGAAAAGATCGCAAGCGAAATTCGCCGTTAGTGATCTATCGGACAGTTCGACTATGGTGCGAGGTATATTGGTTGCTCCCGATAAAGTCTGGTTATGAAGTGTATGAACTAAGCTCGACAACATTTGCTCTTTGGATCAGCCTTTATCAGATAAGGAAGGAAGGTAGGAAGAAATGAAAGGGAAAAAGAAATGTGTCAAAAAGTATTATCTACGGAGACAGTCGACTCAGTGGTTAGAGCACCCGCCCGGACAGTGAAAGGTCGTGGATTCGAGTCCCATTGGAGCTAGTTGTGAGACGGGTCGTTTTTTCTAATACTTCATTTTTAATAATAGGTACAAATTGCATTGTTAATGAAAAAAAAGTAAAATTAAAAAATAAAGCTTAGTTCTGGAGACCAAAGGTAAACTAAAAAGAGTCTCAACTTTAACGTGATGCTGTAATGCTCTTTTCTCTTATAATTAACTAGCTTCCGCCCGCGACTTCGTCCGCGTGGACATTCGAAAAAATACTTAGGGGACCAATTACCAGGATAAAAAGTATTCTTTGTTTTAATTTCATAAAAATCCGATCAGCCGTTTTAACGTGATTAGGCGGGTCCTCCCTCACCAAGCGAGTAGCCTCGCGCGAGGCAGAACGTTTGCCACGTGCGGCGGGCCTCGCACGAGGCTGCTCACTTGGTGAAGGAGGACCTGCCTAATCACGTTAAAACGGCTGTTTGGATTTTTATTAAATTAAAACAAAGAATACTTTTTATCCTGGTAATTGGTCCCCTAAGTATTTTTTCGAATGTCCACGCGGACGAAGTCGCGGGCGGAAGCTAGTAAATAATAAGTGTCTGTTTCACAATCAAAAAGTTAGTTCTGAGTAGCTTAGGTACAAAGAACTTTTAGGGTACTTAAGATGATTTAGGATTCTATACCCTATTTACCCCCTGGGTTTGATTTTCGGAATTCTGGGAAGGATTTTCCAGATACAACATTTTATCCCCTTTTCACCCCTTTGGGGGTGCAATTGACAAAAACGCTGACACAGGTAAATATTAATTTTCAGTTGCCAGCCTAAATACAAAATTAGAAGATCCCAACTTCAAAACTGACTGACTTTCATACAAACATTTATCCCTTATTTCACCCCCTTAGGGGTGGAATTTCCAAAAATCCTTTCTTAGTGGATGCCTACACTGTATAACGTATCTATGTGCAAAATTTGAAGTCTCTAGGTTCAGCGGTTTGGGCTGTACGTTGATATCTCAGTCAGTCAGTCAGTCAGTCAGTCAGTCAGGACTTTGAATTTTATATATATAGATAGATAAATTCTTCACGTCGTACAAAAAGTAAGGAAAAAAAAAAAAACACACGCTACCTACAATGCCTGATTTTCTTATCTATACTTACTGAATATTATAAAGAGCAAATATTCGATTTTTTGTATGTTTGTAGCTGAAAAACTAATATTAATTTAAATACCTGACTGGCGAAATGCTAAGCAAGTTTGTCCTGCAGCTGTAACGGTTATGTAATCAAACGTGATTTGGTCGGTTTTGGGATGGGTGACCAAAACGTATATTCTCCGGCTCTTTCGTGAAAATACTGGGAACAAATTCATTTGGCATCAGTACATCTGATTTCTGCCTTTCAGTTTGTTAAGATGCGCGTTTAAATATGTAAAGTTTTTTTACAGCCTTTGGAAGTCTTTAAAACCCTCCTTATCCTTATCGTCTCTACCCCACCAGCAAAATAGCTGTTTTCAATTTACTTTTATTATTTTTTGCATTCACAATGCAATTTTTATTATTAAAGAAAGTTTTATTTTTGCTATGTAAGACGGGTCGATTTTTTCTAATACTTACTTCATCTATATATATAAAATCCTTTGTCCTGAATCACTGACGGATAAACGCACAGCCTAAGCCGCTGATCGTAGAGACCTGAAACTTGGAGGGTGTGTTCCTTGTATGATGTAGGCATCCGATAAGAAAGGATTTTTCGAAATTCTACCCCTAAGGGGATAAAAAACGGGGGTAAAGTTTGTATGGGACAACGTGATTCCTTTGTCCAATCTTCTTCAAATTTTGCATAAACATTCTTTGACAGATTTAATCGAAGATGTGTTTCATATTTCATCAAAACTCATCGCCTAACAGGGTTAAAAAGGGATAAAAAGTTATTATGGGGGTGATTTTCATCAAGGTTGATATCAATACTCCTTAGTGCTTTTGATTTTTAATTTCATTTTGTTTTGACACATGTTTGAAAACTCAATCCGTTTTTCGACGTACAGTGCCACAATCGCTTCTGTTCCGGTGGCCAAAATGTGAAACTAACGTGTTTTTTAAATGTCATTTTGCTGTCAAGTTGATGTCCAACCATAGCGCTGCTGGCAGCTGAAGTCCTTAGAAGTCAGGGCCGGTTAAATTGCTACAAAAAAATAAAAACGTACGTAGCGCCCATGAAGTTTGACTTAATACTCTGAGGTAACTATTAAGTCGAGCTTCATGGTAGCGCCGCTGTCACCGGAACAGAAAAGATTGTGGCACTGTACCTCATTTCCACCAAAGAGTGTTATGTATTAACTAGCGTATTGCCATTATATATTATTGATATATTATGAAGGAGAAAAAAGCTTCGCTTTGCACGTATGAGCTGTCATAGAACCCATGCCACATTAAAAACTACCTTAGCGAAGTATTGACTTGATTTTTTGCATTTTGGTAGTTCAAGAGTAGGAGAATGTCCGAATATTATTCATATACGAAAGTAGCTGTAAAGTATCTGACTTTCATGTTTGGTATAAAGTATAGGTAGCGTCATGTAGCGTGTAGCGTTCTCGGCCTGCGATCGCTGAGGTAATGTTGATTTTCGCAGTTCGCAGTGGTCTTTCACGGGATGGGTGTTCAAAAATATATGGTGCTTGGGAAGGCACGATAAGCCGATGGTACTGGCTGCACTTGGATTGGTTAATACCCCATAACTGCAATGGGCCCGTGTGGAAGGTCATGGTCCATTTTCTTTATCCATCAATATGAAGGACTGTACCCCAGCAGCGGGACATTAAAATGGATTATGATGGTGCTGATGAAGCCTTAGAGAACGCCTATCTACCTACTTTTTGACATGAAATTTTGCGATGTAGGTACACAATTAAATTACTCACGGACGGACGTAGTCGCGGCCTCCAAATCATATTCATATTTCTACTATCCCTAATATTATTATAAATGCGAAAATTTATGTTTGTTTGTTTGTCAGTCTGTCTGTATTTTCTGTTTTTACTTCAAAACGGCTGAACCGATTCAGATGAAATTTGGAATGAAGATATTTTGTGACCTTAGGAAGGACTTTTTACCGCGGGAATAACGATCATTCCCATGGTAAAATGAGTTTAAGCACGGGCATAGCTGTGGAATGGAATTGGTATTTAAGGTGATAGTTTAAGTTAATGGAAAGGATTATAATTAGAATAGAGACAGTTTAAGGCACTGGGAAAGACATAACACTTTTTACAGCGGGAAAAATCTCAATCCCATACGAAAATCATTTTAAGCGCGGGCTAATTTGCAACCAGAAATTGGTACCTATTTAAGTAAATAGTTTGAGACCCTGGGAAGGATTATAATAGGCTACTTTTACTATTTACCACAGGAAAGTATCATATTCTCACGGGAAAACCAGTAGGTAGGTATTATTTGTGTGTCCGTCTTTCACGTCAAAACGGAGCAACGGATCAATGTGATTTTTGGTAGGTTAGTAGATTGAGAGCTGGAAAGTGACGTAGTTTATCTCGGAAAATATCAAATTCCCTGAGGATAATGTCGTGTATTACACACGGGCGAAGCCGCGGGCGGAAAGCTAGTTTTCAATATAATGCTACTTTTTCTTACAAAATAGTGTTGTCCCTATATCGATAAACGAGAGTGTCAACTAGCTTTTCTTCCAATTGCTAACAGCCGGGGCGTTAGTTTACAGTCTTTCCCACTTGTTTCTCGACATTACGTCGTCCAGGCGTGACTCATAGCACCCTACATTCGTATGTAAATGGGCTATGGGTTGCGCTGATATTGTTCGCTAGTGATGGGATCGTGTCGATAAGATGTGATGGGAAGTCAATCTTGATTTTAAAACTGTTAATTACTCACCTTTATTGTGCATATAAAGTAACTTATGGTATGTAAAAGTTCCCGTAGCAGCGTTTCAGTAATCTTTTGCTACCTACAAATGCAGAATTATACAAAATATGGAACTGCAATTGCAATTAGTTAGTTTTTCTATTTCTTGATACACAATACTAGTGCTTCTCACTAAAAGCCTATTCTTTAGTCCAACTTTCAACTTCTTCATTGCAGCCCCGTAGTTCCAAATATTGATGTGTGTAAACAAACTTACAAACTCTTCAGACTAATTGCATTAGAAATGACATAAATAAATCTTTTTACCTTTTTATTTTATTTCCTATTACCTCTTACCTTCATCCAGTTCCGCATTCAAATATACAGCTCGAGTTCCTACAGCTTGTAGCAATCATAAAAGTATCGACACCGCCCATCCCTACCAGACAACGAAACGAATTACAGACAGAACCGTCGACGCCAAGCGTCCGTAAAAAGGGTTCCATCCATAAAACCCTACTTATGTCTGATGCTAGCTGTGACGACTGGTGGAATCATTTGACATTTCCATATAGGTACAATTATTTAACAATCCATGCTACATTATAAATTATGCTAAGTATAGAAGCCAACGTAAAACTCTCTGCCTGTCTTTCCGTTTGTTACCTTTTCACACCTAAACCACGGACCGATTCTGATGATATTTAGCGCAAATATAATTAAAACCTTGGACAAAGAACAAAAGTTATTTTTACCAGAAATCTGGAGTTAAAAAAAGGAGTTATCCCTAAAAACTTCACAGGAACAACTCTTAATAATCGACAAAGTGTCGAAACAAACCCATCTCTAGTTGACGAAACGAATTACAGGCAGAACAGTCGACGCCAAGCGTCCATAAAAAGGGTTCCATCCATAAAACCTTACTTCTGTCGGATGCTAGCTACGGGCCTTACTGCCGCGCCTGCTATGACGAATGGCGGAATCCCTACTCATATTATGAATGGCGAAAAATACTATGTGTGTCTGTCTGAATTTCTGTTTGTCTGTATTTCTGTTTCTTTTACCTTTTCACGCCAATGAAAATTGTACAAAGATGTAATTAGTCCTTGGAGAAAGAATAAGCTACTCTTTACCAGAAAATCTGGAGTGATCCCTAAGAAACACAAGAAATCCGAATTTCACAGTAACAGTTTCTAATAATCGACAAATTTTTATACTTTATCGATACACAGCCCATCTCTAGCTGACGAAACGAATTACAGGCAGAACCGTCGACGCCAAGCGTCCATAAAAAGGGTTCCATCCATAAAACCTTACTTCTGTCGGATGCTAGCTACGGGCCTTACTGCCGCGCCTGCTATGACGAATGGCGGAATAATTTTATTCATACTTCCATCTATCCCTACTCATATTATGAATGGCGAAAAATACTATGTGTGTCTGTCTGTATTTCTGTTTGTCTTTTTCTTTTACCTTTTCACGCCTATGAAAATTTTACAAGGATGTAATTAGTCCTTGGAGAAAGAATAAGCTACTCTTTACCAGAAAATCTGGAGTGATACCTAAGAAACACAAGAAATCCGAATTTCACAGTAACAGTTTCTAATAATCGACAAATTTTTATACTTTATCGATACACAGCCCATCTCTAGCTGACGAAACGAATTACAGGCAGAACCGTCGACGCCAAGCGTCCATAAAAAGGGTTCCATCCATAAAACCTTACTTCTGTCGGATGCTAGCTACGGGCCTTACTGCCGCGCCTGCTATGACGAATGGCGGAATAATTCGATATAAATTACTGGTGGGACGAGAATTAACCAATTTGGAGAAACTTTCGTTGATTAAGTAATGTTCTTGTTATTTTGAGTGGTGACAATTAAGGAATTACCTCGTTTTGGTGGCATTCTGTTTCTGATGGGCGGGTATTAAATTTTGGATGACGGAAAAGTGGGAATAATTATTAGGACTGACTGGCGGCATCATCATCATTACAAGCCATACGACGCCCACAGCTGGGCATAAGCCTCCGCCAACGATTGGGGACAAACCTCCTTAACAATGTCTTATTTTATAAGCTTGTCATCACGTTATTTACTTACCAAGCTTTCACAAAATGTTTGTATGTTAATACATTTTGAACTTGTACAACGTCTGAGTTGTAAGAAATCTTATAGAGGTTAAGTAGGAGTTGCTTTCATTGTGATTAATTTGTAAGAAAGTCTTTTTCAGTCAATAGAGCAAGTCACTAATCCCACTTCCGATAAAATTAATATATTATAATATATCCAAATTTCTACCAAAGCAATATGTACCTTATTGAAAATATGAAAATGAAGTATTTAGAAAAAATCGACCCGTCTCACAACCAGCTCCGATGGGACACGAACCTACCACCTTTCGCTAACCGGGCGACTGCTCTAACCACTGAGCTACGGAGTCGTTACGAGATGCGTCGAATTTATCCAATACTTCTTACGCGCTGTATAATAGCCAGCGTTAATTTCATCAATGTGAAGATAGAACTACCTCACACACGAAAGAAATACCTTTCCAGATATTTGAAAATCGCTAAAGATGAAACCATTGGAAATTGCAAATTATTTAAAATTTTACTTTTTTGCATTCACAATGCGATTTTTTAATAAAAATCTTAATAAAAGCAACTGTAATAAGTTGAAAATATGGTTGTGAGACGGGTAATTTTTTTCTAAATAGTTGTAAATGCAGAAAAGTAAAAAATTAAATAATATATACCTTGGCAGCGTACCTAAACTTTTATTCCTTTTTTCCGTAACAAATGTAAAGACGACGACCTCCATTTTTCAGCGCAGTATTCATTAAATCTTTCTTATTCTGGAATATTTTCACTCGTCGTCGCTTCGCCTCACGTATGCCAGCAATAGAAAGGAAACATGTCTGACAAACTAGAAAATATGAATTTTATATTGTATTACAAACAAGAATTATGTAAATGATGCATCATTAGAATGAATGTTACTTTTTCAGCTTCCATTTACAGTTGTAGATACTTGAACTGTATATATTTAGAGCCGTAAGCTATTAGTGGAGCTAGCGGAAAGCTAGTGTGTAAAAACATATTACACACTAGCTTTCCGCCCGCGGCTTTACCTGCGTGAACTACACTATGTTGAACGACCAGACGTACGAATCATCATCATCATCATCATTTCAGCCGTGCGAATCAGCGCCACCGTTTTAGGTTGGATATTTCAAAAATGAGAACTATACGGTTTACCTCAAAAGACAATGACCATTTTTAAATGGCGGTTCTTGCGGCCATCAACCAAACATTGATATTGATACAATCGAAAATTTATATTCAAGCATTTTGTTGATGGCGGCGATACTAAAAAAGAGGCCAATTTTAGGCAATGTCTTTTTATCACCCACACACACCTAGAGAATGAAACTCCTCTTGTGTTTCCAGTTAGGTACAATCTGAAGGCCTTCCAGTTGCGAGTGAATTGGTATCTTCTAGGCAACCGCGGTTGATCCTAGATCGCATCATCGCTAACCATCGTGGAGATAGCGGGCAAGCGCTTGCCTATCTACAATTAAAAAATATATATATTTTCTGTGGGCCTAAGAGATTTTCCCGAGGTAAAAAGTAGCCTATATGCTATTCTAGCTCTTTCTTCACCTCGCGTCGTGTTCCTCATGTCTGAGGGTCTATTCTAGCTCATCTCTGAGCCAAATTTCCAAGATCCGTTAAGCCGTTTCGCCTTGATTGAATAACAAACATCCAATCTTCTACACAGATCCGTATCCGATCTGATTTTGTCAGATAAAATCAGTCAATAAGGGTTTTGACCGACACCCTTAGTCAATAACCTTATTGACTAATTTTACCGGTCTATAAGGTTTTTGACTGGTTAAGGGTTTTGCCTGTAACATGTATAATATATTATTATGATATATGAAATCGCCGCACACGGTTGACGCTGGCAGTCGTCACTTATTTCTCCTTCTACCTTCAAGTGGCGGGGCGTTTGTTTCTGTTGCGCGTGCACTGTTGCCAGACTGGGGGGAACCCCCCCAAATTTGGGGGTTTTTATATTTGATGGGGGGTATTTATAAATCTTCATTTCATACAAATAGTATCATAGTATCATTCATTATCATCAGTAAGGTTGGGGGGAACGCGAGACGGTCATCTGGCAACAGTGCGTGTGGCTCGTGGGGGGCGACTGTAAGTAATAAATTTAAAATTTCTACTGTTGCTTGCATTAGCATTCACAAACAACGTTTCCAAATAAGATGTACTTAATGAAAAATAATGCACCGGCTACGACTGGCTCTGACGGCGCATTTTGATTTATAAGCCAGCTAGTAATAAGCTAGTGAGAAATTGTAACTGAATTCTGGATATAGCTTTCTTTTGTGCAGAAGGAAAAATCGGTGAATACATAGAAAAAGAATTCAGACAGTGGAACATTATAACCTCCTGCTTTTTGAATTTACAAGTGGGTTAAAAAGATAATGAAGGCCTGATCAGATGAAAAACTATTTAAAAAATAAAAAACTTTTGTCCCCGAGGGACAAAAAGTCCCTGAACGACTAAAAATGTCCACCGAGTACCTACTTGTCGCGGACTCGACGCATACGGTGTGCGGTCATTTGTTGCCCGGAAACGTACTCCACTATCGAGCGCTCAATGCAGACTAAATTAAGTAAGTTCGTTGTGTGCGTTGGCGTTGTTGTTACGTTAGTTCTATTTTTTCGGGGACTTCCCCGTACTTTTGTCCAGTCCAGTCTCTCGGTGTCCACTTTAATTTCGGGGACTTTTTGTACGGGGTACTTTTAATTCCTTGTGTGCGTTATTCAATACAATTTATGAGAGATCTATATCGATGGACTAAAAAGTACCCGGGGGACAGTACCTCGTCTGGTCAGGCCTTTAGGAAGATTAAAAGAAAAGGTATTAAAAGAATTTGAATAGTCCTCAAGTACCGCAATTATTTGCATTTGATGACTTCCTTGTTCAATTTTCTATTACATAGTTTATCTATGGCCGTAACCGAAGGGCCTAACCAAATAATCTATTGGCTAACTTAACTCGTTTACGGAACCAACTGCGTTTTAGTTAATAGTCAACTTAATCGAATTCCTGAACCTCTAATTTAGTTGGCTTGTGAATTGGACTGAAGCGAATGAAAACAAGAATCCATGCCTTCTATATAATATTAAGATTGAGTGACTTCCGTGGTAGAGTAGTTATACACCGGTTCCGGGTTCATTTCCTGGTATCATCTAAGTCTGACGCCATGACAATGATGTTTTCAGCATTATTTTTGTGACGACCGTCTCGGGTTCGATTCCCGAACAAGACAAATATTTGTGTGCATGAACATGTCTATTTGTCTTGGTCTGGGTGTTTACTATGTATATTAAGTATGTATTTACAAACAAAAAGTATTTAATTATATATTTATCCGTTATCAAGTTTTCCATGATACAGTTTCTTAATGAAATTAAAATGGGCTTAGATAATTGGTGTCAATGTAAGAAGTTATTTATTTATTATTATTTATTATTGTGTTCCGGAAGTTAGAGATAAGATAGCCAGTTCCTCAATGGTTGAGGATTCCGGGAGTAGTGCACTTCCACCTTCAGCCTTATCTCTATTTAAGGTCGATGTCAGGTGCGATGAATGCTAAGTGCAACCCCGTTGTGAATAAAATGGTTCCCTAGATTTTTTCACGAAAAAAAAGGAATTTGACAAAAAAAATATGGACTGGATTTGAACCGAGGTCTTCTGGCTTCAATGCCGTTTGTTTTCTAACCTGACTCTATCACAACTTTGGAAACGATGGCGAAATTTGCTTTCGTATTCTAATGCCATTGTAAAAGTTTTACGATCGGACGATCAGTGCCCCTAGTGTAAGTTTTTATGTCAAGCAAACGCAAACTATTTCGATTCCGTATTTATGTCAATTTGTATGAAAACTATATAAGCGCGCTACTCGCCGCTAGAGGCGCTAATACAATTTTCATACAAATTGACATAAATACGAAATCGAAATAGTTTGCGTTTTTTGACATAAAAACTTACACTACGGGCACTGATGGTCACGTGATCCTGACGCGAGTTTAACATTTTTTACCCATCACAAAAAGTGCTCAACGCCGCTAAAAAAGTTTTCACTTCAAAAAATCACTAAAATCCATAAACTTTCTATTACCACAGATAATATAATACTATACTAGTACTATTACTCAGACATGAAAACATAAAGTAAACAAACCAAGTTAATTTAGAACAGTGAAAATTAACCATAGCATTTCGACCATTCTTCGTTCTCTCACTGTGGAGTTAAATTAAACTTATTAGTTTGACCGCTACTGAAAGTTTGATTAGAATTGAAATTTTGGATCTTTTTTAATGCTAGGGTCATTTCAGGTCATCAATATAATATTATTACTTAAGTGGAGAAACAGACTTGGCGTAGGTAGGTAACTGGTAAAACAATATGTACAGCGTACACCCACAGACAAGACGCAACAACCCCACCTGGGCCAAAACTTGTATGACAAGACAATCCGAACAGTTAATTAAATTGTTGAAAACTCGCAATTCCCATACCAAGACAGTTGCTTTGCTACAGACAACTTTTGCAGTGATGCCAGATAGGAGATTTTCCCTAAATTTGGGGGGTTTCAAGGCTGTGAGGGGAATTATAGGGAGGATAATATTTTCGGGGCAATTTTTAGTGATTTTGACGTTAGGAGGGGTTTTTTTGTATAATCTACATTCTACACTGCCACATCTGAGCTAAATAAAACACAGCTACAAATATTGTGGAATTTTTTTGGGGGTTTTTTCTTCAAAACCGGCGCTTTATGGTAATTTTGCACCAGATATAGGGTACATGCGACACGGGCATCTGGTAACACTGCGTTTGTAATACCGGGATCTTCACGTTTCAGCTCAACAAGAACGTCTGATAATTTCGATAACTGAATCCTTGACGAGTTCAAAGTTTGGGATGCGGTTAAATTGATTTCGTAAATCATGTGTGTCTTGTGGCACAGAATAAATGTTATCAGTATTCCATCTTCCAGTAATAGGTCGGATCGCGTGTTATGTATGACCTATATGTACAGTACAGTACAGTCGTTATCCCGACGCAAAGCCTATTAGGCTTGGCGGGAGGGCTGAGTGCGGCGAGGGATATGCCCTGGGTGTGACCGAGTCCAACATGCCGTTTGGTATGACTAAAGATCGCATTCAAAAAAAAAGGACAGTCGGTGTGAGATACGGCGAGACTTCCATATGCTGAGGCGCGGTGCATCCCTTCACACAGATTATTAGGCCTGATGCGCGGCCCGTCCCGCGCGCGACGCAACACAACACTGCCGCGCTTCGCGACGGGTACCGCTAGCAGCAATATAACGTCGGCGGGCTGTGAAAACCTCGCATGTGCATTACTCCAAATTTTACAGGAGATGAAAAAAACCGTACAGTGAAAATTTTTGAATGAAGCCAAGTAAAACATTTAGTGGATTTTTCATGTTTAAAACATTATTCAATGATTCTGAAGACAAATATTCGCAAATAATTTACAGAAAAGTGTCTAATGTTACTTGAGAGGTTTTCATAGACAACAAAATATCTTAGTACTGTCGTATACTACGTATGATAAACACGTATACATTCTTACAAGCTCTGCATTTTTTCCATACTAAATATATTTTTTATAAGAGGTTATGAATAAAACCACGGGATGAACCGCGTAGCCGAGCTTTTCAAACCACACTGGTCAACGCGACTTTTTCACGAGGTTCTCATTTACTTCAATAGATGGCGCTACAATTATTGAATCTGAGTTTCGTTCCGTGTAGACATGTATTACGAGGTTTTCTCACGAAAATCAACTAAAAGTGTTTTTCACTAAATTTGTGACTCACGAGCTTTTCACAGCCCGCCGACGATAACGTAGTTTTATTATTTAACTAGTTTTCCGCCCGCGGCTTCGCCCGCGTGGACTACACGACTTTATCCCGCGGGAATGTGATATTTTTACGGGATAAAAAGTAGCCTATGTTCCTCTCCAGGCTTTATAGTATCTGTGTCCCAAATTTCAGCCAAATCCGTTCAGCCGTTTTGGCGTGATTGAGTAACAAACATCCAAACATCCAAACATCCAAACATCCAAACATCTAAACTTTCACATTTATAATATTAGTAGGATTTTGATTATATTGTTATTCTATATTTAAATTTGAGTCGACTTATTATTCACATTTTGATGGGATCGATCTTTGACTATAATTTTGACTTATATTAAGTAATTTGAAACTTTTAATATTTTATGCTTCGATCAACAATAACACCTAGTTCGTTACATTTTTCGTTTCTTGAATTGTAATTTGAATTTTAATATTTTTTATTGTAGTTCAAAATTCAAAATTCAAAATCATTTATTCATTTTAGGCTGATACAGCACTTGTGAACGTCAATGAAGCTACGCTATCGGTTCGCAAATCCTACGGCGGAAGGCCAGAAACTCGCCAATGGCAATTTTTTTCTCCCTGTCATATTACATACAGAGTCGTCAAATTGAAAAGTGTCTTTAACATAATATAATATGTAAAGTCACTTTCCATCACAAACTAATCTTAAATTTAAAAACAAAAAAAAGAACCCGGTAATCATAGCAGTAAATAATTTTCAATACTTAACTAAAAAATAGACATCCAAAAGGTAGTTTCTTTAAAATACACACCAACCAAAAACGTAGCGAATAAAATAATAAATATAAATGCCAAACAAGGGTAATAAAACTTTGAATAGTTTAAAAACATAAGAGTCAATAATAAACAGTGCCATACAAGCCACGATAAAATAAAACTAATAACAATAAAACATAAAAAATCTGCATATTTTGAGACAAGAAGCCAGGAGCAGACCCATCCCACTGGTGGCACCCGTGACGCATGAACCAGCCATCGCTTCGCTCAACCATATTTTAGGGAACGTAACGACCCGCATCACACGACACCACCGCAGAAATGTTTACAGAGAACATGACATAGTTCATTTCTATATTGTCATTTAACTGCTTTAATTTAGAATTTATGAATACAATTACTTATAAATAATTCAATCATGTCGACCGAATCCATCGTTATTTCTTAAGATGCTATGACCGTGGTAGCATAATTGTGATATTTGGGTATACAGGGTGTTAGGGGCACCGTTGCAAAAACTTTAACCATGGCTTCAGACCATCATGCTGAACAACGTACAGCAAGAATTTTTTGTCGGAAATGAAAAAAAACGAGTTTTCATACAAATTTAGCAACTAGTCGGAACATTTTGTATGGAGAGTCCAAATATTTTTTTCATTTCCGACAAAAAATCTTGCTGTGCGTGGTTCAGCATGATGGTCTGAAGCCATGGTTAAAGTTTATGCAACGGTGCCCCTAACACCCTGTATATCCTTTAATTAACAACAATAAATTAAAACTTTATATAACTATAAATTTAATTTTTTTTTTACATATCTCTACTTTTCGAGGTCACTCACACTAATGGTGGCCGGCCATACACTATCCTGCCTATCGTCCAATCGGCATGACGCTGCAGGCTTGATCCAATCTGCAGTTCTTCCATATACACCATAATTGATAACTGTCATGCCAATCCACGCCCACCCACAGTCAGTTCTACTTGATCCAATCAGCAATCATTCCGATTGGACGATAGCCAGGATGGTGTATGGCCACCATTAAGCAGAAATCTTGTTATGGCAAAAGATCTGTATCTCACTCTTTCTTTCTCTCACACGGTCCTTCCTGATCATGACGACAGAAAAAGAGAATGAGAGAGAGTTAAATATGAGTCACAACTCGCTTTCTGACTATTTATTTAAATGAAGATGGAATACTTACTGGTAGTATTTATTCTGTGCTTGTGGTGGTTTAGTGAACGGACGGGGAAATCAAATTGTTACTAGTGTAGTTCAAATTTAGCAATGCTAATGTTCAGAAATTTTGCTAGAACAAAGAACTTTCTGTCTGTCTATTAACTTCTTAGATGCTTTTATTTGTGTATACGTATCGCCGTTCGGATCAAATCTTTCAATCTTATTTATACTTCAGCGAAATCGAGAAACGGAGATACCCATACTTGGACCGAAAGCGAATCATAAATGAAGTTTAGGCAAAACGCGAAGTAGTTTACCTGGGTATTAGGTGGTATTATTACTTGCAGTGTATACCTACTTACGTACGGTACGTCCGAAACGCGAAGTAGTTTACCTGGGTATTAGGTGGTATTATTACTTGCAGTGTATACCTAAATACGTACTTACGTAGTAGATACGTCCGTTCGGGTCAAATCTTGAAAGCTAAATTTTACCCACTTTGCAGTGTCCGATTGAGCTGAAATTTTCCAAACAGGTTACGTTTGAATTAGAATGCATATTTGAGTCAGCAAAAAAGCTTGTCATTATTTTTTTTTTTACAAAAAAGCTTATTACGTCCAACAGACTATACTTAGATAATTTTTGTCGAAAACGTTTTTAAGGGATCTGAGGAACGTAATATAATAAAACCGAACAAAGTAGCGGACGGCCACTAGTATTTGATACCAACTTTCTGAGAGTGGGTGGGAATCTATTACGAGAATTGTTATTAGAAACTTTGTTTTAATTATAGAAAATTTATGAAGTTCGGACCGATATTGATTCGTAAAAGTAAAATTAGTTTGAATTCTTGCTAATGACGTAGGAAAGGAGTTGTTTGAAAGTTTTCGGTTTGCCGATTGCTGGCGAAATTTATGAAACACAACTGTTGGAAACAAATAATAATGTTTTACTTATTAAATTCTTCTTATAGCAAGGGTACAGTGAGAGTAAAGCTGGATAACGGACTTCGCCTTTTCTTACTCCACAGAGTACAGTCAGAGTGAAAGAGAGCGCCCCGATCGCGGTAATCTTATGACGCATTAGTCAGGTGTACAGTGCCACAATCTTTTCTGTTCCGGTGGCCAAAATGTGAAACTAATGTGTTTTTTTAATGTCATTTGCTGTCAAGTTGATGTCCAACCATAGCGCTGCTGGCGGCTAAAGGTCTTAGAAGTCAGGGCCGGTTAAATTGCTACAAAAAAAAAGAAAAACGTACATAGCGCCACTGTCACCGGAACCGGTTGTTTTTTTTAGCACTTAGCCTTCATCCCACCTGATGATAAGTGGTGATAAGGCTGAAGGTGGAAACGCACTACTCCCGGAATCCTCAATCACTGAGGAACTGGCTATCTTATCTCTAACTGCTGAAAACATCATTGTTATGGCGACAGACTTAGATAAGATGGTGGTAGCTAGCCAGGCGGATTAAGAACAAGTCCTACCACCAACCAAACCGAATACAAGATGTACCCCCACTGGGTATCGAACCCGGGACCTCTGGGTCAAAAATCGGTGGTATGAACCACTAGACCACAGAGGCGTTTACAGTGCGACAACGTTTTCTGTTCCGGTGATAATCTTTGGAACCAAAACAGTTTTCATACGACAGTCTATTTTGACAGCTAATTTCGTATTGCAAGTGGCTCCCCTGTCACGGATGTCAGTTTGCGTGACGTGTGCGTCGTTATGTCATTACGGCAATACGAAGTCAAACGTCATAACGCAAACGTGGTCAAGACGCGCTGCATAGAATTACCGCGATCGGGGCGCAGAGTGACCGCGAGTTCGGCTACAGTGCCGTGTCCTAGAATCGACGTATACGAGCCGTAACTACTGGTTAGAGTTGAGTCACGCGTAAGCACGAGGCGTGACGAGCCGAGATGCAGACCGCGCCGCCCGCCGCGTTTGCTTCCCAGTGTCCGATGGAACTGAAATTTTGTATAAAGGTTTGGTTTAGATGACAATAGAAAAAAGCTTGTCATAAAAATAAAATCTTTACTAAAAACTTATTTCTGTGTGCTAATGTAGGTTTGATGTAGTTCTCATGGCTGAGACCTTGGAAGACCTGAACACAATGCTCGAAGATCTCAGCAATGCTTCCCAAAGAGTGGGTCTGAAGATGAACATGGATAAGACGAAAATCATGTCCAATGCCCATGTTGCATCCGCTACAGTTAATGTTGGGAACATTACACTCGAAGTTGTTGACCACTATGTCTACCTAGGACAGACAATCCAATTAGGTAAGTCCAACTTCGAGAAAGAGATCTCTCGTCGAATCCAGCTCGGATGGGCAGCGTTTGGGAAGTTCCGGCATATTTTCTCAATGTCTCAAGACTAAGGTCTTTGACCAGTGTGTGTTGCCAGTTATGACTTATGGAAGCGAGACGTGGTCTTTTACTAATGGGTCTCATAAGAAGGCTCAAGGTTACCCAGCGAGCAATGGAGAGAGCGATGCTTGGTATTTCCCTGCTCTATCGAATCAGAAATGATGAGATCCGCAGGAGAACTAAAACGACCGACATCGCTCGAAGGATTGCTCAGTTGAAGTGGCAGTGGGCGGGACACATAGCGCGGAGAACCGATGGCCGTTGGGGCGGAAAGGTTCTCGAATGGCGACCGCGAACCGGACGACGTTCCGCGGGCAGGCCTCCTACAAGGTGGACCCACGATCTGGTCAAGGTCGCGGGAAGCCGCTGGATGCGGGCAGCGCAGGACCGATCGTTGTGGAGATCCTTGGGGGAGGCCTATGCCCAGCAGTGGGCGTCGTACGGCTGAAATGATGATGATGATGATGAATAGCTCGGAAAACTGTCGTTATGGTAACGGTTATAGTGCGACAAGCTTTTCTGTTCCGGTGATTATCTTTGAAACTAAAACAGTTTTCATACGACAGTCCATTTTGACAGCTAATTTCGTATTGCAAGTGGCTCCTCTGTCACGGCTGTCACCGGAACAGAAAAGCTTGTGTCACTGTATATATAGCAAAGTACTTATAAATTCCTTGATATATAGTGATCGTATTATATTGTATGAAATCTAGAGCAGCGCCTCTTTCGGTCGTATAAGGAACTAAAATTCAATACATATTTGACGGTAGCACTTTGACAGCTTTTGAAGGACGGTTTAATTTACTAATCGATTACCATAACGATAGTTTTTCATGCTACGGCTACAATAGCCCTAGCACGAAATACTGTTGTAATGATGATCGTTATCGTGACCGTGTTATTTTGTATGAAATGCAGAGCAGCGCCTTTTTCGCCAATTTCAGTTCCATAAAAGAACGCAGCGCAGCGCAACTACTCTGGTGTTCATAAAAAAATAAAACGATTACTAGAACGAGAGTACTATAGTGTATGAATTGTGTATTCACACATTCACACGCATAACAATGACTTCTACCTATTTAGAGATATTTTTTTAAATTAGCAGTAAGTAACCGAACTGAAAATTTTGTAACTCAGTCAGCTTTCTATTTCTATACTTACCTACTCAATCTATATAAAATGTTGTTGGACATCATCAAATACTATTCATAGTTCTGATTCCAAATTAGTAACTTAATTACCTGTACAACGACGAGTATTACCTACCACATAAACCCATACACGAGAAAATATCGAAAAGTTAGTTTACCCGACACATTTGTTGCTAGAAACACCTGTTGTTTTATTTTATTTGAAGCTGTTCCCATCTCTTCATTATGAAAACTCCATTATAATCTCCAGAATCTACATGAAAAGTCAATAGTTCGTCAACAAACTGAAAATATCCGAGTTGAAAAATGAAAAGGTTTCATCAACACTTTGATACTTATTTCAAAGGCATAAGGCACACTTTTAAAAAGCAAAGAAGATTGAATGAATAATTCAGGTCAATTTAAAACCAGACGCATAGAATAGTGATTGGTATTCATTTACACACTGAATTTGTATAGGATTGTTTCTTGTACCCGGTGTTAAAGAATGCATGAACATTAAGTAGGTGAGAGAGGGAGACCACACCTACAAACTACAAATATATTTAACTGTAGGGCCGCGTTTCTTAACCGTTTTGAGTCCGCGGACCCCTAGAAAATCTAAAGGATGCCCTTCATAAAAAAACACGAACAAACTTATGCCCGAATACTCGTACGCTACTTATCTTTGGGAGTGACTCACATATCGCCCTGTCACTTTAAATCTCAAACGTATGAAAGAGATGCCATGATGTTGGAGACGTTCTCAAAGATGATTTGCGTTCGAGAATTTGGGCGTTAGGACAGTTTATTGTAGTACCTACTTAAAAGAATCTATGTTATAAAAGTTCAAAATACTGTATTAACGTGAAGGTTAGTGCTGCTTTTTGCAACTAAATTAGATTACAATTAAGTAAAAACATCGACCCAAGTATTAACTTGGGTCGATGTTTTTACTTAATTGTAATCTCAAATCAGATAGCAATTTGTAATCTATTTCTGTATTTGTTTTTGATATATACAAGAACAGAGAATGCCTTTTCACAGAGGTATGTGGATGAAAAAAATATTTAAGTCGGTTCAGTCGGCGGACCCCTGGGGGTCCGTGGACCACAGGTTAAGAAATACTGCTTTAGGGTAAACCGAGGCAAATCGGATCAATGAGTGAATCGGATCATAATAAGAAATCGATGATAAAACGTGCTTTCCGAAGAACGGGAGAGATCGAGATAGTTAATTTTCCTTCACCCACCCTGTAGTTGCTCAAGTTTCATCCGCCACAAACGCAGGCCATGTGCCATGCGCTTCTGATAAAAAAGATAAAAAAAAACTATTATAAAAAAAGAAGGCTGTGTAGGATCTTAAAGTTTTAACTAATTACTAAAAAATAGGGCTTTTTATTGTAGGACTTTAAACCTTTTCTCCGAAATCTCAGCTTTTTCCCAGCCAATCTGCCCAAACCTTAAGTTCCCACGGGCCATAATCTTCGATTATACGTCCCAGTGACAATCGCCATGGCCGAACGGGCCAACATCATACACACCATAAAACATGACTTATTGTAAACAATTTTCACCCTCCATAAGACTTTTCCTTGTACTAGTTTCAATAACCATTCGACTTTGAAGCGTAAATGTATGTAGAATAGAGATTACTATTCCCTGATTTGGAAGCTGGCGAGATAATAAAATGGATTTGTTATTCAGATATCCTATTTACTTGTTAAGAAACAGATATGGTTCTATTCTTTATTGGCATAAATTCATGTTCCTTGTAAATATTATAGCAGACATAGATAGTGTGACTTGACGAGTTCGTTTTAGATTGTGATTGTTAAGCAAGTTTGACTATGGTCTGTCATGGGATGGGTGACCATGATACATTGACAATCTTGGAGAGACACTTAAGGTGCTATTCCGGTCTCGGCTGCCGGCTGCAGCTGCAGACAATTTGTATGAAATAGACACCGTATGCGGCTGCACATGCAGCAGTGTTCATACAAATTGCTTGCAGCTGCGGTCTGCAGACAAGAGTCTTTGGACTCGGCTGCATATAAAGTCGTTAACTGCAATCAGCAAAAGGCTAGCGTGGTTGGCATAGCCCATTATCCTTCAGGATATTAAAAATTATGAGCAAATGATTCTTAATTGTGAGGATGTCGGTGGATACTGTCATTGTTTATAACTTTAACACACTTATATGCGTGACTTTGAATATGTAGTATTATAAAAACCTAAAACCTGAACACCTAAGACTTCTTCAAACTCAAACGGATATATCGAACCCGCAATATCAGAGATGACGCCACCACTCAAGCCACTCAACTACGAATTCTCAAACCTCAAAAGAACTGAATGCTATATGAAAAACAAGCCTATTTCGATCTCTGATCATCCGAACAGCCTCTTGAGATGTCTGACAATGCTTTTTGCCAATAAACCATTAGTGCTTCTGTACAGTGATCCATTGTTCGACTAATTGATGGTATTGATTGTTGCTGTTTTTATGACACTGCTCGATAGTATTGTAGCTAAATGATGATGATTTTTTATTTCTAAATAGAAATAAAAAATCATCAGTTTTATTACAAAGATTTTTCCATGCATCAGAAATACTTTTGCATGTTGATAAAAATCTAAGGAACCGGTAAACGGTGCCTACCATCAACTCTTATTGCGGTTTTGTTTAGGAACCTAAACTGATCTGCTTCGCTTATTCGTACCACGACAGCTTAATATCAATGACAGCGATTCAGTGATCATTCAATGACATTTCACAGCCGCTGAGCTGTCATCAACTCTTATTTGACTTATAACTCGGCCAAGTTAACATGACACCTGCCGGTTATACCCGTCCCTTTCACTCTCCGGGCATGACAAAATCGAGTGAAAGAGACGGGTAGAAGAAATAAGGACACAAATCGTTCGGTCATTCACATTTAGCAATTCATTTGCGATCCAGTTTTTAGAAGGTCAGAGTACGAAAGAAAGCAATTCATTTTAGGAACCTATTCTGCATCGCGCTATTTTTGAATCCCTGTCTTAAAGTTGATGGTAGGCACCTGGTGTTGCTTGTTTCGAAACTATTATTTTTTTCTCTTATTTTTTTCAACTGACCTATGTTAGCCTTAATAAGTATAATACTATATATGCCCATTTTTTACTTACTTACAAAATAATAATACTGTTTTTATACTAGATTATACATTATAAATTATCAAAGTAGCTCAATCTTTTAAATCTATGTCTACTTAGTTTAGATAAGTTATTAATATGTAAGTACGTAAGTCAAATAATTAAACCGTTTAGTTCAAAATGTAAAAGAACACACTCCACGAGCGAACAGTCTAACCATATCAAGCGTACTTACTTTATTCAGGAAATGATAAATGCTTAGGAGGAACATACTGCAAATATTCTAAATTAAATCCCAAAAGGCATTCCTCGTTGAATTTCCAGGTGATTCCGGGGAATTTCCACGCAGAAGCTCCAGGCACCTGTTCAGGAACCGAGAGAATTAGTTGTGATATTTTTTAGGAAGAACGTTACTATATCGAAAATATCTGGTAATATTAAAGCTATTACGTATTAAAGTACACTTTCAAGTTCTTTTTGATACTCACTACCAAATCTTGACCTATTTTTGCAGCTTTTATAGACTAGACTTTGATTGGTTGAAATTGAAATCTATTCCCTAGAATAGTGCAATTCAAGACCAGTATCTATTATCTTCAGGGGTTTTTTACCATCTTTTTCCATGCAAAGTATTCACCAAGACTTTAAGAATTGCATAGATTCATTGCTATCGTTATCGTTCTCATTTTATAGACTCTGGTTATTATATGTATGAAGTTGTTGTATGACGACGACAACACTCTCTTACAATTCTTCTATTTAGCAGTTTGATACGCTTTTCTCTAAATTTGAAAAGCTTTTATAAAGAGTTTGATGTGACGATATTTCGGGAAATTGTTTTCTTAACTTGACTTATCTTCATCGCCTGAAGAAATCAAGTCCGAAAACTATCTAATTACTCCATCTTAAAAACAAAAGCTCCGCAGCACTCCCATAATGAAGATGCACAAGATAAATAAATAAATATTTTCTTACAATCACACCAATTATCTAAGCCCGTAGTTAATTTCTTAAGAAACTGTGTCTACGGGAACTTGATAACGGATAAATATATACTTAAATACTTTTTGTTTGTAAATACATACTTAATATACATAGAAAACACCCAGACCAAGACAAATAGACATGTTCATGCACACAAATATTTGTCTTGTTCGGGAATCGAACCCGAGACCTCTGGCGCAGAAGGCAGGTAGATTACCCCTGCGCCAAATCGGTCGTCAAAAGATAATCTGTATTCTGGCACTCGCCGAGAATTCTACTAGTTCCCAAATAGCGCCTTTAGCTGCACGTCACGGTGTCGAGATAAGAGTCTTAATTCAAGTCTCGCTATGTGACATAACTGGCTTAGAGCAAGTTTTACTTGGAGCCGAGCAACGTACACATTAGAGGAAGTGGAAACATTAACGTATTAACTTAGTACTTGGGGTAAGTTTGCTGAAACTGTTGTGCGGTTGTGAAGGTGAGCTTATAAACTATTATAGAGTTAAAAACCAACTTCTACTCTTCTTTCCCTTTCCATTTATTCTGGTGTAAAGCTGTATGGATCGCATTCGAACATGAATCTCCATGTCACATTCATGACAGTGAAAGTAAACAGCGAGGTCATGCGAGTTAGTGATCTAATTTGAAAGAATCGACCTATTATTATATCGATCTCGAGGAGGCCGTGACGCAGTAGTAAGCACGCTCGGCCTGCTATCATTGAAGTTAAGCACCTTTCGCAACGGTTGATCACGGGATGGGTGACCAAAAGTTTATGATCTCGAGCTCCTAAGTGCTTCGGAAGGCATGTGAAGCCTTTGGTCCCAGCTACGTTTGTAGTCGTTAATACTCACTAATCCGCATTGGGCCGGTGTGGTGGGTCATAGCCCACTCTCCATATCCATCTATAAGAAAGGCCTGTTCCCGAGCAATGAGAACTTATAATGGCTGTTGATGATGATGATATTGATCTCAAGATTCTCGATTTGATTTTTCAAGTTTACCTGCCATCTGTGAGTGAACTCAAAGGCACACACGGATACACAGACTTCCGTACGAGCAGATACACCAGAATATCTACAAGGTGGAAATGCAATTATAGAAGCTGTACGCATGATTTAGTTTTGATATGTTAGTTTGGAACGCTTCTGTACAGATAACTAAAGCTCAGTTAGTCAGTTCAGTACGCATTATCGGTTCTGCAAATTATTCACACTTTGATTCTTGTTTGAGTGTTAAGTGAGCATCGAAGCGAAGGAATCATCTTACCGAATGCCAATTCCGTTGTCATTTCATAGTAGAATTAACTGGATACTACGCTCGCTTAGCTCAAATTGCTAAAGCTAGCAATAGTGGTGCTGTACATTCGAATGAAGGGTTTTTTTAGAATGCCCATGTTGATTTGAAGCAAACAGGTTTACTGTCTCATTGGTTTTCTAATTTTATTAGCAGTCCAGGGGGCTAACTCCTGAAGGAATCCAGTTGAGATCAAATTCGAATCAAGATCGAAAGCACCATTCTAGTACTCTGGAAAACGATTGTAGCGCCAATCGAGTAGTATACAGCCAATCAAGTAGTGGGCAAATACCGAACTAAATGAAATCGAAACCCGCCGTTATAGGTGTCCTACTGAATGACGCCATCGAGTCAAATTTATTGACCCAAAAGAAGCGAAAACATATGTCAAAACAAGCTACATTCTTGTGATCGAAGGTGTGATTTTTTACCTTAAATCTATAAAACTGTACATCTATAATAGCCCGTTTCGGTTTCATTTGGTTCGGCATTAAACCACTACTCGATCGGCGCTACAATCTTTTCTTTTTATTAAAAAGGGGCAATTGAGCAGACTAGCCACGTGACGGGAAGTAGTCACCGTCGCCCATGGACATCTACAACACTAGAAGGGTTGCATATGCGTTGCCAGCTTTTGTGTTTTAGGGTCCTATTTACACGCTTCTTGAAGAACTCCATGTCATAGCACAAAGGAACACCTCTGGAGAAAGCTCATTCCACATCTTACAAGTTTGGGGTAGGAACGAACGGTTGTTATTTTCCACGCGTCAATTATGTGGGGGTGTTTAGGATGAGTTCTTCTCACTTGGCCGTCTACGTCCGATTCTTATTCGATTCTTATCAGTCAAATGACGGATCTTAAAAACTCCGGATAGAATACGAATAACTGAAATCGGATCTAGTGCGTAAACTACCATACAAATAGTTCTATAACTAAGGCCGCGATAAGAATTGAATAAGAATAAAATAAAAATCGGACGTAGTGCGCAACCGCTCTTAATGGGGCAGATTACTATTCCTAGATTTCCAACCCCGCGCCCCGTCTTCAGTTAATTCTCTATCCCCGTGGAAATAAAAATGCCGCTCACCTTTCATCCCACTTCGTTGAACTTAACTCTCCACCCAATCCAGGTATTATTATCATTAGCCTTTAGAAATACAAGGAAGTATTTTCTATTAACAAAGCCCAGCTTTTAAGCCTTATTTTGAAATTCTGCCAAGTCGTATAGAAGGCTGTGTCAAGATATTTAAACGTGACTGAGACTGGCATTATAGGAGCATATAAGTTTCACAGCTGAACACATATAAAGTGATCTGACAATAAAGCTGAAATGGAGTATGAAAGGGATTTATGTTTGGCCGTAGCTGGACTTTTATTTTATTTAGCCTCCTTGCGAGACTAATCTTTTTATATTTGCTACCATTGTATTGTTCTCTTAGGCTGCCAACAGACGGTCTGCACGGTGCAGTCCGTCTGATAGCAACCGCACGCAGTCGGATCAGTATTTTTTTATTTTATATTTTATTTTAAGGTTTACTAACATTTGTTACACTTCGAGACATAAAACAAATACACTTAGACAATTACATCAGTATAGCAAACAATTATAAGTAAACACCACATGCATGTGAAACGCTAACAAGAGAAAAAAAAACTGTGTTCTGTGATTAGCAACTTAGAAATTAATGATATTTATCCTAAAAGACTAACTGGTTTACCTAATTAGTAGAAATACAAAAATAAAATATTATCAATTATGCTATATTAATTTAAGTAAAAGAAAAGACAGGCAGCGCATATTATGCAGTTTCTAGTCATTTCCTTAGTAACAAAGATTTGAGCCTGGCAAACGAGTCACAATGGAGATCAGATATGTTCATAATAGAACAGCACTATTTGAAATCATAATCTTGTCTATGGCAGACGATGTCAATGTGACAACCTCACGGGTTTGACAGCTGACGTGGGCTGTCACTCACTCACTTGGAAGTCGTGATTTCGGGCGGCGTGTTTTTAGAGGTTATGTTATGTGCCGGGCACAGAAAAGATTGGTTATAATTTAAGTGATTGGATGTTGACTAATTCCACTTAGATATATTACTGTATTCGTTGAGGACATCACATACCCTAGGCACAGGTGAATTTGCCCCTAGGATAGATTTTCGAAAGGGAGGACTAAAAGTGCGTATTGGAGAGCGAGAATACCTACTTGAAAGAAAGAAAGAAAGAAAGAATAAAAACATTTATTGACACACACGTTAGGTAAAGACATAATACAAAAATTAAATGTAAACAAACACACACTAAATGTACATTAAAACACAACTAATAATACAAAAAACGCAAAACTTATCTCGTGAAGTGTGGGGCCGATAAATACCCTGTCTCAGCATAATACCTCTGTGTCATTCACAGGTGGGCAGAAAGACACAGAGGCGCTGTTTTTCTGACAGGGGCAGAAAAATACAGAGGACGGTGGAGGTTAATCAAAAATTACCCAAGAAACTCATTGATTACACAGAAATTACATCCTTGGAGACACTAAATAACATACACTACACAACAACTAATTCTAAGCTTACACACAACTACACATATATAAAAATAACAAACAATTTAGTGGCAGTATGGACACAGTATTTTGCCTCGTGAAGTGTGACAAGACAACCAGCAGTTGTCACCTTGACATTGACATTTGCTGTCCAATAAAATGAAATCATCGCGACTAATCTGTGATTGTGACCTCGTGTAAAGTAAAAGTTGTGGGAAAAGTCGCCACGTATACAATCACCATACATTTTTGCAATGAGAAATTTGAGAAACCAAAGCGTGTAGATAAGATAGGTACTTTCACTGGGGCGCCGATCTGAAGTGTCGCTTGATTCGTTGGTGGCAGGACTCGATCAAACCAAACCAGTACGTTCGCGTAGTCCGTCGTGAAAAAACAAATGGTAAATATACTATGATATAGTGCTGTTTTTTTGCAACGTGAGTAATAGATGTTTAAGAAGATTTTTAAAAGAGAACTTTGTTTTTAAGCACGCGTCGGCGGGGGGATGTTGTTCCAGCAGAAAGAGGCAGCGTATCTAAACGAACCACGGAAAGCCATGGTGCGGTGTGCAGGAGTGCAGAAAACATTGCTGCAGAACCTTTTAGTAAAACGGCTCCGCTCCTGCGCCCATACGAGTTTATCACGAAGGTATTTCGGTTTTCCTTCATTAATCACATCAAATAACAAAGATGCAAGATGCAAAGTTCTGCGCGCCTCCATCATGTCTGCTGAATTCAGGAAAGGCGTCACATGTGAGCGAGGTGGCACCTGAAAACAAAAACGGGCACAGGAGTTTTGCACACGTTGAATTAGGTTTTTGGTCCGGGCCAGTAGACATGGTCCATACACTGTGTCACAATAGCTAAGTCTAGATAGGACAAGTGATTCACATATACTTGGCAATCGATATCACTATTAAATATTTTATGTCCAAAAGATAGGTCTAACAGTTTCCTACAGTTTTCGACAGATATCAGTTTAAAGTGTTGTAACCTTTTGTCGTAGGAACGAACTGTTTTAGATATCCCGACGCTGTATGATAGATAGGATATAAATTTCCTTTGAAGTCGCCCCAGCTTTAAAGAGTGGGTAGCATAGTGTGGCCTCCAGACGACACTAAAGTATTCACTCAGACATGCATGCAGTTGTACGTTCGCCTTCGTTCAATCTTGATGTCAACTTCACGCGGTCGCCGTCAACTTCACGCAGTTGGCTGCAGTCGTGTAGAGTCGATATTAACTGCATACAGTCATGACTTCAACTTCATGCGGTCGGCTGCAGTCGTTAGTGTCGCACGCTGTCCATCATGACTGTATGCAGTTAATATATTTTATTTTATTTTATTTTATTTGACTGCATATGACGGCAGCCGCCCACGTGAAGTTGATATCACGACGATCGAATATCGCGACTGATCGAAGTCGAATGTACGACTGCATGCAGTTGGATTTAGCGACTGCGAGCGGTTGGTGATGCGACTTCACGCGGTTAACCTGTACGCTTGGAGATGTGTGAAGTCCATCAACAACTTGACACCCGTCAGTCTCGAACTTGTGGTGGCGGAAATCGAAATTTAAACTTTATTAATTACATTGTAACGTCATTTTTCGAGTGGTTGGCTGAGGAGTCACATGTACCTATCTATGTATCCCAGTAATATGTCGAGTTTTTGTTTAGGACGTCTGTGTTCTTTATCCGATCGTACAGGTTAATGTGGTGCAGTGCGTCTGATGTCAGCCTTAGCACTAACTGGCAATTGGCTTGTATGTCGAGGTTCTCGCTGCGAAGATAGTAATAAAATAAAGCTGAAGTTTGTATATCTGTCCTCAAGGAAAGCCTGTGCCCAGCGGTGGGACATTAAAATGTATGATTATCATGAAGTTTGTTTGTCTGTTTAAATGTGCTATTCTTAGGAGCCGTATCCAGATGTTTTGATATTTGAAAAAACTAAAATACCTATTTTATTTACTTTTACTGCACACCATGACACAACCTTATATGTATGTTGGTACTTGGTACCCAATAAACATTTATTCATATATTTATTTCACCACTCACTCAATGCACCCAGTGTCACACAATACACAATGCACTTCCACATATCACTACACGATTATCAGTCAAGTAGTCTTATATGAAAAATATTGGCACTAAAACTAGTCTTATGTCATGTGTATGATTCAAAGTTTTCTGTTATGATATGCCATGTCGTTACCAGAAGTTAGATTTCTATAGTATCTAACCAATTAAAATAAAGTAATATTATTAAAAGAAAATATTTGATTGTTTGTTTGTGGTTTGTAATGGACAAAATCAAAAACTTATCAACCGATTTAAAAAATTCTTTCACCAGTATAAAGCTCCATTATCCCCGAGTGAGATAGGCTATATTTTATCCCGATATTCCCATGGGAACGGGAACCGCGAGGTTAAAACCGTGGGTAAAATATACTAGGTACCTATTGAAAAAATTAAAATGAAGTATTTTAGAAAAAATCGACCCGTCTCACAATCAGCTCCGATGGGAGAGGGATGGTTGTGAGACAGGTCGATTTTTTTCTAAAATACTTCATTTAAAAATTTTCAATAATAAAAATTGCATTGTGAATGCAAAAAAAGTAAAAACTTAACTAACTTAAAATATACTAGCTTCTGAATAGTCGAAATCTTTGCGATGCTCCTAAAGGACGTTTCTTATAAGACATTTTACACAACCTCACACATAAATAGAGACGAAAGTGCTTCGCTTTGTCGCAATAAAAAAAACTTTCAACATGAGATACTTACTTGGAAAGTTCTACGGAAACTGAACTTTATTTGAACTCTTATCGTGTGAGGTCGGTACTGTGTGGACAAAAAGGTTTTGTTTTAATATTGTATGATGAAAAGTATTTGCTTGAGTAATGTTGTTTTCTTGTTTGTTAAGATAAAACTTGCTTGTAGTTTTTGAATTTATACGTAGCACGGAAAACTATCGTTACTGTAATCGTATGCGACAAAAAGTCGCCACCGTGTGGACCGAACATGTGTCCATAATGGTCGGTCCACACGGGGCGGCGCATTTTGGTCGATAGCGACTCGCTGTCGATGTCAAAATCATGTGTGGACGTGAATTTAGCAGCGCTTTATTGTCGCTGGCGACTTATGATCGATACTAATTATAAGTCGCCGGCGAGTCGCCATCGATCAAAGTCGCTGCGTGTGGACCGACCATTATGCCCGCGTTGCTCGATTGCTCGTTGCTCGATTTGCTCGATCAAAACATCTGCATAATGTACAACATCTTATTGCACAGATATTTTGAGAGCTTTGTTTGCTTAGATGATTTTGAACACTCTGACTGCTTATATAAATATGAAACAATGAGTGCCTAGATATTTTGAACACCTTGCGCGCTTACAACAATATGATGATTCGAACTGCCTAGATCAAATTGGTTTTATGTTTTTCAGATCTTTTTGACGCTTATATCAATTTGATGCTGACTGTACCTATAGAAACTATAGCATCCTTCAATAGCTGTCAAAGTGTTGCTGTCAAACATCATTGAATTCCAGTTCCTTATACCTACGACCGAAAGAGGCGATCTGGTTTTCGATACAATTACGATAAAGATTACCATAACGACAGTTTTCGTGCTAGAGCTACCGAAACCGCGGGTAGCACAGCAACCTGAAAATATAATTTTATTCTCATGTTTTTTTAATTCAGTAATTTTATTCTCGACAAAAATGTCTAGGACGGGAAAGACTTCATCAAAATCCATGGTAAATGAAAATAGGGCAGAGGTATCCTTTGTGGCCAGTTTAAGGATTTTTTTACTTTTAAGCACTAAGTACTAAATGGTCTTAAATATTTAAGACACAAATTATATCTTAAATTATAGATAATTTATCTTTACCTTTAAAGGTACATTTTTCAAATTTATAAAAGTAAAATAGTTTTTTTTTATATTACACACAATGTGTGAGAGGTGCCAAATGTACCGGTTTTGTACTGATAGTTAAACTTTTGTAAGTATAGCGAAAAATCAAAACCAAACCCAGGTAAAATCAATATATTCTTATGCACTAGAAACCAGTCAATTGTAAAACAACAATTTATTTGTAAAAAACAAAGGTTTATAAAGTATTTCATCCAAAACAAATTTCTTAAAATTTTCATACAAAATATTTTTTCAAATAGAAAATGGAATTTATTGAAAAAAAATCTTATGACATAAGGAATTCTAACAGTTGTTATTATTACCTTAAAATACCTTATTTTAATTGCCTATATCAAAAATGGCTAAAAGTTGTTTAAAAAACTTTTAGAGCAAAAAGTGGCCAAAACCGGTACAGTGGCCAAAACCGGTACGTCTGCCCTACCGATCTGTGCATAATGTACAACACCATAATGCATTGCCTAGATCAAATTGGTTTTATGTTTTTCAGATCTTTTTGACTACTCCAGACGCTTATATCAATTTGACGCTGACTGTACCTAACCCTTCTAGATTTAGATGAGATGATGAGGTGAGATTTAGTTAACCTACCCCCTGATTCAAGAACCGTCGGTAACGCTTCCGACAGCGGAATGTACCTATGCCACATGAGTACTATCAGAGAGACGACTGTCATACAGCGTATGTCATGTCATTCCACTGGCTGAGGTGTCATAAACCGGTTTTTTCCAGTCACGCCGTGTACGTGACACGCCAGTGACAAGCAGCCAGTGGAAACGCACACATGCGCAGCATGCTTGTAGTAGTGTAATCAATGCGCACCGTAATATGAAGTAAAGTCTCTGTTATACGTAGTATTTTTTTTTCCTCTGTGCCTATGCTCTGTCTCTGTCACTCACTATAGAATAGACAAAGCCAAAGCACAGAATTCGAATCCGATTCCGCTTCCGACGGTTCGTCAATCAGGTGGCTGGCCATGCTTAAACCTGTCCTACCATCGAACAAACTGAATACCATATTCATTTTTTTACTAGCAATCGATTCAGGTGCCTCTGGATCAGATTAACCTAACTATTATGTGAAGGTCACTTTTCAAATTTGACGACTCTGTTTATGTTAAAACAGGGAGAAAAAAATAGCCCTTGGCGAGTTTCTTGCCGGTTCTTCTCGCTACAAGGTCTCCTGCCGTAGGATTTGCGAACCGATGGCGTAGCTTCATTGACGTTCATAAATGTTGTTAAACAAACCTAAATTGAATAAACTATATTGAATTTTGAATTTTTTTTTTTATTTTGATTCTGTTAGTATTATCACTAGACCCCATAGGCGGTTTAGGTGATGCATTATTTATTTGTTTACTATGTTTTTTGTAAAAACATCGCAATTTGAAAAATATTTATATCATACTAAATTAACACCTTACTGTTTATAAACACAATGTTTGTATTTAGAAAAAATCGACCCGCCTCACAACCAGCTCCGATGGGACTCGAACCCACGACCTTTCGCTATCCGGGCGACTGCTCTAACCACTGAGCTAGTCGTTACGAGAAGCGTCGAATTTATACTTAATACTATAATACTTCATTTTCCATTTTTCAACCATAAAAATTGCATTGTTAATGCAAAAAATTAAAAATTTAAATAACTCACAATGTTTGTCTTAAATTTTCTCGCAAAAACATTATATTCTTTAGTATCGCTATGAATAACAAGAACTTTTCTCATTCTATTTTCATTATGAATTCGCATGAAAAAGTGCTAGGTATTTTCTTGTATTGTGATAAGATAACTAAAGCGGGTGTTTTCTCAAAGTTCCAAGAAATTTTGTACTTATACTTAAATGTCTAACAATCTTTATAAATAAGGTGGCATTCTTAGAACATGATCGATTTCAAACAAATTTAATAATCATTAGCTGTCTGACGGCCTACTACTGTGATAAGGCACGAAATAGTAAAGCGAGTATTATAGTATTCTTTGGCACGTCTTCCTTATGGATGGATAAGATGTATGGGGCATACCCACCCATCACGCGGGCCCAATGCGGATTAGAGGAGATTAACCCATTAAAAGTAAAGAGACCCGAGACTGGAAGAAAACTGGAAATAATTGAAAATATTGAAAATTAAGTATGTCTGGAAGAGATCGCTTTGATCGATAAGACCGCCCTTTTAATGCTGCTTTAAGTTATTTTAAATTGTATTTTTTTTCTTTTTATGTACTTACTGTGGTATAAAAATAAAGTGTTAAATAAATAAGTATTTATCATGAAATTGGTTGCCTGTAAAGTCGGCTTACGGACGATGATCATTTTACGTGATAACATATAAGATGAAATATTATGTCGAAGTAGAAGGTTACCTTACCAGCGACCTCTATCGTCACTTGATTATAGAACAAGCCTTCTATCACACATCTAATTTACATGCTTGTTGAAGCATTATTGTGTCACTAGTGACACTTGATTTTGTTTCTCATGGTACAACATTATGTTACCAATAATGTTAACAGTTAACTTGATAATTGAAACAAGTATTTTGTATCAATAATGTTTAAAGCTAATTTGATTATTAAAAATATGCCGCTGTCTTTATTCTACTTGGACGCATAGCGCGAGTCAGCTTCGCATAGTGCCAGCTAGTAATGTTAATTTGAGCTAAATAATTTGTGTGACTGTGAAAAATTTTGTTATTTCTATGCAAATTATATTAGTTTTGATAGTTTTTCCTTTAGGTGGTCATTAAACCCCACCCCTGTACCAAATTTCAATACTCTGATTTCAAAATTCAGGGCTCAGGCAGAACGTGACATTACAAATATTATTCTGTGACATTACGTCATCCTTTTTCGTGCGAGCAGCCGGCGTTCATCGATTTATAAGACGTTATCACGTCACAAATAGACCCATCTCACAACTAACTCATAAGGGACTCGAACCCACGAACTTTCACTGTCCTACACTGAGCGAATCCGTAGCTCAGTCGTTAGAGCATTCGCCCGTACAGTGAAAGATCATGGGTTCGTGTCCCATCGGAGCTAGTTCTGAGACTGGTCGATGTTTTCTAATACGTATAATAAAAATAAAAAAATAACAAAAATTGCGTTTTGAATTCAAAATAACAAAAATATATATACCTATAAATAAGGTATGTACCTACTTACTTATTAGCATATCGAGACTGCGATGTATCGCCTCGAGGCCATGTTATGAATGGATATCATATTCTATGCACGAGTTATATCAGCTACCGGTTAACACTTTGCATACATACACAGAAGCGGGAGCCCCTTATACAACCGTAAATTAATTCAATATAATATCACTCAAAATTAAATAAAAATTGTTATATTCTAATCCGGACAAGGCAAACATAATTAATAATGAGGCAAAAATCTTCTTGTAATGCGTAAAAACGAAATAATTACTTATGTGTTTTTTCATACATACATATATTTTATACCTACTTTTACACAATAGGGCGGCACTTAGCCTTCATCACACACCAAGTGGTGATAAGGATGTAGGTGGAAGTGCACACTACTTCCGGAAACTCAATCACTGAGGCTATCTTATTTCTAACTGCCGGAACATAATAATGCATAAAACATCATTGTTATGGCGTCAGACTTAGTAAAGATAGTGGTAGCTAGCCAGGCGGACTAAGAACATAAGTCCTACCACCAACCAAACCAAACACTGAGAATCGAACCCGGGTCGGTCGGGATCGGGACTACTGGGTCTGTAACCGGTGATGTGAACCACTAGACCACAGAGGCGGTTAAAGTTAAGTTAAGTTAAAGTTATGTGAAGTTTTAACCTTTTACTGCCCTATTTTATATAAAATTCAATTTTATTACTCTTAAATCAAATCAAAGGTGTGGCAACTATATTTATTTAAATTTAATTAAAACACACGTTCACTGACTAACAATCTATTTCAAACTGACTGGTTAAATACACAAACTTCGCCCACCCAAGAAGCTCAAAAAATTTACATTCACAATACTTAACGTCAAAGAGACGTTATAAAAATTTATGACGTCACAGCATAAAAAAATAACTCGATCACCCATATCTCTGTATTAAGTTGTAACCGAAATTTATGAGTCGTGTAGGACGGCCCTATAGAGATACGTACACCTACGTGTGTTAGGGGCATAATAAAATTAGCTTATCTGTGGCACAGAATAAATAGGTATAGTCCCACACTCCTATCTGTTCCGGTGACAGCTGTGACAGAGGAGCCACTTGCAATACAAAATTAGCTGTCAAAATGGACTGTCGAATGAAAACTGTTTTTGTTCCAAAGATTATCACCGGTACAGAAATGGTTGTCGCACTATAGAGTGCGTGTCAGATAACTTTGCGCGCGACTGGAGCGTTTTTGGCGCTAGTTACAGTACATCTTTTTGTTTTTAGGATATGTTAAAAATTAGTTTTCTATTTTAACCGCGCGCAGACTCATCTGGCGTGCACTCTAGAGTCCGCGACACATAACTTGGCGTGTGTCAGAGGTCGTTGATCGTAAAAATAAGCCTTATTCCCATGTCATGATTTGGTTCCACAAATTGATACGTGCCAAGTTTTTGTGGCGCGTAGGTACTTCTACTATTCTACCAGTAGGTATTCCATCATCATCATATAAAAAGTCGCGAACACGGAATGCGAGTTGTTTTTATTTTATTTATATTGTTTTTAACCTCTATTGCACAATTGAACACAAATGGCGGACTTAATACAATGAAAGACGTCTGATAAAATCCGATATGATGATCCCGGAATACGCTTCATAGGTACTCATACCGAGAGACAGATACATAAAATGAGACTTAGTAGGTAACTCGCGTACTGACATTTTATATGAAGATAAAATACTGGCTGCATTTATTCTGTGTCTCTGGATAATTTATGCTACGGATAAACAATCTTTGGCTACTAAGTGCGAAGTTATAGTGTAGTGTGTAGAGTGTTTAAATTGATAGGATATCGATTAAATTTGTTTAGACTAGACTAGAAAGTTATTTGGAAGGAAACACATATTTCCTAAATATACTTAGTTAAGTAGCCAAGACATAGGTACCAAAAATATTTCTTGTTGTTTCTAGATCACGGTAAAAAATAATAAGTAGTAGAGCGGGAATCCCCCTTTTGGGCCCTTACCCCCTTATTCCAAAACGTGGTCTAAAATAGTCCTGGTTTAAAACTGGTAAGTACTTAACTGGTGCTGTCACTTTCATTTTCCAAACGAAAGACAGAAGGGTACAGGGGCAAAACAAGAAATGTCACAAACACGATTTATGTTTTTTTTTTTGTTTTTGTCTTGCATAATTATTTTTTCATTTCTCATGCTCGTAAAGTTCGTGTTTATGTTGGGTATAGGCTGCATAAAACCCCTTTTTATGCTCTAGTGCATAAAGTAAAATCTTCGTCTATGTCACAGACTCTAAGACAAAGGTCGTCAGGTAAACAGTCACACACGCAATTAAACTTCGTTAAATAAACCTGTTGTTTCATTCTGTTTCTTAAATTTTGTACATAACCCATGTTAAATTACTAAATAAATAAAACTAGACAAAATTAATGAGTTTTGTAAGAAATAAGTATTTCAAGAGCATTATGGACTACGATCTATGCTAAGTAACTGTGCTGCCACTTCCACGTATAAAAAAAAAAGAAAAAGAAAGTTTTCCCGCCAATATGGCGAAGTCTTTATTTTTTCTTTTTGCAATATTGTAATTTATTTTCCTCACACTCGAAGTGAATAGCAGAGTGTATAACTCGTACATAAAACCCATTTTACCCTCGAATTGACTATCCATCCTCGCCTACGGCTCGGGTGGATATATACGTCTCGGGTAAAATGGTATGTTTTATGCACTTGTTTTACAATCTACTATTTATTAATTTTACTGATAGGGACCTAAGTTTACTTTACAAAGATCGGCTGTAAATACAAATAAACTTTTGACAAATGTTCACAAATATACTTACTTACATTAAAATGTAAATTACACAAAAATCTGTTTTGTGACATTCCTTGTTTTGCCCCTGTACCCTTCGAATAAGCATCATTCTTAAACCAGTTCTAACTTAAGTCCTCGTTTTGGAATAAGGGGGTCAGATTTTGCCTCAATTTTCATTTCATTTTTTTGCGCTTAGTAGGTACCTTCTAAATGGTCTTGTGGTCTTAACCTCGAATTAAAGAGCTTTTAAGTTATGTAGTAGAGACCTTAACCGCCTCTGTGGCCTAGTGGTTCACACAACCGATTTCAGACCAAGAGGTCCCAGGTTCGATTCCCAGTGGGGGTACATATTGTAATCGGTTTGGTTGGTTGGTGGTAGGACATCTTCTTAGTCCGCCTGGCTAGCTACCACCATCTTACCTAATTCTGACGCCATAACAATAATGTTTTCAGAATTATTGTGTTCCGGCAGTTAGTGATAAGATAGCCAGTTCCTCGGTGATTTAGGATTCTAGGAGTAGTGCGCTTCCACCTTCAGCCTTATCACCACTTAACATCAGGTGTGATGAAGGCTAAGTGCTACCCCGTTGTGGATAAAATAGAGAAAGTATTTGATGCGTGATCGCCAGATGATTAAATTAATTAAAACACCACCCCAATTAAGAGTACAATAATGGTAGTTACTCTGTTCCCGTGACGTCAGTTTTAAAACAGCGTCATACCCAGGGGGACTTGCGAGCGAAACAATCAAATTTCAAAATGTTTGACCTACCCGCGGTGCGTGGAACCAATTAAAACATAATAAACTGTGAAAACGAAGTTATTATGCGGAGCCGAGGGACGGGAACGTGTTTCCATACTGTTTAGGTACTTGTTAATGGAAGATGACTGTAATTTTAAAGTTTCGGCTTTGTTTTGTTTTGTTATTTAGAGCCAACGCGCACTTGTGATTTTTAATCTGGCGATAGTTTGATCGTTCTCGTATTCCGAGTTAAATGGCAGTGCGCGCACTGACGATTAAAAATCGACCGTTCAAACTGTCGGCCGATAGTTGTTTGATCAAACTATCGCACAGCACAACTATCGGTCTGTCGGTAATTTGCATGAAGATGCATTCAACTAAACTATCGCCCAACTGTCGGCTGACAGTTTAAGGTCACAGCACATACATCAACTCGGAAAGGGATCGTAAACGTATCAAGTCGAGCGGTTCAGTATTCTTTGTATGAAACCCCCTACTGCAAAGCACACTAATCGGAATCGTAACGTAATCGCCTCGCCTCGGGACCAGCTCACGAACCGCTTTGCGGGTCGCTCAACTTGCTATCCCCGCGCTTACCGCTAGTCGTCCTCGCGCTCACGTCTCTCCGTACCCGAGCTTACGGCTCTACGCACAGTGGTCTGATGTTTTTTTCTCATTTTTTGACTTATTTTTTTCATTTTTTTGACATTTTTTTTTTTTACTTAAGTATCATTTTTTTCTCTCATTCTTTTTTTTATATGGAACCACTGTGCGGCGTGCCGTAAGCGCGGCGTCGCCTAGCCGTAAGCGCGGCGTCGCCTAGCCGTAGCCAAGCCGACGTACCGACGCTGATCCGGTTTGGTTACGTGCTTGCGTTAGGTTGACGCCTGGTTGACGGCGAGGCAAAGGCGATACGGTGTCGATCCCTTTCCGAGTTGATGTAATGTGCTGTGTCCTATAATCACGATCGTCTTAAGATTCCGACTAAACTATCGGTCGACTAAAAATCACAAGTGCGCGCTGGCTCTTATAATCAGGAAAGCAGGTTGCCCTTCAGTCATCATCAGCCATTTAATGTCCCAAGTCTTCCTTATGGATGGATAAGGAGAATGGGCCGTGAATTACCTTACCACGTGGGCCCAATGCGGATTGGTTTGGTGGGTATTAAGGCGAGGAATCCCGACCGAAATAGGCACGCTAACGCTTGCTCGTCCGCGCTTAGGGTTACCATACGTCCGGATTAGTCCAGACATGTCCGGATTTATAGACGTTTGTCCGGACTTTGTCCGGCTTTTTAATTTGTCCGGATTTTTTTGCTTTAGACGGAATATGAGTAAAATCATATCGAAACAAATCAGTCTTTCATCTTTATTAAATCTTCGCTCATGTATCAAAACGCTCATCTTAAAATAGCCCCGAGCGAGTATATCACTGTACTTTATCACCGTTACTAAGTGGGTGGGTAAGTACCTAATGTTTGCATTTTGTGATTAAAATGTCCGGACTTTTTTTGAACTGTCCGGCTTTTTGTCAGGACTTTTCAAATTTCTAAATGGTAACCCTATCCGCGCTCGTTACACTTCGCGCGGACCCAGCAGCAGCCGGCAGTGAACTGTGAACTCGCGAGCGCCCCGCGAATCGAAAATCACTTAAAATTCAATTAAAAATGAAATAAAAAATAAACAAATTTATGACGGCCGGAATTCCTCGGCTATTCAAAGACAATTATTTTCATATGAGTTTCAATAGCTAAAACCAAGTATACTGCAATTAATATGATATTTGAATTATTATTAGACGGATGTTTGGGATTTTATTTGACACAGTAAAATATCACCAATCAAAAAAAAACGGCCGGAAGGACTAGATAAACAACTGTAAAATAACATATACTTATTTTTTACAAATTTTAAGTACAATTGTGATTTGCGAGTAATCTATAATTTAAAATACCTACCCTATTTTGGGGAATCGGCGCCTTAGCGTCTGCAAATGCAGCCGGGACCAACGGCTTAACGTGCCTTCTGAAGCACGGAAGAGCTAGAGAACTGAAAACTTTTTGGTCACCCATCCCGTGACCGACCATTGCGAAAGTGGCTTAACTTCAACGATCCTCCTCCTCCATTAAGTGCCTGTATTAAGTATTCATCTAAAATCTTGCGAAATTTACCTCAATTAACGGCGTGGAGACACTAATAAGCGTAAATACGTTATTATACTTCACGTTTAACAGACGCCTCTCTCATTTCACAAATCCGCCATATTGAAATCCACAACCGCACAAAATGGCGTCCCAAAAATAGAATAGAACGCACGTATTTCGCGCCAAATCCATTGCTTTAATAAGCCTCTAAATAGGCAATAACCGATAAACAGCCGCGAAGAATGGAACGTGATAAAAATGGTTCCCAGAAGGAAGATTTATAACCTCTTTAACAATCTGCGAAAGCTGTTAAAAATAGTCGTTTTGTTAAAAATTGTCGTTTTCAAAGCAGCGGCGCGGCAGAATAGGTACTTTAAGGATTATTATGTGACGGCAAAGGAATATGTTCCATAGTTCCGTAGTGATAAATATGCATTTTCAGTTTTGAGCAAGTCTAAAAATGAAAATGTGAACTAGCATTTCTGAAAGAACTATTATTATGCTTTTTAATGTTGCAGTTACATGTTCACACTAATATTTATTTTCAACGAGCCTTCCGTCCGCGGCTTCGCTCGCGTAGACATACACATCGTTATCCCGAGGGAATATGATCTTTTTCCGGGACAAAAACTAGCTTAATGTCACTTTGCAGCTCTAAAACTATCCCCATAGGTACTAAAAATCTAGTCGATACATTGCTTCGTCTTGACGTGAAAGACGGACAAACAAATAAACAAAAACACTTCCAAATTTATAATATTATTATGAGTTATTATGGAAGTATGGATTGATGGCACGTTGATACTAAGGTACTGGGTATCGCGCTTATAATTTACGGAAAAAAATCAATCAATCAGTCGAGAGCATGATTCGAGTGATCCCCAAATTTTTATTGCATAAAAGTCCGCCGAATATTTTCTATAAGCCCCCAAAAATGTTGTTACATCAATCGTAAAAAAGTTATTTGATCTTACAACGACTCATTAAAAACGTCTTTAGTATATTTACTTGGTACTGAAAAGTATAGAAAACTTTTACCGCCAATTTCTATATCCCGAAATAATGTATGAAACATTACTAATTTATAATTTTTAAACATTATGTTCTAGCTTTCCGCCCGCGGCTCATTTTGGCGTGATTGAGTAACAAACATTCAAACATCTAAACTTTTACATTTATAATAAGTATTAGTAGGATGTTAAATAATACATTATTATTTTAAATATAATATTTTTAATTTTAAAGTCGGTGAGGTAGGTATAATAGTAATTTGTTATGTTCCTTAATTTGTAATAATCAGGGTGCCTACCATCAACTTTAAGACAGCGATTCAAAAATAGCGCGATGCAGAATAGGTTCCTAAAATGAATCGCTTTCTTTCGTACTCTGACCTTCTAAAAACTGGATCGCAAATGAATTGCTAAATGTGAATGACCGAACGATTTGTGTCCTTATTTCTTCTACCCGTCTCTTTCACTCGATTCTGTCATGCCCGGAGAGTGAAAGGGACGGGTATAACCTGCAGGTGACATGTTAACTTGGCCGAGTTATAAGTCAAATAAGAGTTGATGACAGCTCAGCGGCTGTGAAATGTCATTGAATGATCACTGAATCGCTGTCATTGTTATTAAGCTGTCGTGGTACGAATAAGCGAAGCAGATCAGTGTAGGTTCCTAAACAAAACCGCAATAAGAGTTGATGGTAGGCACCCAGAACTTGAACACGCACTTGTCTTTGTAATTAACAGACGTTTGTTTCTAAGTAATTTATATTATGTAATCTACCCATCTCTATGTAGGTATTCTGATTCCAAACTTACATCCAATCTCTGATATAAATCAGAACAATATAAATTACAATCTAATTAGAGCTAACATTGGTCCGAACTGATACCGAAATGTCTAAAATTACTGAAAAAGGACGCCACAACTGACAGTTTGAATGTTGCGAATTAAAATTTATTTGTTGGTGGAAAACCTTCTTTTCAATGTAATTTATATGCTTGCCTTTTATTTGGAGCTTGAATGTTAAAGATTAATTATAAATGTAAATTTGTTTTTATGCAAATGTTTGTAATGTAAATAAATGAAGATATAAAATGAAGGTAAATTTTTAACTTCGTATTTTTTTTTGCTGTTGCAATAAAATACTAATTATAAAATATTGCAATAACTCAACAGAGATTCAAATGTATTACAAACAATACAAATGACACAATGATAATCACTTATGCCAGGTTTTACATTTGAAACAATTAGAAGTAAGGTTAAACATGAATTCCAAGATTTTTTACATTGTGACTTAGTTAGTTAGTTAGTTACAGGTGAAGTTAATAGAAGTCTATTAAAAACGATCAGTTCAGTATGCTTAGGAATTTTAGTTGTGGCTACGAAGCTAAAAACTGTTCTTTTTACAATTTATCTTTTTTATTTGTCGTCGGTAGCAAGAAAACGGATGGTATCAAGACGTATTGCGACGAGTTGTTGACTTTAGAATATCTGACAAATCTGGGGGGCTACCGCGTAACTTTATGGGTATGAACTTCATAAGTTTTTGGTAACTTTAAGTCAATTTTATAAAGAACATAGCCGCTATCAGTTCCTTGTTTTGTGACGTCGGGTATAACGATAACTAGCTAGCAACGTTTAACAGAACAAAGCAGCAAAATATCTATCAAGATAAGGAATTCAAATGACAGTTGAAGCCCATACCCATATCCATATTTCTTAGCCGGTAGCCCCCCTGATAATAAAATATATAACATTGTGATTGTGATAACATTGTGACAATTAATGGACTTTGGTACCGACTTACATACTATGGAAAGTACCTTTATTTGTACAAATAATATTCAAGTCCAAACAGGAATTTTCATTTCGCCCAAGATTTTTAACAGATGCTATCGTATCGTGTCTTGATGTTTTGTCAATTAAGGTGTTATTTATAGATACGAAAGCATCTTCAAAACCACCACTTTCGTATAAATAATACCTAAAATTAGAATTTCCATTTATTCAAAATATTTGTTAAGTTCAAGAGTCATCGCAGTGAAAATATTTGACTAATGAAAGAAAGCAGCTTAGCGTAAGTAATAAGCTTACAGCGATTATTAAGTAAATATGTCAGGGTAGTAAATATATGTGTTTAAGATAGCTTTTTATATGTAACTTTGTTTTGTTTGGTTAAAGTATGAAACAAATAAAACAATGATTTCATATTTGAGATATGTTTATTTCAATTACTACTAGTGGCTCTCCATGTGGTTTTACCAGCGTGCTACCCGTTTCCGTAGGATCATCAGGATAAAGATATAGCCTATGTCACTCAGACCGTAGTATTCTAATGGCATAAGAATTTTTAAAATCGGTCCAGTAGGTTTTGTGTTTATATCCATTACAAAGAAACATTATAATCAAATGTGTCCGCTTTATTCAAACTATCCTTCCGCCCGCGGCTTCGCTCGCGTGTACTACACGACGTTATTATTGATATACTTAACTAAAAAATTTACAATGGTGCGCCTTTGTTTAGTTTAGATTGACGGTGACGATTTACGTTAGATGTTTGAGAGCTGGTTTGTATGGGAAAAGAAAAGGTATGTTTTTACTGTTTTCCAGGCATTTTTTTATGTTTTTACTCCACATAAAAATAAAAAATAAAATAAAAATAAGTAAAAACCTTCCGAGGGCCTTAAGTAACATATGAAAAAAAGTCAGCCGTGCTCGCGTTTTACGCTTAGCAACATTCATTTTTAGTTATATAGATATACAAGTATATATTTAAAAACTTTGCTCTTACCCGCTTCACTCATGAACAGTGATCGGATAATCGGATGCATATTTACCTAAATTTGAGGTGTTGGCTGTAATGGAATGCACTTTTGTATCTAAAAAATTTTAATTAATACCTCATGCGGTTGGAGTGTAGCAAGAATCATTTAGTTGGATTTAGTATGGAGCGGGAACTTGTAAAATTTTCATGGATGATTGCAATTTAGCTTTTGGAGCTTCGCCGGCCGCTTCCACGGCGCGACTCGCGCGACATTTTGGTCACAGTTCTAACCTAACCTAACCTGAAACGTCTGTTATATTTACATTTTGTTAAGTGGCGGGGGGCTTCGCCGCCCCGTTCCTCCTCTGTTTTTTAAACATAAATTTTGAAGTTTTGTAACAAAAAATCGTTTTTTATACGTCCATCGGATGCCCCCTTTAGTATCTGCGGGGCACCATAGGGGGTCGATAATTTTGTTCAGAGTTTAGGCTACGAGACGCACCGATTTCGAGATATTCTCATTTTTATAAAATTCATTCTTGAAAATTTTACAAGTCCTGGCCCCATACAGAAACCAAGTTGAAAGTCTTGCACACCCTTTGCTACACTCCAAACCCTCAACCATGTTACCGACGTATTTTGCATTCGCGAATTTTCTGGAGATCTGGGACTTACATTTAAAAAAATCATGTTTTAAGAAGCCGCTTCCATAATTTCCTAGTCAAAAATTAACTTTAGGTAAATATGCATCCGATTATCCGATCTCTACTCATGAAACTTGCACCATCGGACGGATGTTGCTAACCGCTTTGACTTTTAAAATATTATGTCTTCTTCCGCTTCCGCCTCTGCATTGTGCCTCTCACCTTTCACCACAGGTGATATATGACATGTTCGCATAAACGCTCGTTAGTAGCACAAAAATAAATCATTTTTACATGTAGGTGTACTTTGTAAATGAAAAAATAAACCTAAATGACATAAGTGCGGAAATGTTTGCCTACGTCTGGTTGGTGTATGAATAATGATAGTTTTTCAATATTTAAAGGGGCTAATGTAGCGTTTGAAAAGTCTTTTGTACCCAATGTCGTTTTTTGTACCTAAATGATACCTTTTTAACCGACTTCTAAATCAAAAAGGAGGAGGTTCTCTATTCGTCTGTACCTATGTATGTTTTTTTTTTTTTTTTTTTTTTTTTTTTTTTTTTTTTTTTTTTTTTTTTTTGTGTATGTCCACCGATTACTCGAAGACGGCTGAACTGATTGAAATGGTTCAAACGTTATTACATCAGGTTGGTTTCCAAGTTGGTCCCATTTTTTGAAATTTTGAAATCGATTCAGTACTTTTCAGGAAATCTTGAAAATACTGTCGTTTTCGTTACCACTTTATGTGAATTTAATACGTATCTTTAGGCATAACTCCTTTGTTTATAAACCGATTTAGATGATTCTTGTTTTGTTAAAAAGGGGATACCTCAAGGTATTTTAACCGACTTCGAAAAAGGAGGTTTTGAGTTTGATCACATATCTATTTACCAGAAAACACGTAAATTGCCTGCACGATGCACTAAAAAGAGTGAAATAAAAATTATTTCTATAAAAAAATAAAACCGCCTTCTAAAAAACCAAATCAAAAAAGTAAGAAATAATTCCTCACCAAATAAATAACGTAAGTACTTTGAAGTCGGGCGGGTTTTAACAAAAACAACAAAAAAAATTACATGTTTCACGCCCAACTTCAAAGTACTTACGTTATTTATTTGGTGAGGAATTATTTCTTACTTTTTTGATTTGGTTTTTTAGAAGGCGGTTTTATTTTTAAAGTTTATAGATAGGGACTAATTTGTTATTTATAATAGGCTTTTGTAAATGCAATAATGTCATATTGTGGTGGTAAATTAGAAGTCATGTTGTATATTCAGCGTACTTATTAAATAATTATTATTTTTATCCGGAACGGGATAGTACTTAGCCTTCATCACACCTGATGAGTGTGATAAGGCTGAAAGTGAAAGCGCACTACTCCCGGACGGAATCCTTAATCACTGAGGAACTGGCTATCTTATCTCTAACTAACTAAAAAAATAATTGTTTTTCTCTCACTGACATCCTTTCCGGTTGACTGTTAGAGAATGCTCACTAGCATTAAGTCCGCCATTTGTAACTCTTGCAATAAAGGTTAAATATATAAGTAAAAAATAAAATTGTTATGGCGTCAGACTTAGATACGCCAAACGCCAAGCGGACTAAGAACATTGCCTACTAACACCAACCGAACCGAATACAATATGTACCTCCCTGGAAATCGAACCTGGGACCACAGATGCGGTAAAGTTCCTCGGCGGTTGAGGATTCCGGGAGGAGCGCGCTTTCATATTCAGCCTTATCATCACTTATTGTCAGGCATTTGTCAGGTGTGATGAAGGCTTCGAATTACCCCGTTGTACATTAAAAAAACAAATACAAGAGGCGATGTAAAAAATTTCATTATGCAAAATGATGTTGAACGGTTTCATAAGGTGAAATTTTGAGGAAGACTCAAGTGGTTTTTGGCAAGCGCGATGCGTACTTGTATGACTTACTTACTTCGCTGGCTCAGCGACCCGAAGTGGATCTTGGCCTCCGACAACAAAGTGCGCCATTCTTTCCTGTTTTGTGCCAGGTTGGACCAGTTGGGCACGTCAAGCTCTTTCAGATCTTTGGCGACTTCGTCTTTCCAACGATACCTCGGGCGACCCACCGGGCGACGTCCAGTTGGGTGCCCAAGATATGCTTTCTGCCCCGTTGTAGATAAATAAGTACTTACAAATTAATTTTTGCTTAGTTTTTAGTAATCTGTGATACAACTGTAAACTTTGATGTGCTATCGACTTACCTAACAATTAATGTATAAAATCTATACTTACTAATATTATAAAGCTGAAGTGTTTGTTTGTTTGTTTGGTTGAATGCGCTAATCTCAGGAACTACTGGACCGATTTAGAAAATTCTTTGACCATTAGAAAGTTAAATTCTTCCCGATCCCGAGTGACATAGGCTATATGTATTTTATCCTGATATTCCCACGGGAACGGGTACCACACTGGTAAAACCGCGAGGATCCGCTAGTCTATACATCTATACAAATAAATAAAATTGGAGTGTCTGTTTGTAATATTAAAATAACCGCGTTTTACTACATGCATAATGATTATATATATATACGGTACATATACCAAAATAATATTTTTTTAATTTTTTGTCTGTCTGTCTGTCTGTTTGTTCCGGCTAATCTCTGAAACGGCTGGACCGATTTTGACGGGACTTTTACTGGCAGGTAGCTGATGTAATAAGGAGTAACTTAGGCTACTTTTTATCCCGGAAAATATCACATTCCCACGGGATAACGTCGTGTAGTCCACGCGGGCGAAGCCGCGGGCGGAAAGCTAGTGTATGAATAAAATGAACGTAGGTACACAATAGGTTTTATGGGACTCTTTTCAACAATAGGAGTTTAGTAGGTTAGTAAAGTCATGGTGATTCATCAATAATGTGGCTTTTGCAAACTTTTTCTTGAGTTTATTGTATTTTTTCTATCGCAGCTCTGTGGTTTTGCTATTAAATAACAAATTCTTCGAAACCAAACCAGAAACCCAATTTTACTGAGAGACAAAAGTCCCCCTCAGGACAAACCATCAAAAACTATTATTAACCTACCTACCTAGGTACTTACTAAAATACTAAAGAAAATTGAATTTAAAACTAAAACATTATTTAAAGAGAAATAACTTTAATCATATTATTATCTGCAGGCGCCAAACTACAGATAAACAATTACTTAAGTAGGTACTTTACATATTATATTTTAGTACCAATGAATAAAACGTCATTGTTTAGTACAATCAAACTTCAATCAATCACTTACAGAATTAATCACAATTTAATTCTGCATTTTATCAAACTAAACGCACAAAAATCATATCGCCCTGTTCACACCGGAGCCTAAATTTTATCGCCATCTCTTTCACACGCAGATCATAACAAACGCCCGCGCATTTGTTGAATGAACGAACGAACCGTTTTGTTGGCGCCATCGTCAACAATACAATAAAAATGGCGCTTAGTTTTGCCCAAGCACTCTCAGAGGGTGGATGTGTCGCTCTGTTTCAGAAATTACGATCGAAGTTTTTAGTGCTCAACTTTATGTTGATATTTTGGTTTAAAACCGTTTTTTGTGTTCAAATGTGATTTGATAAGTGCCGATTTTCAATGTTTGTGTGATTTGTGTAAAGATTTTATGATAAAAGTACTGGAAAAGGTTTTTATAGGTAAGTAGGTACTTAAATAAGTACCTAAAACTTTTCGTGTGTTGTGTGAAAGAAACTTTTGGATTGAGCTTTATAAAAAGGTATTTTGTAGTTTATTAAATTGGTGTAGATACGTACCATGTTATGTATGAAATTAATATCTTTGTTTTATGCTAATAAGTAGCTTCAATAATTTCGAAACGACCATAATAATAATAAAGTCCCCATCCAAGCCTGGCAAAAGGACCGGGCTTTGCCAGTGAAACCGAAGCCGAGATATAATAATAATAATAAATTATTTTATACTTGCAAGAATACGGTTAGTTACATAAAGTTCTTATTCTACTTTCTCCAACATATTCTATCGTGCGAGGCCGATGTGCAAATATTCAAAGTGATTTGAAATAAAGTTACATTGATAATACGTACTAGGTACTTACTAAATGTTAAAATTATTAAATGTCATTATTTTAAAATTGAATGTCAAAAACAATCCACTAGGTACCTACTTTACCTAATTTATTGTCAATAAAATACAGAAAGTTTATCATTTTTTTAATGATAAACTTTATGTAGGTATATATAATATTAGGTACCTACCTATAAAGAGGAAAGATTTGATTGTTTGTTTGCATCGAATAGGCTTTGAAACTGCTGGACCGATTTAGAAAATTCTTTCACCATTAGAAAGCTACATTCTTCCCGAGTGACATAGGGTACTTATATTTTATCCCGATATTCCCACGGGAACGGGTACCACGCGGGTGAAACCGCTTTAAATGTAGGTAGGTATACCTACAATGTCAATCCATAAGTCATCTCATCAGGCAGTTTGTTATATATTTTAGTAGCTATACAATGGACATTCGAATAGGTACCTACCTATAACTAATTACGTCCCAACAAGCAAAGTAATCCTATAAGGATTGATTATAAGTCTGCCTCTACTAATAACGTACTTGTAAAGGATTTGTTGTAGACTCTTTTACTTATAATATCATTTGACAAGTCGTAATATACTCAAGGGCATCAGTTTTTATATATCTATCTTATAGCTTGCTACAAGACTAAAGTTTAAAGCATTTATAGGACACTTTTACTAGTAATAGCATTTCACAAGCATAGATATTCTTAAGAGCTTTTGCTTTTATATCTCAGTCTTGTAGTTAGCTGCAAGAGTATCTTATAGGACACTTTAAAGAATAAGTCTCGTATAATTGTTTTTGGTAAGACTATATAGTCCTGAATAATATTTTGATCTAATAATAGCATGTTGCAAGTAGAACAATATTTATAACACACTTCTCTGAGATTACTATAACTTTGAACTGCTATAGTTTTGTTTGAGACTTTTTTAAATCTTATTATACTCAATAAGAACGTTATGAGATCAAAAAAGCTTACGAGCCACTAGATCAAGCACTTAACTAGTAAACATCTGCCATTTTGTTGATTTCTCCATCCTCTTTAGGAAATAAGTTTAAATATAAATTAAAATTTTAGGAAACGATTCAAAAGGAGCGGTTGTTGCAAAAGAAAAGTGACTAAAACGTATGATGAGTTAGTAAATAGGTGGCCATTTGGAGAATAAATCCGACAAGATCAGAAAGCAAACAAAGTTCCAGTGCGAATTCAGGTGAACTGACAGAGGGTTCTGCATATTATTCTATTAGCAATATTTTTTTCTTCCTCATCTCACCACTCAGAAGGTGAAGAAGTTCAACATTGGAAAGAAGAACACTATTTTAAATGAATGAATGAATTCTAATAAATGAGTCCTAAAAAAGTAAATAAAAACATTAGTGTAAATAGATTTCAGGGAACCCTAATTTGTTTCAAAATGGAGAAGAGTTATCTGGACTAAAACTAATACAAGCACTAATTTACCTATAATGGTTCTACAAAGTACTTAATGCAGAGCAATTTTAAAACATGGCGAATATACATAAGAATTTGAATAAATAAAAATTTTATAACATTGTACTATGTGCTTATTTTCGAGGGGCATTGGTGAAACTAACCAAATTACTGTACATATTTACAGTAAAAATGAGTTCCCCATCCTCCCATTCACATACTTAATTACAAATACATACAAATACTTACTACAATGTATTATTATTTCTATAATAAAAGCAAGTGTATTTACGTATACAATTTAACTTGAATCACATAATCTAGGAACAATAATTAACTTATAAAATTTACTTCTGACTACATTAGCTAATTACATTATAAACAAGATTGCATTAGTAAGATACTTGTGTAATATAATAATAAGCGCGTTTGTACTTGTAATTGTTTAGTCTTAGATTATTATAGAAGCAATTGCTTTTCGCAAACGCTTCCTCAAGTATGTTATAGGGCTTAGTGACATTCTTTAAGCTGGTTATAAGATAATTACAGAAATAATAGCTCCTATAACTGCGCCCAAATCCAGGTTTGTAGCATACTGTAAGTTTCTTATAAGAGAGGTTAGAAGTAGTCTTGAAGATAACTATAAGAACTGATTTTGCTAGTTGGGGTAGTTATTTACCTTTTAATTACCTTTTATTTACTTAGTGAATTCTTTTAAATGTAATATCTCTCTATTACCTAACTCATCAAGACAAAGATAATAACAATACAACTTTGAATAGGTAGGTACTTACCTACCAAGGTATTTATTTGTAGGTAGGTATAGTAGGTAGCGAAGCGACCCCTCCCAACGTCCCAACCCAACCCAAGTTCGCATGGGCACAGAATAATTTTGTTTTATATAATTTATTTTATTAAACTTATCTACCAGACTGGTAGGTAAATCAGGTAATCCAATATAAATTGAAAATCCCACGGAGAACCCACGCCAAACACCTACCGGGGGCAAAAGTTACTGTGATGCCGTTATTTATTATGTTTTATGAGGAGCTTTCACTATGAAACTACATAAAGACATTCTAGGTAGGTACCTACCTACCTATTCTTTACATAGAGGCTCAAAATTCTTGGATTTTTTCTCCTTAGATTAAGGCGCTAACATTGGTCCACTAGCGCCGCCAATTCTTTTATTTTTATTTTATTACTCGTAAACCAAGTAGGTAATAATAAAGAAACAACCATATGCCCTCTTCAATTAATTGTCTCTACTATATTTTTTTCAAATATTTTTCATTGGATTTTAAAACTAGTAAAAACAAATTACACAAATTACAGAAAGGATGAAAACTGTTGAAGAGTTATTAAAAAAATGAGAAGGCATTGTTTCCTTTTTTATTTAAATATTGATCC